>CP092863.1:195408247-196008247 GCA_030710605.1 Cordylochernes scorpioides | reverse complement strand
TGTTGTTCTTTTGTTTATTAATTGTTCTTTTTTCCAATGATGATAAGAGTTATTGATCACACATTAAAAATCAATGAAAACCAATTACAAAATTAATTACAAAATTCAGAAACGTGTCATATCCCTCGGCTTGAAGGATTTATTTTCGCAAAATAAATGGTTTCAATTGTGACACATGAACTTTAACCAAGGAGGAATCATCTTTCAATAATTTACACGTAACACTAGATATTATTCTTGTTATTTGAAAAGGACCCTCATACTTTGGGGATGTTTTGACCATACTTGGATCATTACTAGCTATTTTACGAAGGACCAGATCACCAACTTTGAATGACGACTGCGGATGTTTTGCATCGTGTCGTGCTTTCCACTTTTCTCTATGCTTTGTGCTATTTTCTATTGCTTTCTTCCTTGCATTTTCTATGGTGAAATGTGGTGATTCAGAAAATTCTGGTATTGCACAATCACTAAAAAGTAGGAAATTTGGAGAAAACCCAGTGACAACATGGGTGTGCTATTATAATCTTTCACAATTTTGGCAAGTAATGATGACCATTTTAGTCTTGGATTCTCTTGAAGGTTTGTTCTTAATTTGGTGAGTATAGTGTCATTCATCTTTTCACACAGTCCATTACTCTGCGGATGATATGGCGTTGAATAGGTGTGTTGAACTTGATGCTCATTCAAAAACTTGTTAAATTCTTTTGATGTAAAATTCTTTCCGTTGTCGGTTAAAATACATTTGATTTGGGGAACAGTTTTGTTGATTTTGTCTAAACATTGAATTACTGCTTGAGAAGTGTTGGTGATAGTAGGGAAAGCCCAAACAAATCTTGTTAGGTGGTCAATTATTACTTGAATGTATTTGTGCTTGGTTTCATTTGCTGCAGAGCCTAGCACAGTAGTATCCATTGATATTAATTCCAGTGGTTTCAGATCAGAGTTTGGTGCAACATATTCTCCAATAAATGGTTTATGACTGCATTTAGTTATTTGACATATTTTACATGAGCAAACATAGTCTTTGATGCATCTGATAGCATTCGGCCACCAATAAAATGGTGTTATCAATCTTACTGTCTTGTTAATTGAGAGGTGAGAATGATTATCGTGGTATTCTTTGAGAATCTCTTCTTGGAATGATTCTGGAACAACTGTTTTTAGAACTCCATTATGTTTCACCATAATAAGATCTCGATGAATATGAGAGTTCTTTACAAAACTGAGATCCGCTTTTTGTTGGTGTAGTCGAAGAGTGGGGATTGATATATGAAATGACACTGGTGATCTTGACAATGCATCAACATGCGTTTGCTTTGATCCTGATCTGTGAACTATTTTCATTGACTTGGTTGATAATTCAATTATCCATCGGAGATATTTTGCCTTTGGTTTCTTTACGTTGAAGAGCCATTCCAAAGCCGAATGATCTGTAATGACTTCAAATGTATTGTTCTCAAGATAAACTTCAAAGTATTCAACTGATTGAACTACAGCAAAGCATTCCAACTCAAATGCAGAATAGTTCTGTTGATGTGGTAGAAGTTTCCCTGAATAATAGGAAATTACATGTTCTTGATTATCATTTCCAATTTGAGCTAAAATAGCACCAATTCCCAGTTTAGATGCATCTGTATAAAGCTTACATGGTAATGAAGGATCATACGTAGAAAGAACTGGATCTGTGGATAAATGAGACTTTAGTTCCTGAAATGATTTGTTAACTTCAGTAGTCCATTTGAATAACTTATTTTTTCTTGTGAGGCTTGTTAAAGGATCTGCAATTTCACTAAATTTAGGAATAAATTTCCTGTAGTAACCTGCTAAACCCAAAAACTGCCTTACTTGCTTCACTGTTTTAGGTTGAGGGAACTCATTTATTGCCTTTGTTTTTTCAGGGTCAGGTTTAATCTTGTTATGTCCTATGATATGACCTAAATATCTTATTTCTTGTTTTGCAAAGGAGCATTTCTTCAACTTGAGTTTGATATTGTTTTCTTTAAGCTTGTCAAATATTTTCTTCATGAGTTCAATATGATCTTTAAAAGTACTGCTGTAAATTAGAATATCATCTTGATAATTACAAACACCGTTCCAAAGAAGATTTCCAATAATATGCTGAATTATTCGCTGAAAAGTACTTGGAGCATTTTTCAAGCCAAATGGCATAACCAAAAATTCATAATGCCCGTCATTTGTAATGAAAGCAGTTTTCTCAACAGAGTCTGGATGTATTTCAACATGCCAATAGCCCCATGCTATGTCAAGTGTTGTGAAGTATTTCGCATTATGTAAGCGATCAAACATATCTTGGATGTATGGAAGAGGCTGCTTGTCATCAATTGTAATTGCATTCAGTTTTCGGTAATCTATGCACATCCTTTGTGAACCATCCTTTTTAGAGACCAACACTACGGGGAAGGCCCAAGGTGACTGAGATTCTCTTATTAGTCCCTTTTTACTCAATTCTTCAACTTGTCTTTTTATTTCATCATATTCGGCAAGTGGTCTTCTATATGGTCTACAACTGATGGGTGGATGTTCAATTGTATGGATCTTGTGTTGAACAGCAATCCTTCCGATGTCAGTTTCATGCTGGCTGAACAATGCTTGATTTTCTTTAAGTAATTGATTAAGCTCTTTTTGCTGAACAGATGGAAGATGCGTTTCAGGAGATATATAAAAACATTCATTTCCTTTAACATACACCGCTTTGTCTTTTGTGTCAATTATTAATCCAATTTTTCCTGCTACATCAAGTCCAATAAGCAATGGATAGCTAAAGTTTTTCACTACATGAAGCTTACACCCGACAAGTTTAGAATGGATTTTCAAAAATACTTCCACTGATCCTAAAGTATATGCAAAACTACCTACTTGTTTAATTTTGATTCTATCGTTTACATTCAATTTTAACTTATGTTGTTTTAAAAGCGAACAGCTCATTAATGAAATAGTTGACCCGGTATCAATAAAAGATGAAACTGGAATATTATTAAGTAAAACTTCAACATTAACAAATCTATAAGGAAAATTGGTATTTGCTATGCAAAGTGAATCAGCTATGGTTTGTTTAACATCTGTAATGATATTAGTTGCTTGGTGTTTAAGCTTGTCTTTATAATTAGGATCATAATCTTTGCAATCACTTATCCAATGTTTAAAATACAATCCTTTTTTCCTACAAATAGGACACCAATATGGGCAATTTTTTGAGATTGTAGGTGTAATTATATTAAAAACCTTGGTTTTACTTCTCTGTTGTTGCCTTATTTGATTATTGTTTTGTTCAATCTCCATGGCAATCTGCATCCAATGTGATGGATCTTTAGGCTGGGCTGTTACGAAATAATTTTTCCAATTTAATGGCAATCCATCCGTTAACATCTTTAGCTTCTCGACATTATTGAGGCTTGTTTGATTTAATAATCTAATTTTATCTCTAAAATAATCTTCCACGGTTTCTTCTTTTTTAAGTCTTCTTTTTGATGCTGCAACTATAGGGCTTTCAACTTTATAACCAAAGCGCTGAATTAATTTGAGTTTAACAGTATCCCATTTTTTAATGGATGCGTTGCTCAATATTTCATCAGCAAACCATTCTAAAGCATCTTTTGATAAATAATAAATTAGATTATTGATTCTATCGACTTCATCTAGTTTACTAGTTTCCAATTCATATAGTTTAAGCCACGATTCAGGCCGAATTGAACCTTTATCACCGCTAAATTTCTCTAATTTGTTTACATTTACTGCCATTGTACTTACTTTTTCTTTCGTCGAAGCCTTTTTTGATTTATATTTTAATCCTTTCGTAGCTGCGCCAAATATTTTATGTAACGTTTTATTTTTGCTTTAACTTTTAAAGAAATGTTTTATTTTAAATCTTTATCTAATTTGTTTGTTTGTTTTAAATAAAGAGGCATATTTACCATGTTGTTGTTCTTTTGTTTATTAATTGTTCTTTTTTCCAATGATGATAAGAGTTATTGATCACACATTAAAAATCAATGAAAAACCAATTACAAAATTAATTACAAAATTCAGAAACGTGTCAATATATATGTTTAACACAATAAAATAAATATATTTAAAATACATTTAAAAATAAAATTATAAAGCTGATTGTTGTAGACCAGACTAAAATTAAGAAAGAACAAAAAAGAATTACTGTAAATGAGACAAAGCCACCGACCAAATCAGGTCGTGGTGCGATTTTGCGTCTATACTCTTTATCTTTTGGATGACAACAGACTCTTTTCAATTTTTTTGCGCCCTCTGCTAAACATGCTGCGCCCCATATGAACTCTGATAATATATTTTTAAATGCTTAATTCTAAGGTGTAATATCTTGAATCACCTCACACAGGTCTGCTTCCATCACTGTGGGACTCTTGGTGTCGGAATGTAGCAGGCCATATGGGATGGATAGTCAATAGGAAGGCAAGGCAGTCTATAGGTCTTTCTTTGAATAGTTATTTGGCCATACTTTCCAGCGTTCACACCAGGCTTGGCATAGTCCCTCACACAGACTTCCTGATCAGTGGTTAGCTCCTGCAGCACATACCATATTTTTTAAGATATTCATGGGGTTCTGGGCCTGGAGTAGAAATGCCGTGGTTTTGTAGTCTCAGGCTGTAAGCTACAGCAGTCAGTTGGCTGTCAGAATTGGACCTCTGTTAACCATAGTACCTCGTACCGGACTCGTACCTCCTCTTCCATAACACTCTCACATACAAGTGAGTTCCTTTTTTGTTGTTACTGCAAACTCCCTTCATTCGCATTTAAATTTATTTAGGACACCAGTTATTTACAAATACTTGTGTTATAAATTGTGTCTTCCGAATCTCCCCCAATAACTACAGGCTCAAAATATCTATCTATATCTATATAAAAGTCAATTTCTGTCTGTCTGTTTCGCGATAAACTCAAAAACTACTGAACCAATTGGTACCAAATTTTGCATGTCGCTTTTTATAAACCTGAGGAAAATTTTCGGCTGCATTTTGATTAGTATTTTTGGCTATTTCTTTTTTTCATTTGAAGAACTTTTTTTTACGCGGACTAATCCGGAATGGAATGAATACCTAAATATGGCCATTTTTTTAAAGCATCGGTGGTTCAGTGGTAGAATGCTCGCATGCCACGCGGGCGGCCCGGGTTCGATTCCCAGCCGATGCATTTTTTTAAACAATTTTTAAAACTCATTTATATTATCTATATTAATAAAATGGAAATTTCATAAGTGGTGTTCGCCAAAAACTTTCGTTACAATGCATCAATTTCGACCAAATTTTCAACATTTATGTAAAACGAAATGGAGCAGGTTTTGCTTAACATCAAAATATTTTTCCTAACATTAACATGCGTAACTTCGCTGTTATCGATTAAATACAAAAAATCAACAGAGTTAATTTTATTTATATAAAATACAAAATTAAATTTCAACAGAGTTAATTTTTTTACATACTAGCTAATAATCTCAATCTAAAAAAAATGTTCAAAACAAGCAATTTTAAGATAACACCATATGTAAAACAGTCGGCCAAGAAAACAACTTCCCTCGAGTAAAACCCGGGCGGAGCCGGGTACACCCGCTAGTATATAATATAAATATATATTATTATATCAACTATATTAATTAAATCAAATACCTAAACACTAATATAATACAATTTTTGCCATCACACACACTTTTTTCCTGTAGTTTATGTGTTACTTCTGTATTGCTATTCTATGGCACTTCTAATATTTATTATTGATATACTTTTAGTATGAAGGAAATTGCACCCAAGGGATTTCTCGGGCGAAGCCGGGTATATATATATATCTATATATATATAAAAATCAATGTTTGTATGTTTGTTTGTTTGTATGTCCGGTATACAAATTCGCAGTAGTTCACAAATTCAAACCAAAATTTCCATACATAGGTTAAAAAATACGGGGAAGACGATAGGCTATTTTAAAAAATATATAAATTAATTATTAAAACTATATATTCAAATTATTCTACTTAGCTCACGAACAGCGCCCTCTATCAAAGATTAGACTAAATTATGCTGATGCAAACAAATAGATAATGCTAATAACAATCAATTATAAAAAAACTTATCTAAATATATATCACTCGGGTAGATATGCACACGGGTCAATCCCGGGGCGAAGCCCGGGTCACCCGTCTAGTATATATATATATATTACATTTAGTAAGGGATTGAAAGAAGTTTTTTTATTTTTTATTTTGAAATATATAAAAAGTAGAACGGAAGCAGTTAACTTTTTTTTTAAGATGGCGCGCTAAAATATTATATATGCATTATTAATTATTTAATATCTATTTATCTATATTTCACTCTGAAACTTTCTTCTGAAGACCACACACACAAAAAAATTAATTATCTTAAATGATATGCAATATCATTTTTAGAAGAGTTTTTTGGAAGATAGTCTAAATATAAAATATAATTCAATAACCTAATCTCTAAAATATCTAAATTACAAATCTGAAGTTTTCTATTAAAACATAAGTGCACAGAACTAATTATAAATATTAAAAAATGAATAGCGGATTTTAAAATTTTATTCATGTTCTTTTATTTTTAAAGTTTTGTTCAAGATACATTGATTGTTTTGAGAACTAGAGAAATAGAATAGAACTATATTCCCCTGGAGCACTTCACTCCAGCTAACTGGGCTGAATTACGGACTAGAAACAAAGTTATTTGAGTAGTTTGTTGAGTAGAGCAGAGCTGGCTTGTATTGCTGGGATGGAGTACGTGTGCGCGGCGCGATGAAATGTTTACCTCTCACCCTACTTCTTGATTGTACCTAGAGCACGTGCAGGGCCGCATGCACTTACTCAATGGCTGTAGCTATTTATTGACAGTCAATTTGAAAAAAAATAGTACAAAAGTGAAATTTTACTGAGATCATATAGATAAATTAAGAAAAAGACATCTCCCCTGATCGTGCAACTAAAAGTTGCTGATGGCTTGCGCCATCTGTCGTAATAAATATATAATATTCGTTGATTTTTTCAATAATTCCAGAATTGTGGACAAATACCCATTCTTGAATAATCAAGAAAAGCTAACCACGTACGCGTTTCAGGTTGTTGGTCCTCATCAGCGTGGTTCAAGCTGTACCTCAACGAACAACAACAACAAAAAAAACTGGTCATTCAGGCATTCTGAAAAAATCATTAAATGGGACTTTAAGGCCAGAAGTGCGTAAGAACGTTAAACAATGTGAAAAAATAGTTTAAAAGTGAAATTGTACTGGGATCAGGTTAATAAAGTAAGGGCATCTCCTGATGAGAAATAATGGGTATTTGGCCAATTCAGGAACAATAAAAAAATCAACGAATAGTTTATATTCATTCCGACAGATGAAGCAAATCATCAGCAACTTTCAGTTGCACGATCCGGTGATGTCTTTTTCTTAACTTAGTCAATTGTTAAACATCTAATGAGAAATCAAACAATGATAAATGATATTATTTATAATTTGGTGATAAAATGTATGCATTTGTTCAAAGGATATCCAATGTTTTATTTTCCAAGTTATTGAAATAGTATTGAATGAATCTACGCAACAAATTGAGATAGTGCACTAGCGCGCCATCTGTTATCAAAATTCGTAACTATTTTAAAGGCGTAAGATTCTTTTTTTTTTTTTTTTAAATTAAACAATTTCTACTGCCCTTACTGCAATGGAATTTCCATTGTAGTAAGGGCATTAGAAATTGTTTAATTTAAAAAATAATCTTACTCCTTTAAAATAGTTTCGAAATTGAGATAGTAATTGAAAGGCGCAATTTGGCGATTCGTTCTCTTTTGTCGGAGACTGCTGATCTTTTATATAATGTGTCAGTTAGTATGTAAATAAGTTGAATACTATAGAAGAACATGGCGAGCAGCAGCCCCCTTAACAGTCCCAACACGAGAAGGTAGAGAACATGGGATCGTCTGTAACACACACAGGATGAGTCACGCGGAGACTTCATTCATTGAGCGCGAACCAGTTTCGAATGTTTGACACTCACTCTGATACCCCATAGCGTACTTGAGGTTCATATGTCTGCTGGTACTCGACAGTGGTTAGATTCACCCGAAGAGAGTTTGACACCTCAGTCTTGTGTACATCGTATAGCTGACGAACTACCTCAAGTCTGAGGTGTCGTCCTACTAATAGTTAGGGCTCTAAGAGGAAGTATATCCATAAATATAGAAGGATGGAAACAGCTTCTGTCTGAACGAACGCATTACATGATTCAGACGGTAGAATCCAGCGGCTCCAGTATCTGCAAACACAAGAAATCGTTATCTACAACACACAACTTGAAGTACAGAACACGTTTAGTGGTATGGGTAAGAAATTTCAGCAGGTCCGGGTCGAATCTACATCCATTAGTATCAATAAAAGTCACTTACCAGGCATTCACCTTATGGGTATTCTTGAGGGCACATCTGACAATTCACTTGACCTTATTCTATTCTACCCAAACGACTCGTCACCTTCATTACCGCGACAATATTGTTTAATGATTTATTTATAAAAATAATTCTTTTTTTGGCTAAGAATAAAACATACAAATAAGATTATATCCTATACATAAACGACTCCCTCCAACAACGTAAAATTCGTCTGATAAACATCAGCAACATCTTTTGGTCGACCAAGCAGTCATAAAGATAGAGAGAAGATCTAAGCATTGATTCCGAATACTTAAGAAGGTTATAGATAGCAGCAGCATTGATATTTCACAATAAATAAATAAAACAACTTTAAAAACATACTAAGCACAATTAATACAGAGTACAAGAAAAAAACAAAACATTTAAAAATATAAAAATTACCACATATATATAATATAAAACGTTGGAATAAAAAAATTACGAGAATGAACTGCCAACTAACTATAAGGTGATATAAAAAAACTAGGTGTTAGTAGATGATCTAACTAAAGACAAAAGTAAAAAGATGAGAAGTGTTCCTCCAAGATAAAAAGTCCAATAAATCCTAGAGACCCCAAGGGGAACATAAAAGGAGAGCCAATATTTTGAGCAACGGCCCTGCAGGATGATATTGTTTGCGGAAGATTCTTCGTCATTTCCCAACTTTTCAAACTTCAAACCATTTTATTTCTATTTTATAAAGGTGTAGAAAAGATTACAATTTTAAATGTTGAAAGTAAAAAACTGATTAAATCTGCGATTAAATTTATATGTAATTTGCTTATAGTTTAATGTAAAATAGTTTGGTATACGTTAAATGTTGTAATACAATAAAAACAGAGAAATCTCAACGTATTTAAATTAAGTGAAAGGACAAGAAAGACATATGGGCAGTTATATTAAAGATCAATACAAATGAAAGTTAGAATTATAAAATTGAACCGTACCGTAGGCTGAGCTAGCAATTAGAAATCATTCCCCAAGATATATTTATTGAACGTCTAAATTTGAGACTTACGATCAGTATCATTTAAAATCAAAACTTCAAAAGGCGAACTTTCGAGGTAATGTTCTTCAACAATTCCCTATTGACTATATTGTGGCGAAGTAATAATTTATTATTTAATTTAATTATTCAATGAGAATATTTGGGAACATATTTATTATTTGTAAAATCATCATTTAGTTGCTTAGCTTGCTTGCTCGATATTCTCTAGCTATAGATAGTTTGGTTAATTTGTTATATTTGTCGACTAGTCGCCGTGACGTCATCAATAAATACTTTTACATATTCCAAGACTTGATTTCTACGATACAATATATTGACTATAATCTCGTTCACAAACAACTCTTCTTCTGGGACTTCATAAATATATATTTGGAGGCCAGACGACCACAAAAGGAAGAAAGCCATAAGAGAATGTGAGAAGAAAGACCTCACAGCCATGTCACAATGTGACGCTAATCTCAATATCAAATACGCTCTTGGGACTCCAGAAGTTTCCCTTAAAGTTTTAAAAACACGAAAAATTTGAAAAGTATAACAAAAATTCCTCATAACATTTTTTGACAATGAAGATACTTTGACTAATAAAGAATCATCACAAAGGCTGACAAAGAGAAGTAACACATCTCAAAGTTAAGACTTCAACATGCTCCTCCAGGACAGAAACGTCTTTCCGCGGGACAAAGGCGGTAAATGTCCACATTGCGAAACAGTGATGAAATTAGTGGACCATTTCGCTACCAATTGTGGTCGCCTCCTCTCATACGACTACACGGAGAGACAAAACGAAGAGCTGCGGTACCTTCAATAACTTCACGGAGAACAACAGAATTCCATAGGATAACAACAAAATATTTTTAAAATGCATGCGCAAAAAACATACATATATAACAAATATGCCTATATATCACAAATGGCATAAATACCAGCTCAAACAGACCAGACATAGTGGTATACAACAAACCACCATTATAAAAATTGGAATAATTTCCCAATATAACCTCATAACTACGGAGATGACAAAGAAAGTGAAGTACAAGACACTGAAGAGAGAGATTAGAGAGAATCACAATACGGGTAATTCCTATTGTTTTTACATGGGGGTGACGGAGTAATGGTTTTAGAAAAGAAATGGGAATTCGGGAGAGAGACTTCGCTTATATTCAATCCATAGTGATAACTAACCAATGGAACTAATATCCTCTGAACAGAGAAGTGGAGTCAAAGCTAGCTCTGAGAGAACCAGGGAGGTCATTGAGAGCTGGGGAGATGTAGGGACCTGAACCATAGACAATCAATTGTTGCAGGGCTATGGTGGAACTCGGGAATCAGCAGAAGAACTGCCTTGAACTGGAGACCGGGAAAACTGCCAAATAATAATATAGATAGAAGTTCCTTTTTGCCTTGTGAATAGATAAAGCAGATGTAAATTTTGTTACGCCAGGTTGCAGCTTTGCAGGGTAATCGACCTTGGTTTATTGGTATTGTACATGTTTCCCGAGCGGGTTTCCATAATAAAGGTATAACAAATTTGAGAAAATTGAGAAATTTTTACGCGTCAAAAATAGTACAAATTTCGTATAACAGATGGCGCACTAATACATCATATTATAATATAATAAAGCTATAT
This sequence comes from Cordylochernes scorpioides, assembly GCA_030710605.1. Taxonomy (NCBI): domain Eukaryota; kingdom Metazoa; phylum Arthropoda; class Arachnida; order Pseudoscorpiones; family Chernetidae; genus Cordylochernes; species Cordylochernes scorpioides. The sequence goes on along the minus strand of CP092863.1, from coordinate 195,997,149 downwards.
AAATTTGAAAAGTAAACAATGGAATAGTTACCTTTAAAAGTTGCTATGTTTATTTATTTGTTGTCGTCCTCGTAGTTGTCTTACTCGTAGTCTTCACGTCGGTAGCTCTTGTCTCCATTGTTCTGTCTTCAAAGTGGTGCGAAGTTCCAGAGTCGTGTTAAATACGCATAATAATAAATACTCTGTCGTAATGTAATACATAATCTTACCTTACAACTCTGAACACTCGGATTTTCCTGGAAAATCTCTTAAAGATTTCTTGAAAAAAGCCATGGTCCACCTGTGCTGTGTGAGCAGAAGAGCTTGAATTGACTTGTTCCATTATATGTATGTTCCATATGTAAATACCTACTTTTTTCCTCTTTTCGCTCTCCACTTCTTCCATCCATATTTCCAAAAAAAAAAAATTTTCCCAAATCCATATTCTTATTTTCCATAGGACCATTCAAATAATAATCTGTATATATTCAACATCAATAACCCCACCATACATTACAGGCACATACATATCTTACACCAAAGACTTATCCTAGAATCAATAGTATCCCACAAACTGAACAGCATCAACAGAAAAATAGATCTTCCAGAAGCTTATCATCCTCTCTTGTCCTTTATTTAAACCTCCCACATGTTTATTTCAATAGCCCTAATCATGCGCCGTCTCGTGGTTTCAGATTGCATACTGCAGATTTATATTTACTTTTCTCAAAAATTGGTCTTCTATTAATATTAACATATATAAATAGTTTAAAAACTTTCTTTTGTATATATTTATTCCTTCCTTTACCATTTGTACCATAGTCCTTATAATTCGCGCTTCATTTCTCGCCTGTTGAAGGGTTTTTACCCGAAAGCTTGCACCTATGCATCAATAAAAGAAACTCGTCTTCCTTCACCATGTTTTTTCGTTTAATATTTATCATGTGTATATAATCTTTCTCCATTTTTACCCCTTTGTATATTTTTTACTTTCATAGGTTTCTCCGTCTTGTAACACCAAGGAGAATCCTCTGTAAGACCTATGTGTCTTAATAAAGGTTTTTGTGTGTGTGTAATACATAATCAATAAAAAGCTAATTCATATTATAATTCAAATCAATTATAAAATTACCCCATAATTTTAATGACAAAAAGTATAGAAATCATGATGCAGCAATATAACGACCATTCTCTCTTAGAAAAACAAATATGTATAAATAATAGTTGAAAATAAACCTACATATTTGTTATTATTATTAAAAGTTTTGATACGTTACCTTTTAAACCCACGTTAAGATAATACGATGATAAAAGTACGCGAAAAAAAGCTCTTAAATTAAAACTTTAAAAGGAAACTCAAGAAGAGAGAAAAATAAGAAATCAATATTGATAATGACCAAGAAAAAATATAATTAATTTTCTTTTTAGAAAAAAAGTGTAGGAGGATAAAAATATTGAGGAAAGTCTTAAAAAAAGAAACAAAAGGATGAAAAAAGATTCCGGGGAGATAAATTGAATAGAGAGAAGAGAAGAAAGATTGAATAGAAGAACATAAGATATTTTGGTGTGAGATTAGAATAAGAATTCGGATATAAAGGCGAATAGACGGTGTTCCGTTTATTCTAATCAAATTCAACAGGACTTTCCTCACTGTCTTTCATCACCTCAAGTCAGAGGTCGGCAAACTGTGGCTCGCGAGCGACATACGGCTCTTTATATAGTTCCATACGTAAATATTATTTATGCGAGTACATTGCGCATGCGAGGATATTGTTTTTATAAAATTTTACTTCAATTGTTCACTGATACTTCTATTCTAAAATTCTTTCCTTTAAAATTACTATTGTACCAATCGAGTATAACCTTGTTTTGTAATATGGATAAACTGTAAGGGGATATATGGACTATAATAAAGTAGGGTAAAATCGATTGCTATATAACCAGAACAACCAATACACAATTGTTTGTTCTATCAAACTGGCTAAATAATGGTTCTTTGGATAAGAAGCTGTGGCTCTTTAGTTTCATACGCAATTTATGCGAGTATTATTTATTGTTGGCAAGAAAAAATGTTGTGGCCTTTTAAAAACTTAGGAATTTTGTAAATTGCAACTTTTGATTCTTCCGACTCAAAAGTTTGCCCACCCCTGCCCCTAGTGAAGAAGTTACAAAACCTAGGTCAGCAGTAAACATGACGTCAGTTCTCAAGTCGTAGAGGTTCTCATACCCTCAAGCAGTATGTAATTGTTTCATCTCTACATAAGAAATGAAAGAATTAAAGCACGAATGTTTCTTTTACACATAAAACAAACTTCTACTATCCTTACTGTGATGGAAAAATATTGGGAGGGCTTGGCTAATTAGTGGTGAACCCTCCAAGCGATTTCGCTAATTTAATCTACCAGACCGCACTTCCTAGATCTCTAATACTGTATTGGACGATTCTGCTTATATATGCTACACTGAAAGGTGGAATCTCAGAAATGGTATTCAAGCAAACTACGGACATAAGCTTTTCGGATTGATTCAACTCTTCCCATTTTACAATACGATTGAACCATCTGCCTATTTTATAGGAAATGGATTTATAAATATTGCCACGTGGAAAATTAAGGAAGACAAACTTCAGGATGAGACAGCAATTTATTTAAGGCAATAACAAACTAAGAATGATAAATAAAAGATAAGAAATGAGGAAAGTTTACAGAGTAGGAAAAAATATAAACATAAAAATGATACTCTGCTAATAAAATAATAAATACTTCATTACAATATTATTAAATATCCTATACACACTTTTTAATTCTTTATTCCAACATTTTCTTCTTCTTTCCTATCTCCACTCAATCATATTAGGATATAAAGCTTGTAGAGCTTAAGATGGTGTCTGCTGGGGATGAAGTAGAGCTCATCAAAGGAGATTTGACATCCATAATGATTGGATGAATTAGAATGCGTCTGCTTTTGTCATTAAGACGTTTTTGCGGTTCGCTGTTGACAGATTTCACGTCCTATACGTTTTAAAAATATCTTCACATAAAACATCGGCAAAGCTGAACACTATAAGATTTATGAAAAAATAGTACAAAAGTGAAAATACTGGGGAAGGAAAGGTGGATAAATATATTTTAAAAAATGTATCTTATGATCGTGCAACTAAAAGGTGCTGATGGCGTGCGCCATGTATCGGAATAAATATCAACTAATCGTTGATTTTTTATTATTCCATAATTGTCCAAATACTCATTCTTGATTATTAAATAAAAGCTAACCACGTACGCGTTTCGGGCTTTTGGCCCTCGTCAACGTTGTGCAAGCTGTACCTAAGCCCGAAACGTGTACGTGGTTAGCTTTTATAAATTAATCAAGAATGGGTATTTAGTCAATTAAATAATAACATACAAAAATCAACGAATAGTTGATATTTATTGCGACAGATGGTGCAAGCCGTCATCAACTTTTAATTGCACGATCAAAAGATGCTCTTTTTCTTAATTATTATATTTGTTTTCCTTCAAAAGAGTGGCAGTGGGCCACTGAAACGCTGGAAATTAAGTAGTGGGTATTTAATCATATTTCCTATTTTGTGTGGGCATCAGAGTCTATTTTAAAATAAATAAAGATTTTACAGATAGAGAGAGAAAGAGATTGAGATTGAAACTGATTTGTTACAATGTCCATATAAGATTATATAAGATTAAATACAGAATAAATATAAATATGAATAGATAAAATTATATGATGATAAATATACGAATAAATAGATATAAATTTATAAAATAATTGATAAATATACATATATTAAAAATAATGAGAGCATATCCTGACCAGGAGCACATGTGCTTCGTGGATGGCTTTTCTTGATTTATCAAGAAATTGGGTTGGCCAAATATCAGGGAACAGGTTAAATCAATGTTTAGTTGATTTCTGTTCCACTAAATGGCGCTCTGCCATCTAAAAAGCACATGTACTCCTGGTCAGGATATGCTCTCTTTATTTTTAATATCAACACCTGACCCATTTATCTTTTTTATATTGTTTTTTCATACATATATATAAAACTAGACGAATGACCCGGGCAACGCCCGGGTTTACACGATTAAATGTATTATTCAAACACATAAAATAAAACATAGCAAATATAGCAAGAGCAGTTATTTTAAACGGCGAATTAGATCAGTTATAGCAAAAAAATGAAAATATATATGTAAATATAAAATAAAATGATTTAAAAGCGCGAATGTTTCTTTTATACATAAAACGAACTTCTACTGTCCTTACTGCGATGAAAAAATATATTGGGAGGGCTTGGCTCATCAGTGGTGAACCCTCCCAGCGTCTGGTGGATTAAATTGGCGAAACCGCTGGGAGGGTTCACCACTGATGAGCCAAGCCCTCCCAATATATTTATTCATCGCAGTAAGGACAGTAGAAGTTCGTTTTATGTATAAAAGAAACATTCGCGCTTTTAAATCATTTTATTTTATATGTATAGATGGCGCGTTATTGCTTTGTGTTAATTTATTCCTAACTGGCCTTGTCTTTATAGTTTGCTGAAGAGCATTGCTCGAAGCAAATATTTGAATGTAATTCTACTGTCCTATAATCTTATGGCCATAGTTTACTTGAAAACCATTTCTAAGATTCCATCCTTCAGTGAAGCATATAAAAGCAGAATGATCCAATACAGTATTAGAGCTCTGAGAAGCGGTCTGGTGGATTAAATTGGCGAAACCGCTGGGAGGGTTCACCACTGATGAGCCAAGCCCTCCCAATATATTTTTTCATCGCAGTAAGGACAGTAGAAGTTCGTTTTATGTATAAAAGAAACATTCGCGCTTTTAAATCATTTTATTTTATATGTATAGATGGCGCGTTATTGCTTTGTGTTAATATATGTAAATATGTGAAATAGTTATAAATTAGAAAACCTGTAAATATAGTTAAGGACTTGCATTGTAATTAAGAAAAAGCTTCTCGTCTAGAACGCTCAGGCGACCTGCCGGCGGCGCGCGCCCGTTGGCTGCCGGCGAGCACGTGACTTCCCTGTGCGCGCGCATGGCTGTCGGCGAGGGCTGTTCCACGCGACCGCCCGCCATGCGCGCGCACAGGGAAGTCACGTGCTCGCCGGCAACCAACGGGCGCGCGCCGCCGGCAGGTCGCCTGAGCGTTCTAGAGGGCGCTGCTCGTGAGCTAAGTAGAATAATTTGAATATATAGTTTTAATAATTGATTTATATATATTTTTTAAATAGCCTATCCTCATCCCCGTTATTTTTTACCTATGTATGGAAATTTTGGTTTGAATTAGTGAACTACTGCGAATTTGTATACCGGACATACAAACCAACAAATATACAAACATTCATTTTTATATATATAGATATAAACAATGTGGTCATTGGTGGCGCCCACCGCGGGAATGATTCCGCCACCGATGGACTGCGAGAGTTCTTAGAGAGAGAAATAGAAGTAACTCCTGGAGCGTAAATCACCAACTACCCGGGCTATACAGCCACAGTGTAGAAGTCTAGTCTTGGGGAGAACTGCAGGTAACCAGGTAGTTCCATACCGAGTCAGGAAGTAGAGGCAGGTTTTACATTTTAAGTGAACGTATTCTCAATGTTGGATAGAACAGAGAGAGCCAATATTGCTATCTCGGAGCCTGACAGGAAACACTTTCATTGACATCTAGTTAATATTACATTTCAAATAAATGAAAAGTAATAAGAATATACAATGATTTATGAGCTAGGGAGGCTCCACCATTTTGATAGGGTCCTCCTCCAGACGAGGAGGGGTTCTTCTTAGACCCTCCGTATCTCCAGAGCCAGGAAGTGCTTGTAGATAATTAAAATAATTTTATCGAAATCTTGTCAATACATGCAAATTTCACAGTCTGCACTATTAAAAAAAAAAGATAATATGCATTATATATACACTATGTACAATGAATATGGCGCCTCTGCCAGCGCTGCAGAGTTTGGTGGAGAATGGCCAGCGGGTCTCCAGCGACACCGGAAGTGCTTATAGATACGTTTTGGCCTACCTTTAAACCCGACATATTTAAGACCGTAAAATTCTGGTCCTTTGAATTGGTCTTAAATCGACTATAATACTATTCGAACACAACATTTAATTTAACAAAATCAACAAGAAATCCAAGGCAAGGTTTCTTTAACTCTTTTTTTATTTCTTTAGCTTTTGGGGCCAACATGCCCTTGAACAGAAGAACTAGAGGTATGACTTCCAGCTAACTATATACGTTGAACTATACACGGTGTATAGTTGGCTGGAAGTCATACTTCTACTTCTCCTGTTCAAGGGCATGTTGGCCCCGAAAGCTAGAGAAATAAAAAATAGTTGAAGAAATCTGGCCCTGGATTTCTTGTTGATTTTGTTAAATTGTAAAGGCAGGGATTACTATTTATTTTAAAACAACATTTAATTCAGCATATTTTTTAAAAGTAACTATTCAAAAATACAAAAATGCCAAAATAAAGGTCATATATATATTACAACACACAATCTATTCAATCTAAAAATTCCAAAGAGATGGGATCATTGTGAAAAAACTATTATAATATATCAAAATATATTGAGATCAAATATTGTATATTTTATTTTAAAAAAAGGAATTCAAAACAAAAATCTTTGAACGTAAGTTAGGTAGAAAACCCAACAATTTTATTCAAAAACGAAATAATGTTAAGGAAATCCCATTTATTTACTTTTATAGCGAGATATCTCGACACCTGATATGGAAATATGAGAATAAATTCGGTTTAGTTCAGCGCAATAAAGGTTATCTCCACAATTTTTTCACAGACGAGGCCTAGATATGGACATATAAGTAGATAAAACAAAATCTACCTAAAAGATGATTATTATTTACGCTAATGTTCGTCTGCTTCCTTTAATTTCATAACGATCGCTTCAATTTATACCTATTAAAGTTCAAATATTAATTCAGATTTATTTTAATCTTCCTGAAAAGAATACATTTTCCATAGTAAAGTTGTTTTAGAATTGATCAATATATATTTTTATTAAAAACATTGCTGTTTAATTATGTTATACATTATATATTAAAATATTACAATACATTAAAATCCAATCTATTCTTTCTATTAATACATGCACATATTAATTTGATTTACTAGGAAATTAGAGTATTGTAACGTAGAAAATTAGGGAAGGCAAACTTCAGGATGACACGGCAATTAAGGTAAGCAAAAAGTCAACATTTCTAAGATACAAGATAAACAATTAATGAAGTTTCCAGAGTAGCAAAATATAAATAAAATTGTAGCAAAGTATTTATTATTATTTTTAGCAGAGTATCATTTTTGATGTTTATATTTTGCTATTCTGTAAACTTCCCTCATTGCTTATCTTTTGTTCATAATTCTTAGTTTGTTCTTGCCTCAAATAAATTGCTGTGTCATTCTGAAGTTTGTTTTCCCAATTTTACACGTGGCAATATAAATATCAAAAATTAATAATCTGTACATAAAATATAATAAATACTTTGCTACATAGCTCCTTCCCTATGGGAGCTGTAACCCACAGCTTGTAAATATTGTAGATACTGACATGGATCTAACGTGATTCTGCCAAGGATTCCCTTAGTCTTGAAACTTTGTCCCTAGTGCCTTCGCATCTTTTCTCTTGCGGCGTGAAGAGCAGCTTCGGCGTCGTATCGTCAATAGGAACATCGTCTTCTTGTAGGGAAGTATTGACTCTGACACAGCGGTGGAATACTGGAACCAGTCTTGTTGGAAAATGTAGATTACAGTATCCAAGGCCTCGAGGTCTTATCGGTGATCCTCAGTTTGTCTTCCCTAATCTACCCAGCATCTCCACCAAAATGTCACTTAGAAAATTAAGAAAGACAAACTTCAGGATGACACGGCAATTAAGACAAGCAAAAAGCCGACATTTATAAGATATAAGATAAACAATGAGGGAAGTTCCCAGAGTAGCAAAATATAAATATAAAAAATTAATTATCTGTATATAAAATATAATAAATACTTTGCTACAAATATTCAATTATTTGAATATTCGTGATGATGAAAAAAGAGATGATAAAGATAATATATTGTTACGTCGTACCCAGACGCTATTCGTGTACTTTGTCTACTCAGGATGCCATAAAGATACATACTGAGTTCGAAGGGATACAGCTAAAGTTGGAGCTTTATTATGGCTCTAAACAGAAGGATAACAATCAGTGGGACTTGCCTTCAACCTCCCCGTCAGAAGTATCCTCGGCGCCTGGATGTCCTCTTGTGTCCCGCTCCACACTATTCGAGTCCATCCTGGACTTATACCGGCTTGTAGGCCTCTCCGATGTCAGGCTCTCCTGGCACCGACTTGAAGGATCATCCACACGCCCGGAGGCAAGTCGCCACGTCTTCTTCTTGCCGCAGATGTAACCAGACTTTCGGTCAGTCCATACGGCCACACGCCCGGAGCCCACTTCCCGTAGCCAACAAAAGAGAAAAAGTTATGAGAGCCTGGCTCATCAGTAGCTAACCCTCCCAGCAATTTTACTCGAGTAATCAATTAGATCCTATTCCAGTAGTCTATTATAGGCTTATAGAGCTGGAAATGGAAGAAAAGCTACTTCTTATCCCAGCAATAGCAAATCGTTTTATTAAAAATCTAAATATAGACGGGAATTTTGTCGGGAGAATATTATATGAATATTTATATGAATAAAGGCTGCCATTCTCGTTGCAATAAACTAAGCTAGAGAGACTTTGCGGAGATGGTCAAGAGATGCCGCCGAGTTCTAGCGTCTATTTTGACGTGAGAGACGTGAATGTTTATATCCTTAATTATAGATGGCATATATTTTTCTGTCATAGAAGATCGTAGTTTCTTTGACACATGAGATCCTGACAAAAGTTAACGTTTACGGGTTAACACACAAAGTTCAATTTACTAGGTCCTAAAGAGAGAGTGAAAGTAACTTAACACACAGAAAAGCGTACACTCAAGAGTACAAAAAACAACATAAAAGTTGTAAATAAAAACTCACGATTATATATACATTAAAAAACAGTACTTATTTTTTATTGCAACTTTGATAGGGAGCGGACCGGGGTTACACAGGTATGCCAGGAGACCACCAAACATGGACACAGAGAATGACGTCTCCACACAACTAACTCCTGGGAAGGAGTACTCGCAAACCTATTGTCCCCCTTTATATACAAACATGGCCACATTTGTCCAATGAAAACGCATGGGAGATAGGTTTACTAAACAAACAAACAACATTCTTCCCTCCAAACACCGAGCATCTAAAAACTGCTCATGTTTGTCAATATAATTTGACAATCCTCCCAATTATTGGTCACTGCGATCATGTTGATAAATTAAGAGAAAGGCATCTCTTGATCGTAAAACTAAAAGTTGCTGATGGCTTGTGCCATTAGTCGGAATAAATATCAACTGATCGTTGATTTTTAATTAATTCTGGAATAGAGTTAAATATCAGCGTTTAGTTTATATTTATTCCTACAGATGGCGCAATCCATTAGCAACTTTTAGTTGCACGATCAGGGGACGCCTGTTTCTAAACACTTTGTTTTCTTTGTTTTAAAACTATTTTAAAGGGAGAGGTGTCTCTTTTGATACATGAATATCATCATCCCGCAACTTTAATCTTGCCTGAAAAAATCGGCCTTTGTCACTTTACCACCTTAAACACTTGTTTGGTAAATTCGACCGATTTCATAACCCCTTTCGTAGGATGTTATTAAATCGAAGCCATCCCTGTACTCAGTGTTGGGCAAATATTAATTAAAATGATTTATTAAAGATTAACAATTGATTAATTGTTAATTGTAATTTTCACAATTAACAATTAATCAATTGTTAATTGTATTTTCACAATTAACAATTAATTAATTGTTAATTGTATTCATACAATTAACAATTAATTAATTGTTAATTGCACTTTTCTAATTAACAATTAATTAATTGTTGATTGCACTTCAATTTAATTGAAAAATATTTTTTTAATGCCCAACACTGCCTGTACTGATGAGGGTTGATAGCTCCTTATATTTCTTGAGGACTGTATTTTTGTTCCCTTAATAAGGCTTCACTCTGCTGCTGCCTTCCCGGTGTATTCCCATCAATCCAACACACCAACACTATGAGACACACACTTTATTTAAACAACAAAACTATTTATACACCTTGGCCCGTGGTCAAAAGAATTAAAAACAGAATAACTTATTTTACACAAACAACATATATGCAAAACAGGCAGTATTAACAATTTATCCAGCCACAGAATAAAAAGATTTTAATAACAAAATAAATATTCACAGATATATACATTTAATTCTCAACAGGGCCATACCTCGAAACCATGGTATACATGTTGGCTTTTTGTCTGAATTTGTCAAAACAGGTGTTATGGCTTATTCTTTATGATCACTGTTAAAGTTTTTTGACTAGGGTGATGCATAGTGCCATCGTTCTGATGCAGAATTAAAGGGAGAGGTGTTTCTTTTGATATATATATCTGTGAAAAAATAGTACAAATGTGACATTGAACTTGGATAAGGTTCATAAATTAAGAAAAAGGCATTTCTAAATAAGGAGATGCTTTTTTCTTAATATATATCTGTATTCAGAGAATTCAACTTGAAACGGCATTATAAAGGGTTTACCAAAATTCATGCAAGTAATAATTTATTAAAAAGCAGATGTATATAATTTGAAAGTTTTTTTTTCTATCATTATGGTATAGGGTTATATATAGACTAGATTATAGAGTTACAAGGCTTTGCTGACACATACATTTAGTTGAAATTTCTGATACATATATCATTAAATATGGTTAAATATCGTTGATATAGAGCTCAATTCCATATTCAGGGCGTCCTGTGCTTGTTGGCATGAAAATTAACACTTCAAAAATCCCAAAAGAAAAAATTCAACAGGGTTGAATTGCATGATCTGAATGGCCAATTTTGATCACCAAAAAGGAAACTTACTCGACTAGGAGAAATGACTTATGCAATAACACTAAATTTGAAACTAATTTAGACGTGTAAGATTCTTTTAAAAACTAAACAATTTTCTACTGCTCTTACTGCAATGATAAATTAATGGGAGGGCCTAGCTCATCAGTGGTGAACCCTCCCAACAGTTTCACCAGTTTAATCTACCATATGGTTGTAATATTGCATTTTTCTCTTTTCCTTTTATACCGATACTGAAACTGACCTCTTGGAAAGGATATTTTAAATGGAATAGGGACATAAGATTTGAAGACAGTAGAAATGCATATAATTATAAATATTTAAAAAAAGGCATATCCTGACCAGAAGCACATGTGCTTTTTAGAAGGCAGAGCGTCATCTGATGGAACAGAAATAAACTATTCATTGATTTAACCTGTTCCCTGATATTTGGCCAACCCAATTTCTTGATAAATCAAGAAAAGCCATCCACGAAATGATTCGAGCAATTGCTCTTCCGTAAACATCAAGTAGTCTTTTTATAACAATTATAATATGATGCGTTAGCGCGCCATCTGTTATTGGAAATTGACACTATTTTGGAGGCGTTTGCTTCTTTTTATAATTAAACAATTTGAATTGTTTCTTGGTCTGTAATGGAGGCCGTTTACTCTTGATATTTGCTATTCCATAACTAATCCTATACTATATACGTCATTAATCAATGAAATAATTAACATTTTATTTATAAACCTGTGTTTTCTTTTAACACTTTCAACCCGAGGGATGCAAATTCGCGTTCTTTCCGATTTTCAAAATTAAATATAATATTAAATACCGAAGTCGCGTCTACCAGGATCTTGTCCCATACTTTCTTGTCTATCTATCAGTGGGTTGGGGGGATGTTAGCTGACCTAATGTACCTGTAAAACATCGGCAAGGACATGAATTCGCGTCCCTCTGGTCGAAAGTGTTAAAATTATTTCTTTTTTTGAATATTTTAGATACCCTGTACATCGACAGCCCGGCCCACGATTTGATAGAATATTGTTGTTCCTGCAGGTGTACTTATTGCTCATAGTTGTATTTGATGCACGAAGTTGTTTTAATAAGAATATTTTATCTTGAAGAAGGAATAATAGTTTACCTGTTGAAGGACGCTATAGTCCGAAAGCTTGCCGATTAAACAGCACAAATAAAAGAATGACGTCGCCGTAAACTTTGATTCCTTCTTCAAGATGATGTCTGGCGATTCCTTCCCTTGTAAAAAGAAGATGTAATCTATTTGGACGGAAGAATTTCCTGGTTGATCCAACAACCAATACTGGACATTATCCAATAGAAACGAGTCTCTAGAACTTAATTAGAAATATGAGAGAGGGGAAAAATGGAATTTCTTCACAAATCCCTTGATATCGGATATCTTTGTAATTAAAAACTAAGCTATTTCCGAAATATATCTTTTACCTCGGGGGATTTGTCTTCCCTACTACATTAATACATTAGGAATTAGCGCGCCATCTATAGAGAAGTGTTGGAAGTATTTGGTGCGATTCTCCACCAAACTCTGTAGCGCTGGCAGAGGCGCCATATTCATTGTACATAGTATCATGCACATATATATAATTAACTTTTAAAATAGTACAGACTGTGCACTTTTGCATGCATTGACAAAATGTCAATAAAACTATTTTAATTGTCTGTAGAGAAGTGTTGGTGCGATTTTTTATTTTACAAATAAAGAAACTTCCTACTATCCTTACTGTGATGGAAATTTTTTTTTTATTTGAAGAATAAGAAGAAAATTTCGCGATAAATAATTTCGTTGCTTACTTAAAGATGGCGTGCTAATTTATGGTTAATTGGCCTTTTGTGAATTGAATATGGTTTGTTTTATTAATAGGGCTTGAACTTTTTTACTAGATCATTAATGCAGATATTTTTTACTTTTCGATAAGAATTTTTATCTTCTAAGAGTTTCTCCATTTTTTGTGTGTAATCTTGTTTGTTCAAGATAACAGTGGCGCTTCCCTTATCAGGCTTTGTGGATTGTTTTTATTTATTTATTAATCAATCAGGCGTAATATAGAAATATTTGCGCCTATTACAAAGAAAAAAAAGTTAAAACTTAGAATCAAATATTTAGAAATTTACAGGTATTAATCGACAGAGTTCATAAAATTTATATAAACAAAGTGGCTGATGTAAGAGAGTTAAATCATTTAGATCAGATAACAATCGATGTCTCACTTCTACAATTGTTTGTGGAAGGACATTGATTGATAGATATTTCTACTGTATCGAAGTTTATTGTTTGATTAAATACCAAGAATTACCCATTATGAGAAGTTTCGGATAGATAATTTGAATAACCAAATACAATATTAGATCGTTTTGATAGATTTAACACTGTATGTGCTAACTGGGGTTCCACCATTGGTGATAAGGCCTTCCCAATGTTTTTTCCATCTCAGTGAGGACGTTGAAAGTTTTTTTTTTGTAAATTTATTAATTAATCAGGCGCGATATTGAAATATTTACGACTATTACAGAAGGAACAAACAAAAACAACAAACAAGTTGAAACTTAGAATTAAATTTATATAAAAGGGCGTACCTGGATCTGTAAAGAAAAAAGAAACTTTTTTTTTCAAAATATTTCGAGAGATTGCTTCCTCTTTATCAATTTATTGCGCAATAAATATTTTGAGATTTTTTTTTTTTTACAGATTCGGGTACGCCCTTTTAAATGAACTTAATTGATGGATTGTCTTTTGACTCGTTTTAGAATTAAATATTTATAAATTTAAATGTATTAATAAACAGAGTTCATAAAATTTATATAGACAAAGTGGTTGATGTAAGAGAGTTAAATCATTTAGATCAGATAACAATCGATGTCTCACTTCTGCAAAGTTCAGACAGTCGTAGATAAGGTGAAGGGCAGTTTGTTCAGTTGGGTTTACCCACAGATAGCGCTCTAAATTGATCCTTAGTCTCCACAATGTGTCCCAAGGCCCGCCGAGCTGGACAGACTAGAGAAAGGAAGGAAGGAGCTTGTCTAGGACCTCCCATAAGAATCGCACGCAGCGCCACATCCCCACTTAATGGATACGACCGACTCACGGGACTATTTATTAACGGACCTCTTTGGGACTGAGAGGATTAGCTAGGACTTCGTAAGATGGCGGTTAGTTATTCTGTATATTAGACTGATCTTCTACAATATATTGGTATGATCGCTTGGTCGACTGAATTGATTGCATTTGGGCACTGATTTAATCTCTCTAAAATATCTAAATACAGTACTGGCCATTAAATTTTCTAAACCAAGAAGATAACACACACTATTGACATGAAATTTACACGATAGAATATGCTGTGATATACAAATTATTAGATTTTCAACACATTTTATGGAAAATAGGCGACGATAGCGATAACTACAATGTGTTGATAAGATTGTATAGCAGGTTTCTCATATAGATATTTCATTTGAAACGTTGATTCGTTGTGAAATTTGTCGAGATGCCTTGTGTAAGAAGGAGAAATGTTTACTTACACACACACATTTATGAGTTCGATAGAGATAGGATTGTAGCAGAAGGGAATTGTGGTTTATCGTACCGCAGTATTTATGCACACGTCGGTCGAGATCCCAGGACTGTTAGCAGAATATAGAATCTTTGGGTTCAGGAGTGTCATATGGAACGACGTAATGGATCTCTGCGGCCCGCTATCATTGACAGCCGAGATACATGTATATATTTAATTATAAGGTAATAATGCGCTTTCTATATATAATAAATGTAAACATTGAAGCACGAATGTTCCTTTTACACATAAAACAAACATCTACTCTTCTTATTGCGATGAAAACATATTAGGAGGGCTTGGCTGATCAGTGATGAACCCTCCTAGCGGTTCCGCCAATTTAATCTACCAGACCGCTTCATTAAAACTCTAATACTGTATTGAATCATTCTGCTTATATACACTACACTGAAGGGTGAACTATCAGAAATGATATTTAAGCAAACTATGGACATAAGCTTTTAGTAATTGAATTTATGTGTGAAAGAAACATTCGCGTCTTAATGTTTTCATTTGCTATGTAAGGATGGCGCATTATTGCTTTATAGAATAAATAATTGCTAATAATTCTAATTGAAATATTAAACTTAAATCCATATAAAGTTATCAATTATTATTTCTACAAGATTTCTTGCAAATCTTCTACATGCAATATAAAATGTGTTTATAACGGGTTAATGTATAAAACTTCAGAATAATAAAATAATCGATAAATTATTCAAATAAAATGAAAATGGTACAAAAGCGAATATATTCATTATTATAAATCAATTAATATAATAATCGGGGGGGGGGGGGGGGGGGGGGGGGGGGGGGGGGGGGGGGAGTCCGACCACACCTCCCTGCGGTCCCCCCTGGACCCTTGGAATATTCGACCAAATTCTGGTTCGTTTCCAAGGTGACTAACGTGGCAACGGCACCCATTTTCCAATGAAGAGCAAGATAGTGGATATTGCTGCTGATGTGATGGAGAGAGATGCATGGAGACATCTGAGTCTCTTCTTTGGACACGACAACAACAACAATATAATAATCAAGATATATATATATATATATTGATCATATTCTTTTAAAAAATAGTAAAATATAATTTTCAACATAATTTCAAAAGTGTCTCATTAAACGAATTAATCGAAATTTACCTGATCATTAGAGCTTCATTTTACTTGTAAAAATCTCTTGAAAATATTTCAATATCAAATATGTTGTGTGAGATTCAAATTAAAAATATCAAAATAATCTTCATCTTATAAAATCAAAGAAATATAGATAATATTTTGATTTTTGCATATTCAGGCATGAGCTGATAATATTTTGAATAAATTTCTTTTGATTTTTTCAATAAAAAAGAAAAGGAGTATAGAAGTTTTGTTTTTCGTCTGGTTCGATATAATAATATTTGTTATTTCTTTTGTAAACAATGGATCCAAGTAGGTGATGCCAATCCGGCCCCACTCCTGGAAGAGATTGGATTTTGAAGATCTGGTATCAGAAAAGTTTATTTCAGAAAAATCAGACTTATTCTTTCTTCGTTCGAATATTCTTGAGAATTTCTGTAGAATCGAGGAAATGAATATTTCTACACATAGACTAAGGATAATTAATAGAATAAACCACAATAAACTATTCAAAATTTGACTTGAATAAGCATGCAAGAAGAATTATGAATTGAAAAAAGGCAAACCAAAATATAGAAACGAACACTCTGTGGTAAATCCAGGTATAAGAAATTTATTTTCCTCCAATTTACCCAGACTAATATATTTATTAGCTTGATTGTTCCTGTATATAAGTTTCATATTACTATTTGTAACATGCTTTGTGTTTATTTATGTAAAATATTTGATTATTCGTTAATTTTTCTTTATGGTTGGGCAGTCGGCAATACTGTACTTTTGTTTCAGTAGTCTTACATAAGTTTGTTTTGTTGATATATAGATTAAACTTGTTGTAATCGGGTTAAATAAAGGAACACAAGGTATTGAAACTTTCCCTTATTTTTAAATAGGAAACGTTACACTATTAAATGTGATTAGCTATAAGAATTATAATAATAACCATGATTTTTTATTACTGGTATTATTACTGTTATTCCTTCATGACCCCTACATTTCTGCTCGGAGAATCTGTAATAAGACTAAAAGGTCTTAATAAAGCTTTTTGTTGTAATATAGAAACAAACAGTGAGATTTCAAACAATTATTTATCGAAAAAAAGGCTATTTACTTGATTTAAATATCCAAAATATAGATTAAAATAATACAACATGTTTCTGAAGTCTTTTTTTTTTTGTATAACTTTAATAGAAAAAAAAGCTATCTTAATATTCATTCTATGGACTCTGAATCCAGCGATCCGAGTTCAAATCTCGGTGGAACCTTCTTTTTTTTTTCATTAAAAAAAGTTTTACAAGTCATTTTCTGTTGTTTTAAGCAATTATAATGTTTTTGTAAACACAAGGTAATTGTACAATTTTTAGAAAACACAAAAAACCGATAAGGCACAATTTGGATTATAGATTATAAACACAAGGTAATAAGACCAAATATAAATAAATAAATAGTGTGTGAGGTTTCGGTAACAGTGTTGCTACCATCTTCAGACAAAAGTACTGAATGAGAAAGAATGAAAGAAAGGAAGAATGGAAGAAAGAGGAAATATAAATGCTATTTTTAGATATGTTTTAAATAATATCTAAAAAAAGTGGTTTTTTTTCACTTTTAATTCTAAGAATAATATTCTGTGTTTCTCAGAAAACTATCTTCTTATCTGCAATCTTGTTTACACACATGATAGCACTTTTTTTCTGAAGATGGTAACAACGCTGTTACCAAAAGTCACACACTATTTATTTATTTGGATTTGGTCTTATTACCTTGTGTTTGAAACACACAAAAAAAAAAAAAAAACATTATGATAAGGCACAATTTGGATTATAGATTATAGACACAAGGTAATAAGACCAAATGCAAATAAATAAATAAATAGTGTATGACGTTTCAGTAACAGCGTTGATACCATCGTCAGCGCTTCATCATCGTCATCAGCAAACAATTAAATTTACTGCTAATATGTGTTTTATTTTAAATAATATCATCAAATATTATATCTACAGATCTTAATGTAATGATAAAACTGAATGGGAAGGCTTGTCTCATCAGTGGTTCCATGGTGTAATGGTTAGCACTCTGGACTCTGAATCCAGCGATCCGAGTTCAAATCTCGGTGGAACCTTCTTTTTTTATTAAAAAAAGTTTTACAAGTCATTTTTCTGTTGTTTTAAGCAGTTATAATAATATGTTTTTCTAAACACAAGGTAATTGTACAATTTGTACAACCAACAAGGTAATAAGACCAAATAAATAAATAGTGTGTGACGTTTCGGTAACAGCGTTGTTGCTATCTTCAGCACTTCATTCAGTACTTTTGTCTGAAGATAGTAAAAACGCTGTTACCTTGTTATTACAAAAACATTATATTATAGCTTCTTAAAACAACAACAACAAAAAAAAAAAGACTTGTAATTTTTTTTAATAAAAAAAAGAAGGTTCCACCGAGATTTGAACTCGGATCGCTGGATTCAGAGTCCAGAGTGCTAACCATTACACCATGGAACCACTGATGAGATAACCCTTCTCATTCAATAACTTTTATCATTACATTAAGGTCTGTAGAGATAATATTTGATGATATTATTAAAAATTAAACACATATTAGCAGTAAATTTAATTTTTACAAAAGGCTATCTTGAATCAAGAAATGCGCATTAAAAAAATCGAATATTTTAAAAGAGGCTAACGATCACCACTCCCTCCTTTAAGACTTCCTATTGTACGAAAAAATGAAAATATACAAGGTGCGTTAATTATTCTTCTTCTTTCTTATCTCCGCTCAATTATATTAGATTTTACAGCCATCATGACTGGGTGAAATAGAATGCGCCTGCCTTTGTCATTAAGACTGGGAGCACTACTCATTGGCAGGCCAACTTAGCTCCAAAGAAATTGCCGCCTCTGACATGAGGAACAGACGACATGTACAGCCGCTCCTAACATGTAGTACAAACGCTGCTCTTCCTGTATCCCAGGATCAGGAGCCCTTACAGGGAACTATCAGCCGGGCAGGCTGAGCCCAGGTTTTTTAGTGAGCTTGTTACTGCTCCCCCTCCTTCTTTTTCATCCGGGCTTGGGACCGGCAAAGGCGGAGTTGTTAAGGTGCGTTCATTAATTTCCAGGACTGGTTGAAAAATAAAAAGTAAAAAATATACATAAAATAAAATGTATACATAGTTATATACTGGACATTTAACCACACCTGACTGAAAGCATAATTCTCGTGGCGCACCCGCCGATATATAAAAAAAAAAGAACAAAGCAACTACCTTATACGGTTCGTATTTTATTTTTAAAATTGCCATTTTCGAAGATCAGATAATCTGCATTAAATTTTGTTTTAAATTGAAAAAGTGCTACTGAGAGACGCATGGATTGATTATAGAGTCTTTTGACAATGCTGTTTTATCCTGTTCAAGAATTTTTGAATGTTTTTCACGCTTCCAAAAAGGTCGGGAAGAAATAAATGATGATCAACATACTGGGCGTCCAAGAACATTACTGTTAAAACTATTTTACCGAGCATTACTTTTGTACTTAGAATGAAAGACTTAGGTGAAGGGAGACGAGGGGCAAGAAATCTACATGGTCGGGGAAACTCCCAGCTGGAACCGATCAGGACAAAGGTCGGTCGATGCTCGAGTCAAGTGGACGTCTGGAATTTGTTTTGGTTGTTCTGCAAGCCCCGGGACGGGGGGCCATGTGGCGTGATCCTTTTTTTTTCTTAGTTAGAAGCAGCGGACCAGGCGGAGCAGACGCGCCTGAGAAATATCCTACAGGCAGCGTCTTGGGGACGGAAAGACGTCTGAGAAGTATCCTACAAGCAGCGTCTTGTGGACGGAAAGACGTCAAGAAATATCCCACAAGCAGAGTCTCGTGGACGGAAAGGACGCCTTGGAGTATCCCTCAAGCGGCAACTTGAGGACGGAAAGGACGCCTTGGACATCGCACGAGCCGCGACAAGAGGAAGCCAAGCCAAGCGAGCGACGGTGCTGCCACCCGAGGTACTGTGTGAACACAAAGCTCGACACCCCCCCTGCCATTTATTTTTATCTCCCTTCCCTAAGATTAGTTAATTTTACTTTTTTTTTGCTTAACCTTGTTTCTTGTTTTTTATGCATAATTCATTATATATAAGTATAATTTTGCTTAACCTTTTTTCTTGTTTTTTTATGCATAATTCTTTATATATAAGTATAATAGTTTTTAGCCCTTTTTAATTTTTAAATAAAACCTTTTATTATACTGTGTAAGTGTGCATTTATTTCCCCCATTGTTTTTTCTTTCAATCGATCACCTTTTATTTTTTTTTAAACGAACACGAACATTTTGGTGAGCTGGACGTGATCGATTTAAAGGAGATATGGAGGAAATGGATGCAATTAAAAAGCGCAGAAAAGCCATAAGAGGTACTTTCACTAGAATTATTAATGAAATAAATGGAGAATTTGTAAAGTCTCAAATTGATAGGAATGATATTTATTCTAAGTTTAATAGACTAGAGTCTTATTACACGAAACTTGTAGATCTAAACGAAAAATATCAGGCTTTATTGGTAGTGAAAGAAGGGATTACAGAGGAAAGTATTGATAGGGAATGGCAAGATTGCGATAAATATGAAGAGGAAAAGTTTGATATTCAACAGAAAGTCAGTGTATTACGGAATCCCGATAAAGAAGAAACAATCCCGATTGCTAGCGAGGACACTGTAATAAATGTGAAATTACCAGAGTTAGCCCTAAAAAGCTATGATGGCTCTCTGGAAGGTTGGTTGCCTTGGTGGGCGCAGTTTTCGAAAATTCACGAAAATAAGAATTTATCCGATAGCGACCGGTTTTTATATTTGCGTCAAGCAATTGTACCAAATTCAGAAGCCTATCGTGTTGTAGCAAGCTATCCCGTTACAGGCGCCAACTATGCTTTGGCGGTACAAGCCCTACAGGAGCGATTCGGTGACCCGAATATACTGACAGAACTGTATGTCAGACGTCTATTGAATTCGGTTATATCTAATGTAAAGAAAGAAAATAGAAATTTAAGCAGTCTGTACGACGAACTGAGCAGTCACCTCCGGTCGTTAGAGACATTGGGCATTGATCCCCAGTTGTCGGGTATTTTTTATGCCCTCTTGTCGAGTCTTCATTACCTTCGGATATTTTGAAAATATGGCACAGGCATCCTTCTTCGGGTTATGGTCTGGAGTTAGCAAAACGGGAAGAGTCAAATAAAGGGGTTGGAGGAGCTCAAAAAAGGCTAAGGTTATTATTGGACTTTCTAAAAGCCGAAGTAAGGAGTGCTCAACGGCTGAAATTTGTGGAAAAAGGCTTTAAGCAGGAGGAACCCTATAAAAGGTCTTACAATGATGGGACCAGAACAAGGAGCAATTTCAGACCCGCCACTGTGTCTAGTCTGTTCGGAGGGCGAACTAATATAAAATGCCTCTTTTGTGAAAGAACAAATCATGCGAGTCATCAATGCCGTTCCATAATGAAAATGTCTCCGGGAGAGAGAAATGATAAAATACGTAGTGCCCATCTATGTTTCAAATGCTTAAGAAAGGGACACATACAGAGTCAGTGCCGAGAACAATTGGAGTGCAAAAACTGTGGGAGAAACCACTTGGAAGTTTTATGTGAAGGAAATTCTTCTAACCGGTTAACGAAACCAGGAAGAGAAAATCTAAAGGAAAATGCACCTGAACCCATTGCATCGCTTTCTAGTCAAGCCTGCACAGGTCAGGTCTTGCTGATGACCACGGTAGCACTGTTAAGAGGCCCAAATGCCTCTAGAAGGGTTAGAATTCTCCTCGACAGTGGAAGTCAGTTTTCGTATATCAAACAGTCGTTAGTCTGGAGTATAGGAATAGAAAGAAAAGGCGAAATAACTATAGCTAAAAGTATTTTTGGAGGTAATAAGATTGGTGAAGAAAAGCACGATAAATTTATGTTAGAATTAGAGAATTTAGGTAATAAAAGAGATGTGATCCATATTGAGGCGCTGGATCAACGTAAAATTTGCGACGCCATACCACCTTTGCCAAAAGGAGACTGGTTAGAAAAATTGAAGATTAAGGGCATAATATTGTCTCAGGACAATTTTAAAGGACAAGAGATTGACATATTGATTGGTGCTAACTATCTAGGTATGATTTTGACAGGAAAAATAGTTCAAGTTGAAGCAGATTTAACTGCGGTGGAAACGAAATTAGGTTGGACACTAATGGGCAATTCGCCAATTATTGATAGCAATGACAATGTGCAGCAGACTTTGAATCTGCTAACAACGCGATGCGATTTAAAGGATTTGTGGGATCTAGAAGTACTAGGCATTAGGGATCCTGTTGAAACTTGCTCCAAAGAGACCAGATACCAGGAAATAAAAGAAAAGTTTATAACAAAAATTCAAAGACAAAGTGATCAGAGATATTCTGTAGGTCTACCTTGGAAGGTAGAAAAGGAGTCAATCCCCAGCAATCTTGACATAGCGATAAAAAGGTTAGATATAAGCACTAAGAAAATGACCTCACAGAATAAGTTGACCGAATATAGTCAGATCTTTAGAGACTGGCTGACTGAAGGACTCATTGAAAGAGTCGAGGAAAATCCTCTCGAGAGAAGAGGCTACTATTTACCTCACCGCCCTGTGTACAAGATGGAATCTAAAACGACGCCCATACGACCGGTTTTCGATGCTTCTTGTCTAGGCCATAATGGACTATCTTTGAATCAATGTTTAGAAAAGGGACCGAATTTATTGGAAAGAATCCCTGAAATGATGATAAGATTTCGGGAAAATAAATTTGGAGTCACGGCAGATATAAGAAAAGCATTCCAGATGGTGGCGATTGAAGAATCTGAACGGAACTACCTTAGATTCCTTTGGTGGGAAAAGGAGAGCGATAGAGAACTAATAGCCTACAGGCATAAGAGACTTGTATTTGGCTTAAACTGTAGTCCTTTTGTGCTGAACGCCGTAATAGAATACCATCTTCAATCAATAAGAGGCCCACTTGTTCAATGGGCAAAGATTTTAGCTCAATCCTTCTACATGGACAATTGTATTACCTCGCTGGAAACAAAGCAGGAAGTGCAGGAATTTCAAAAGGCCGCAATTGAAATTATGGACAGGGCTAAAATGGACTTACGAGAGTGGGAATATTCTCTGGAGGAAAACCCTGAAAAGGGGACTTGTACAAAAATATTGGGTGTTGTCTGGAATAAAATGGAAGATTCATTAAAATGCGAACTCCCTGACATTTTGAGTCTTCAACCCAAATTAACGAAAAGGCTGGTACTGTCCATGGTTCAGCGGATATTTGATCCACTTGGATTTTGCGCTCCAGTATTCTTGCCACCAAAGTTGTTACTGCAGAGATCATGGGGGCTGAAACTAGGTTGGGATACACCTCTACCCGAAAGTATGGCCCAGGAATTTCGAACCTGGTTGGATCAAATAAAATTCATAGAGTTAATAAAGATACCGAGATATATGTGGAATGATCTCATTTTCCCTACAGAAGTTCATATCTTTTGTGACGCTAGTCAAATAGGCTATGGAGCTGTAGCCTATTTAAGGAGCGAAACGGGACGAGAAAATACTCTAACTTTGATTTGGAGCAAAGTCAGATTAGCTCCTATGAAGAGTATTACGATCCCTCGCTTGGAATTAATGGCCATGATACTAGGAGCTAGACTAGCCAATGCAATCCAAGCTGCCTTGAAGAGAAAATGTGAAACAACTCTTTGGTCTGACTCTACTACCGCGCTAAGTTGGATAAAGAAAGAAATTGAGTGGAGAGTTTTCGTGAGAAACCGAGTCAGAGAAATACAGGCCACTACCAATTTGAACGATTGGAGGTTCGTTCCTAGTCAGTTGAACCCGGCCGATCTTCTGTCTCGAGGTTGCCCTCCAAGCCAGTTTGTGCAAAGCAGATGGTGGGAGGGCCCCGAATGGTTGAAAAAACCTAAAGAATTCTGGCCCAATTCAGAGTTCTCGATAAATCCAAAAGAAATAAAGGTTGAAGAAAACATTATGAAAACCAACATTAATTTGAACATCGATTATAAAGACTGGATACTGACAAGGAGGTCTAATTACTCTCTCAACATCAGGGTAATGTCCTATGTTTTAAGATTTTTAGGGAAACTTAAAAAACAGTCAACTGAAACAGGACCTTTGAAAGTTTCAGAATTCGACTTGGCAGAAAAAAAGCTTATCCGAATGATTCAGGAGAAAGTCTCCATAGAGAAATCGAATGCAACCAAGAGTTTTAAAATATTAAAAAACACTGACGGACTTTGGTGTGTAGAAAGCAAACTTTTACATGGACAGGTCCCAGAAGAATTTAAAACTCCTATCATTCTACCAGGCGACCATCCCTTCGTAGAGCAACTTATATGGGAAGTGCACCTGAAGAATGGACATGTAGGCGTGCAATTCATTTTATCAAAGCTGAGAGAGAAATTTTGGATAATCAGGGGAAGGAAATCGATAAAGAAAATTATCAGTAAGTGCATTGCTTGCAAGAGACTTAAAGAAAATCTCTGCAAAGACCAATGGCAGCTTTGCCAGAAAACAGAATTGGACTGGGCAAACCCTTCCAAATTACAGGAGTTGATTTATTAGGCCCTCTTCATTTGAAAGAAGGTGGGAAAGTGTGGGTAGCCGCCTTTACTTGCGCAGTCTATCGCGCTATTCATCTGGAGTTGGTGAAGAGTTTAGAGACAGGAGTCTTCATGATGGCCCTCCATAGGTTTATTTGTCGGAGAGGGCGCCCCGAGAAAATATATAGCGACAATGGCACCAATTTCGCAAAACTTAATAGAATATTCAAGAGATTGGATTGGACTAGAATTGAAAGGGAAACCTCAATTAAAAGGATACAATGGATTTTTATCCCTCCTTCTGCTCCTTGGTGGGGAGGATTTTGGGAAAGAATGGTAAGGACAATAAAGGAAATGTTGATAAAGATGCTAGGTCACAGGAAGCTGAAATATGTACAACTGCAGACTGCCCTTTGTGAAATCGAATCTATCATTAATAATCGACCCCTCACTTATGTCTCTGAAGACGACAATGATCTAAAACCGTTAACTCCTAATGAGTTTTTACAAAATGGTCAAGAGTCTAGCTTTCCTGAATTTGAAAATTTAAAGCCAGAAATGTTGCACACTAGATACAGAGAGTTAGGCCAACTGAAGAGAGAATTGAAGCAGAGATTCTTAAAGGAATATTTAGGCGCACTGATTCAGAAATCCGAAAATATTGATAGAAGACAGTTGAAAGTAGGAGACGTTGTACTGATCGGGCAAGAAAATCTTAAAAGAATGTTTTGGCCTAAAGGGGCGAATAGTAAATCTCATACCAGGAAAAGACGGAATAGTGAGAGTGGCCCATGTTAAAACATCCACAGGAACCTTGATCAGGGCTCTACAACGCTTACACCCTCTTGAAATATCCTAGAATGTTAAGACGATTCAAATGGACAATTCAAATACCAAACCCCAATCTGAAGCAATTTTAGGAAATAGGCCCAATATTGAATCCAGGGACTCTAGAAATAGATATGGTAGGGTAATCAGAAAGCCTGCAAGGTATGACTCGAAGGAATAGTGAAAGTACCTGTATGAAAAAAAAGGGTGTAATATGTGTATTCTTTTATGTGTATTTTATGTAATGTAATAGGCATATCTACTCTTGTGTGTATTGTGTATTTATATGCTCTTTTGTCTTATACTTAATTTTGACTTCTTTCAGAGCAAAATTTTGTGGGAGAATGTTAAAACTATTTTACCGAGCATTACTTTTGTACTTTTGTACATAGAATGAAAGACTTAGGTGAAGGGAGACGAGGGGCAAGAAATCTACATGGTCGGGGAAACTCCCAGCTGGAACCGATCAGGACAAAGGTCGGTCGATGCTCGAGTCAAGTGGACGTCTGGAATTTGTTTTGGTTGTTCTGCAAGCCCCGGGACGGGGGGGCCATGTGGCGTGATCTTTTTTTTTTCTTAGTTAGAAGCAGCGAACCAGGCGGAGCAGACGCGCCTGAGAAATATCCTACAAGCAGCGTCTTGGGGAAGGAAAGACGTCTGAGAAGTATCCTACAAGCAGCGTCTTGTGGACGGAAAGACGTCAAGAAATATCCCACAAGCAGAGTCTCGTGGACGGAAAGGACGCCTTGGAGTATCCCTCAAGCGGCAACTTGAGGACGGAAAGGACGCCTTGGACATCGCACGAGCCGCGACAAGAGGAAGCCAAGCCAAGCGAGCGACGGTGCTGCCACCCGAGGTACTGTGTGAACACAAAGCTCGACACCCCCCTGCCATTTATTTTTATCTCCCTTCCCTAAGATTAGTTAATTTTACTTTTTTTTGCTTAACCTTGTTTCTTGTTTTTTATGCATAATTCTTTATATATAAGTATAATTTTGCTTAACCTTTTTTCTTGTTTTTTTTTATCCATAATTCTTTATATATAAGTATAATAATTTTTAGCCCTTTTTAATTTTTAAATAAAACCTTTTATTATACTGTGTAAGTGTGCATTTATTTCCCCCATTGTTTTTCCTTTCAATCGATCACCTTTTATTTTTTTTTTAAACGAACACGAACAATTACGTTGAGAGGAAAACAAGCTCAAAATAATTAATAAAATATAGCAGAAGAATTTATATTAAAGACTCATCTTCACAGACTGGGTTATCTGTAGGACTGTGTCATAAAATAATAACAAAATATTTGAACATAATCCTGACGTCTTCAAAACTTGTTCCCCGGATTCTAGCGGATGAAAAATGGAGGTTAGAATGGAAGTCTGCCAAAACATGATCGAAATGACTCGGATTGATCCAGAGTGGAGTCAAAAAAATCATTACCGGAGTGAGACATGGATGTATCAGTATGACCCGGAAACCAAACCTCAATCCAGCCAATGGATTGAATGAGGGGAACCGAAGCCCAAAAAGGCATGATCTTTAAAATTCAAAGTCAAGACATTGCTTGTTACATTGTTCAATATTAACAGCTTGGTTCACCATGAATTTATTCCTCTTGGACGTAAAATTGATCAAGAGGTTTATTTGGGGATAATGAGGCGCTTAAGGGAGGCAGTGCGCCTTAAAAGACCTGAAAGATGGCAGTACAATGACTGGATACTTCACGTCGATAATTCCCGACCGCACACAGCCCCCATATTGTTTTACCGTTCTTGGCCAAGCACCCAACCACACAGTTCCCTCATCCACCCTATTCCCCCGACTTAGTCCCCAATGACTTTTTCCTCTATCCCAAATTGAAAATGAGGTTAAAAGGAAGGAAATTTGGCAATAGTGATATGATACAAGCTGTAACGAAGGCAACCTTGAGTGGCCTCTCAAAAGATGATTCTATCTCCTGCTTCGACAATTGGAAAATATTTGGCACAGGTGTATTGAGGCAGGAAGAGAACATATTTTAAAAATATTAAATTAGTTTTTTCTTTTTCTTTATTTTTTTTTAAATACGGAACAGTCCTGGAAATTAATGAACGTACCGTGTACAATTAATGACTTTTCCAAGTGGACATTCATTAGAATCCAAATATATATTTTTTCATTTCATTAAACATTTTATTTATATATATACTAAAATATATTTTAGTATATATATTAAAAATTGATAATTAATCGTTAATTATATCCTTTTGAAGATAGAGGTTGCCTGGACTAATAATAATTTGGGCTTGAGAAATTAATATTTCCACTGGCCGAAGTGTGTCATTTATTTGAGAGAAGGAATTTTTTATTATTCTATATACAGTTACGAACGAGCGTCATCAATTCTTCATCTCTTAATCAGTTTTAATCTCTGTCACCGTTTGCTTTTTTTTTTTGGAATGGCGCCCTCCTATTGGTTGGCTATGATCACGCCACCTTTGCCCCCCCCCCCCCCCCCCCCATCATGCCTCCCCTACTCGCTTTTTCGTTTTTGTAACTATTGTGTTGGAGCGGGTCGCTCCTTAAATAAATGCATATATTAGTTAATAACCAAATGTAATCCTCTCTTTCTTTTTCCCAGTAAGAGACGCCTACGGAAGCCAACAGTACATAGACAGATAAAGCACATAGGCTATAGTTATTAACTAACATATGCATTTATTTAAGGCGCCAAATTATAATTGTAACAAATAGTATTTGAATAAAAACATTCAATCGGGTAAAACACGGGCGTTGCCCGGGTCATTCGGCTAGTATCTACACAAGAGGAAGAAGCAGTTCTAATTATTCATTTACAAGGCGCCATAGTTTGCTTACGTGCACTCACTGTGAGGTTAGACTTCTTCTACATGAATCTAGAAACTGTTGGGAACTGAATGCTACGACCGCCACTAACTCCACCCTGGACTTATCATCATCACTCTCTCTCTCTCTTTGTTTTTACCTTCTCTCCTATGTTTACTCTCTGAATGTTTTTCGCTATTCTCTTTTAAAGGGTATTAACAAATAACCAACAACGGCCTTTCTACAAACTGTAAGTACCTAATCCTTACAACAGGAACCATTTAAAACTGCAGGTTTTGACCTAGACCCTGGAGATAGAGTTGGTTAAATAAACTAACGAAGCCACTTGGAGGGTTTATCTCTGATGGGAGCCAGAGCCTCCAAATATCTTCATGTAAGGCCAATAAGGAACGTTTTATTTGGAAAATAAGAAAAAATACTAGCTATAAATAGTTTCATTTATTGAAAAATTTGAAAGATTTAATTCATTCAAACAGAGCCATTTATAATACCCATAAAAAAAAAACAGAAGCTCACCTAATATTCTATTACAAAAGGAAACAATAAATTATTTTAAAAACACGGCCTACATTTAGCAGCAAAAAAAGAGAGAAAACAATTAGCGTGGGGCTAAAAATGAAATTACCCCCTCTAAACACACGAAGTATTGAGACCAATAAAAGCAATTTTCCAGTTAGACTAATTGAGTTAGAGAGAGGGGCTGTTGTCAGACGTGGCTGGGATTTTCTTTCTAACCCTTCATTGATCGCCTGAGCTAATCGACAGAATACGGGGCTCTTCTGTGGGGATTATTGAGGAATATTTATAGAATATATTTATATATTCTAATCATTTTTTGTGCGAAGAAATCGGCGTTTCTTGAATAAATAAAGATAGTAGGCCGTTGGGCGATGTGTGTTTTTATTGGTGGATAAACGTTAGGGAAAGCACGAAGTTCTTCTACTGCCAAAGGGATATAATACTCTTATAATAGGCCTAATACAAGGTTTTCCCAAAAGTTCATAAACACTTCAAAAAAATTGAAATACCAATATTATTCGCCATAATATTATTCGCTGTTATGTATAATGTCTTTGTATTATGTATAAAGTAATTGTACTATGTATTATTATGTATTCGCCATAATAATATTATTCGCCAAGTAATAAGAAAAGCAACGTTTTAAGAAAAACACGAAATTTTGAGACAACTTTATATGTTTAGGTAATATAAATATATATGTTTAGGTAATAAAAAGGAATATATTGGATGAATAAAAATCCAATATATGCCCAGGAGGCTCGCCGATGTCACTGGTGGTGACATTTACCATACTTTATGCCGTAAGTGATGTAGGCGGGTGTGGACTCTCCTTTGGAGATGATCACCAGCTTGGCAGAGAGCTGGTGGAGTTTCCGTTCTTTATTCAGAAGGACGAAGGCCTTCTTGTTGCCGGTGGTCCATGTATAACCACCGCTGGGCAAAAATTTCGTAGGTCAGGGATACAAACCTGAAATAGGCCGCAGCACCGCGACGATGTCTTTGTGCTTTATAGCAAGTGTAAGATTCCCCACTATTATCTTTTCAACACTTTTCCTATATGGGAAAGCTTTCAGGAGGGTGGCTCCGATGGCGAGGATCTACCTCAACCAAGCGTTCCGCCAAATCGACTCTAACCAGCTCTACCAATACTTGGGCGGACATCTTCATCAACTGGTACACCGATGATTTGTCCAGAATCTGCTCCGGCGCCTTCATACATTGGACTGGATGGAAGTCCGCGCTCCACTCGACCTAATCAAATTTGTAATTTCTTGCTCATCGTGGAAACTTGAAGCTTCTATCTGAGTTTATTTTCTCATAGATACCGCGACACACACCCTGTATTCTGCGACATTGGAAGACTATTCTAGAAAACCTGGGGAGAAGGGTTTATGAATTTTAATATCACCGCTTTCCCCATTGACAAAACGCGAAGCTCGCGCTGCGGACAATGGACAATAAACATAATTTTATCGACATTCAACCAATTATCAAGGTACACAATTCACACAGTTAGTAAATGGTGACGAAATATAACAATGTAACGATTAAATAAAATAAATACTATACACAATGATTATAAAAATTCGAAACTATTATAGACACGTATGATTCTTTTAAAACTTAAACAATTTCTACTGCCCTTACTGCAATGGAAAACATAATGGGAGGACCTGTCTCATCAGTGGTGAATTTTTCCATTGCAATAATGGCAGTATAAATTGTTTAATTTTTAAAAGAATCATACGCGTCTATAATAGTTTCGAATTTTCATAACAGATGACGCGCTAATGTATCATAATGATTATATACAAAGCATCTCTGCCACCATTGTAATTTTTTTGACAATTGAAACAAATTTTATTGACTTCTTGTCAATAATTTACGTGAAAAATAGAAATAAAACTAAAATATAGATTATCTTGCGGGGGATGTGCCCCGGCGGGTGAGCCCTCTTTCCCAGGCGATGAGCGGGTCCCCTGCTCCTCCGGTCAGCCCAACCTGTACCAAATACCGGTAGATGATGGATTTGGCCGACGCCAGGATGGCCAGGTCGTCATCTTCGAGACCAGACCCGAAAATCCTGGCCCGCAGGTCAGGGGGTCGCCCGAGGACACTGAAGGCTGGGGCCTGATACGCCTGCAGCTCCAGTACACCATTGTAATGTCCGCATGAAGACGGTCAGTGGGTCTACAGCGACACCACGTATTTCGCAGACTGACAAATAAACGTAGATCATATGCTTTGCTGCCGAAGAGATGGTGATAGCGTGGTTCTCGTGATTCACTGCGAAGATCCAGGACTTCAGGTACATGGCCGCCCGATGATTTTTTAATTTCTAAGGTGAACCTCCCCAATATTTAAAAAAATGAAAATTCGCAACTATTATAGACGTGTATGATTCTTTTAAAAATTAAACAATTTCTACTGCCCTTACTGCAATGAAAAAATTAATGGGAGGGCAGTAGAGGAATTGTTTAATTTTAAAAAAGAATCTACGCGTCAATAATAGTTTCAAATTTTCATAACAGATGGCGCGCTAATGCATCATAATTTAAAATTTTTTAAATATTTAACAACAAGATTTAACAACGGAATCTAGCGTCGTTAGAACAGTTCGATTTTATTTCATCGATACATTTTTAGGTTGTAATTCTTCTTGAAATGTATATACACGGCAAATTGATTAGGACGTTTAATATATATTTATGGTCATTATCTATAGATTTTGATAACATACAGAAAAACTAATAACAGATTCGGAATCAGCGCCATTGGATTACCCAAAAACATTTTAAATGCTCAAACATCAAAAACTTTTTTAAATTTTGTAGACCTTGTGGCCCCTATATGTTTGTGATGCAGAAGCAAAAATATATAGATTTAACAAATACACACACCTGCGTAATAAATTGATATATAAGATAAATTGGGAAAAGGAAAAATCCTTTTGTTTTATCTAAGTTTTTTTTTTTATTTTATAGAAATAGTTTTTACAAGAAAGCAGCCAAAACTATTTTAAAATTAAACAAATCTTTTAAAAAAAGTTTTAAAATAATATTAGAACGTTTATTTTGGGTCTCTATTTCGAAAATAAATAAGTATTTAACAATTTACTAAATCACACCAAAAGTAAATTTTGCATATACAGTCGACTCTCAATAATTTGAAACTCGTTAATTTGAATCTCTCGATAATTTGAAATTGTTTCCCGGTCCTTTAAAAAATACTCGATAAGTTGAATAAAATCAATATTATTTGGTCCCCTCGGTAATTTGAAGTTGAAGGAATAGTATCTTGCTACAAACGAACCTTTGTGAATAACTGTACAAATGTTTAAAATAATAAATCACGAATTTTGATCAAACTCTTGCTTACTTGATTATATTAATATAAAATTACACGCTGTGACTGGCTAATGAACACTCTCAACGCTGAGAAATAGACCATAGAAGATTTCATATACTAGTAGGTGTCAATAAATGAATGATATAAACAGCTCTTATTGTGTCTCGCATAGAAAATTCGTAGTAGCAACAACGAAAACCCATTTGAAAATTGGAGTTCAAGGAAGTCAAATTGATCAAATCTTATTGGAAGGGAGATTATCCGTCAACATAAAGACAAAAAACCTATACTCCAGCAGCCGATTCTCTCGGCCATATATAATTCTACCTGATTATCACATCGCTAAAAGATTGTCATATCTCTAAGTGGTGATGTCTTGTCCATCACACTTCTGGTAAAGCGGTGACAACAGTTAGAATAAGGCCATTTTTACAAGCCTTCCATCAACGAACTTATCTTTAAGTAAATATAAATAAATATTTAATTAAAAAGGCATATATTGGATCAAAATATCATTTATTTTACCAATATTTCAGTTGGCTGAACGCCAACCTTTATCAATGTATTAAAACATTTTAAAGTATGTTAACAACAAACTCAGCGATACATGAGTTTGTTGTTGACACACTTTGATATATTTTAATACCTTGATAAAGGTTGGCGTTCAGCCAACTAAAATATTGGTAAAATAAATGATATTTTGATCCAATATATGCCTTTTTAAATAAAGATTTATTTATGGATTGCTCTATTTTCAAAATAAAGAAACATATATCAGGGGAAACTTCTCTTATACGAGAGATAAAGTTGGAAAAACCGCGTGCGTGGAGAAACTTCAAAAATTCAAATGTCACCCTAGAGTGCCATTCCTCGGGTCTCCTCTTCCTTTATTTATACCGCACTGTGCTGAGAGAGCATCAAGTCTACACATACCTTACATTCTTTTCACATTTGGACTATTTATTTAACATAATTAATATAAAGCTATAGCATGCCATCTGTATACAGTAGAACCTCCCTGTAAAGGACACCTAATTGAAGAGCCAAAATGTCCTTTAGAGAGAGGTGTCCTCTTACCGGAGAGTTGCTAAATAGTAAAAATGATAATTTTGCAAATGAAAACTGTCCTTTGTAGAGAGGTGTCCGCCAAAGGGAGGTTATACTGTATAAGAAATTAAAACATTAAAGCATGAATGATTCTTTTACACATAAACAAATTTCTACTGTCCTTACTGCGATGAAAAATTATTGGGAAGGCTTGGCTCATCAGTGATGGA
Organism: Cordylochernes scorpioides; assembly: GCA_030710605.1. NCBI lineage: Eukaryota > Metazoa > Arthropoda > Arachnida > Pseudoscorpiones > Chernetidae > Cordylochernes > Cordylochernes scorpioides. The sequence goes on along the minus strand of CP092863.1, from coordinate 195,964,051 downwards.
CTCTCCCAGCAGTTTCGCTAATTTAATTTATTAGACTTCTCTTAGAGCTCCAATACTGTATTGGATGATTCTGATTATATACGCTACATTGAAGGGTGGAATCTCAGAAATTTATTTACGATGAAAAATTGCGTTGAAGAAAAAGGTTATTAGTTGACCGATCAAGAGTTGTCAAACCGCACGTACTGGGGTGAAAAGAAACTTTTCGTATTTTTTCCAAATAATATTTCTTCTCTCGGTGATTATTTCTTACAACAAGAGAACTGATCAAAATATCATTTATTTTACCAATATTTCAGTTGGCTGAACGCCAACCTTTATCAAGGTAGTATAACATATTAATATGTGACACATATTAATATGTTATAATACCTTGATAAAGGTTGGCGTTCAGCCAACTGAAATATTGGTAAAATAAATGATATTTTGATCCAATATATGCCTTTTTAATTAAAGATTTATTTATGTATTGCTCTATTTTCAAAAAGAGAGATATATATAGAGGGAGGAATGTTCTTCTTTTATTTCTTAATTCACAGCGCCATCTAGATGAGGCCTTCACAGCTATTTCCTCTCTAGTCTCATTACAGTCGGTAGTGTTTCACAAATTAACTTGCTAGGTACTGTAAAGTCATTAAACAACGTCGAAACTGCCAGTTTGCCATGTTATAGAGTTAAATTAAAACAACCATTTAATCCACCCTGAAGCCAAAAAGTGACGTTAGGAAAGTCAAATTTATTGTTTTATTTGTTTTCAAGCAAATTTATAAACAAGAGTTTAGTGTTTTGGATTAAATGTAATTTTTCTGTCACATGAACGACTATAAGCTTTAATGCTCTAGATATTAATATGAGATAGAAAATGTTTGCGGTATACTTCAGGATTAAGAAGTTGTCTTTATTGGTACTTTGATATCGAGGTTGTTTCCATACCCCGTCAGAAAGTACTTATATATTCGTCTATTTGAATACGTGTTCACAGAAAAATTGTATCCAAGAAGACACATTATTGTCCTCTGAACGACGTTCTGTTGTGCATCCCAATATCTGGAGCATGCTCCTTGAGCCCAGCAACCAACTACATCAACATCATCGGCCCAAGATCTCTCCACCTCAGCGACCTTCATTGTTGTAAAGATTTCTCCCAGCAACGTGAAGAGTCTTGATCAAATTGGGAAGAATGTATTTTACCCCACCGAAATATAACAACAAGTATCTGAACTCCACCAAAGAACAGATCTTAAACCAGAAGCAATTAGACGAACTCATGAAGAAGTTAAAGATACCTGCGCCCAACAGCCTGGAGTGGAACGATTTTCTTAAGGTTTTCACTAACAAATGAAATATGACAAATCTAAATCTAACACCAAATAGAAGAAGGCTATCTTCAACTTGGCCAGCATCTCCTTGGCTTGGAAATGTAAGAGAAGTATCATTCTGTAGAAAATTCTGTCGCATTCCAGAAATTGCATGAGTCGCAAACCTAACGTGAAAGGCATTGCCGATATTAGGGGATTAATAATTTTTTTAGTTTCATGCAGCTGACATCTGCTTTCAACCGAAGGCGAAGGAAAATCCAAGGGCACAGCGATGTCATTGTGCATGCAACGACCAAAGAGGATCAGCCTAGACTGCGTTTTCGTGTCGTTGTTCCGCGGCAGCAGATCCCCTTGGCTGAGAACGGTTACCGTTGTCGACCTTACGGGGAGTATTCATCCCAGCCAACATCTCTCATGATCCTGAAGAACGGTGTTACATATCTTCTTCTTCTATATATATAAAAATGAATGTTTGTATGTTTGTATGTTTGTTTGTCTGTGTCTTTGTTTGTATGACTCCTATACAAATTCGCAGTAGATCACTAATTCAAACCAAAATTTCCATACATAGGTAAAAAATAACGAGGATGACGATAGGCTATTTTAAAATATATATAAATCATTTATTAAAACTATATATTCAAATTATTCAACTTAGCTCACGAGCAGCGCCCTCTAGAACACTCAGGCGGGCGATGGCGGCGCGCGACGATTGGCTGCCGGCGCAGCACGTGACTTCCCTTCCCCCTGCCCCCCCTCGCCGAGTAAATGAGATCTCCCGGCTGACGGCCGGAGCAGCGCCCTCTAGAACGCGTGACGATTTTGACGGCGCGGGGCGCTCCCAGTTGGACAGTTGCGCGGGGGCAGAGTGACCTCGCGGGTGCCCTCCGGGAACTACGTCCATATGTAATATACATTTAATCGTGTAAACCCGGGCGTTGCCCGGGTCATTCGTCTACAAATTCTCAGTAGTTCACTAATTCAAACCAAAATTCCCATACATAGGTAAAAGAATACTGGGAAGACGATAGGCTATTTTAAACATTTTGCTTTTTATAAAAATTTTGCTGTATCATGTTTGAATATCAGATACAAAATTATATCTGGAAAAATTCCAAAAAACAGAGACCACGGGTGAAACAGGGTACATTTAATAGGGTAAAACCCGGGCGTTGCCCGGGTCATTCGGCTATTAGAATAATATAGTAACCCTCGGGTGAAGAATGTGCTTGAAAAATGGTTGATAAATTCCGCGACCGGTACAGTAAAAGCTCTCAAGGAACTCTTTGACCAGGTCGTCTTCGCCGCCTTCTTCGATGCTGCGTTGGAGAACATAATCGGAGGCCTGATTTCTAGATATCGCGGGTCAGCTCTATTTATTATCTGAATGAGGAAACCATCTCTGCGTGGCATCCATCACCAACGGCGAGTTCTGACTGGTCTGCAGTGTGAGGTGGCTGACACAGCCGGCATCTGGGTCTAGTCGAAAAGACTGCTGACGCTCGAGTTGGACCATGAGCTCATCCTCTGTCAGTCTTAGAGCACGACTCGGGGTGACAACAGATTTCTGCAGCAACCAGACTACTGGTTCCAGAGCGTTAATTGAGGCAACCGTCATAGACTTTGTCTTACTTAATTCAAGCTGTACTTTTGAACGCACCACTCGAGTGTGTTTTGACAACGTATAACGCCCCCGCCATCATCTATAGGGTGGAGTCTTGCTGATCAGCGGGGATCAACCAACGCCACTTCGGTGTGTGCCGGGTCTGGACGTGGCTGTCTCGATCAGAGAGGGAAGTAATTTCTACAGGAAGGAAAGAGAATTTAAAAAGAAAATTCAATTTTCTCGGTCACACATAGAAGCAAAAATCTATAGATCACATTGGTATCTAGTTTGACGAGAAAATGGCTTTTCTTTTTAAAAGTACCCTCCTCCTTCAATGCCTTCTTCTACCGAGGGTGAGCCACATGGTCTCTCCATACTTCCTTCGCCATCCTCTTCATCTACTCGTAGGTATGTAGTCTCGTCCATTGTTTTAGATCGTCTGTGTATCCCTGTCGTCTCCTTCCCCTCAATCCCCTGGAGCTTTCCTTTAACACTGTCAGTGTTTAGAAGTATATGCTAATATATTTAAACCATTTCATATATGCATTATATGATTAAGATATCTTTTATTAACGCTTTGACTCTTTTAAGTATATACTTTCAAAAATATTTTGTTTCCAATTTTATTTATATCTATTTAAAGTTGTCAAATATAGAATGATATCTACCTAAATAATCCTAACCCTAATCTCGATGGTTCCGCTACTATCAGCCATAGCAATGATTTAACCCAATACAATAACGCGCGCCATCTATACGTAAAAGAAATAAAAACAAAATCCACGATTGTTTCTTTAAACAAAATCGAATGAGACAAACTTCTCTGCGCTGTCCTCTACTACAGGGAAAATATTTTTCATTCAGTAAGGACAGCAGAGAAGTTAGTTTCATTTGGATTAAAAAAAAGAAACTTTCGTGTTTTATGGTTCTATTTCTTATGTATAACATTGATTTACTTTTCACCTCATTGTAATTTTCTCATCTAAAAACTGCGACCTGTACATTCCCATGTAATCGACTAAATGTCAATAATTATATTTGAATTGACAAATTGTTTCTTATCAGACCGGGAATTTCCCTTCAATGTCCCAACTGGGAAGTTTTGAAGAATGTGTTTAATTAGATTTTTTTAGTTGCTACCCTTGTGATATACGTCGCGGATAAAGAGATATATGTCACATTTTGCATTTTTTAATATTCTAATCCTGTTTTTTTAATCCTTTGTACAAATTTGATAGCCATTTTTATTAATTTGTAAAGTCTTGTTAAAACCCCTGAATCGTACATCGTACAATCGTACTTGTAACTTGTTGTTTAATTGTTTTCTATGTAAATAGTTTGCCCTTCCAGGAAGTTTTATTAAGATTGTCTTTGAATTTTAAATGATTGTAAATATAAGCTTCAGCATGTATTTATGTGGGGTCTTCATTCATCTTCAGGCTAGTGCGCTGCCACTCTGGCCCATGACTGCATATTGGATGAGGAACCCGCTGCGACGGGTTGTCGGCTCCACGCATTACAACATATATATATTTAAAAAATCCGTTCACTCTGTTAACAAAACAAGCAAATTTAATATATATTTAAATTATTCAAATTATATTCTTGAATGTCACACTTATTCACAGTTATAATCTAAATTTTGCTGCTTTTTTGTAAGGTTAAAAATATAAATTTGCTGTGTTTATGGATATATTCAGGAAATCCATTGAAATAAATGGTGGGATTTAATTTTGTAAAACTTAGAACTTGCCCCGGAGAGCTTGATGCTATGAATAAAGGAAATTATTTCATTTGACCCATTATTTCTTCATCTCTAGAAGAAAATACTCTATATTAAAATATTTTAAAATATATTTTATTACTAAATTCACTCAAAATTGAATTGATATAATAATTATAATTGATTTTAAACACTCCCTAATCTCTAATAGCAATTAAATTACAGAGAGGGGCTTTCTGACTAATTATGTTTAATTTTAGTAATTCGTGTGTATCATAAATAATAAATATTTTGATCTTCAGCAAGATAGATGGTTTATGGAGTCTATATAATATTTTGAAAAATAATAAAGTAAGGCATATCCTCTCTGACCACGAGCACATGAGTTTTTTTTTCTTTTCCGTTAGATGGCGCTCTGCCATCTATGTGCTCGTGATTAGGATATGCCTTCTTTGATTTTAATATTATTTATAAAACTGTGTTTCAGATATACGTGTATGGTTAATAAAACAAGAGAGAGAGAGAGATTGAAACTGATTTATTACAACGTCCATATAAAATTATATAAGATTAAATACAGAATAAATATAAATATGAATGAATAAGATTATATAATGATAAATATATGAATAAATAGATATAAGAGATAAAAGAGAGAGAGATAATTGACAATCAGCAACTTTAATACAGAGCGATAACGCGCCATCTATATATAACAAATGAAAATATTATAAGACACGAGTTTTTCTTTTACCAATAAATCAAACTTCTGCTCTCCTTACTGCGCAATACGCATTATTGCGTATTGCTTTTTATTCATTTATGCTTAACTGGCCTTGTTCCCATTGTTTGCTGTTAGATTTAATTACCAAGCTTATTATCATTGATTATATTTTATTGATATTGGACTACTCTGTTGTTTGTTGATTGTTCAATAGCACATTTATTAATTGGATTGCTGTATTTCCCATATATATATTTTTTCTTCCTATTATGTTTTAATTGTAATGTTTGTAATGATTAAATAAAATCATTAATCTAAAAACTCCTTCATTAATTAAAACTTCCTTCAATGGTTATGGGCCGAGCACTTCTCCCACCGCGCGAATAAAAAAAGGCTTAATAAAAAAGGCTTAAGTCGAGCGTCAACATTCTTGAAAATAAATCTAATTTACCGAAAAGGTAAGATATACACATCTTCAGAAAATGGAGAATAGTGTACAAGTTCCCAAATTTGACGGGAAAAACTTCGCTTCTTGGAAATTTAGGATCGTTTCAATTTTAGAAGGCAAAGAATTGGACGACCTTTTGGAATGTGTGTTGAAAAAAGGAGGAAGATAGGAGAGGGCACTGAACACCGGAGGATTTTTATTAAACCGATCACGGTAAGATAACACAACTAACTAACTAACTAACCAAGACATCCATCTATATATACACCGCAACACACCACAGAGTAACCGGTCACTGGTCAAAACAATTATATCATGAAATCCGAGAGAATTGCCATTTTAACACTTCCTCTCAATTCATCAGATTTCTACATTCCAAATCCAGTGACGTGTTTTTCATACAAAAACCTTGGTAGGCCTTTAGTAAGGATGTCGGCAACATTTTCTTGGGTTGGTGTGTGGACGACCTCGACAAGTCCATCGCTGCAAATGCTTCTGATGTAATGCCATTTGATGTCAATATGCTTAGTTCTGGCATGATAAACCGGATTTCTCGCCAGCTGTTGAGCACCCTGGTTATCCGTCTTCAGAACAGTCGGTCCATTCAGCAATTCACCAAATCCCATCTCGTCCAACAGCGCTCTAAGGTAGACTGCCTCCTTTCCTGCTTCACAAAGTGCGATGTACTCAGATTCTGTGCTCGAAAGAGTGACAGTCTGCTGCTTCTTCGATTCCCAGGCTATTGGACCTCTTGCCAAAAAGTAAACAATTCCCGTATGAGATTTTCTATCCACGAGGTTTCCACCCCAATCAGCGTCGGCATAACCATGAAGAGCCTCATTAGATTTCCTGTAGGTAATCCTCAAACATGAGGTTCCTTTCAAATAGCGGAGGACACGCTTGGCAGCATTCCAGTGCTGTCTCCTAGGATCATTACTGAACTGTCCCAAAGCACTAACTGCATAGGCTATATCGGGCCTTGTCGACACTGAGAGATATATCAATGATCCAATCAGTGATTGGTATTCTACTTTTTTCACTGGCTCATTCTCACCTTCTATAGATGAAATTTTTGTTAACTTGGAGTTCGAGTCCATGGGTGTAGAAATAGGCTTTGCCTCTTTCATCCTATATTTCGCCAGAAGTTCTTCAATATATCTCTCTTGATCTATGGATATTGAACCATCCTCTTTCATTTGTATCCTTATACCCAGGCAACAATTTATCTCTCCAAGATCCTTTATTTTGAATATTCTCTTCATACTTTCTTTAAAGGATTTCAACGTGTCTTCTCTTTCAGCCGCAATTATCAGATCATCAACATAGATTGCCACCAGGAGAATACCTTCATCATGCTTGATATAGACACAATTGTCAGATTGAAGTTGCTTCAGTCCCAAATTCTTTAATTCATTGTCAAGCTTTTCATGCCAAACTATTCCAGCTTGTTTTAACCCATAAATGGCCTTCTTGAGTCGACATACCTTCTCTGGATATTTTCTTGAGACGAAGTTTTCCGGCTGTGTCATATAAATTTCTTCTTTAATTTCTCCATTTAAATAAGCAGATTGAACGTCCATCTGATGGAGTATCAAGTTGTATTCAACAGCCAAGGCTAAAAACATTCTAATAGTACTTTGGCGTACTACTGGGGCAAAAGTTTCCTCGTAGTCTATTCCGTACTGCTGTGAATAGCCTTTTGCTACCAGGCGAGCCTTATGGCGCTCAACAGAACCATCACTATTGCATTTCGTTTTGAATACCCATTTGGTTCCTATGATGTTTCGATTCTTAGGGGGATCAACCAATTCCCAAGTTTTGTTCTCAATCAAGGAATCAAACTCTTCCTCCATTGCTTTCTTCCAAAAATAAGAATCCCTTCCTGACAGCGCTTCCTCTGCGTCTTTTGGATCTGGCAAGTATATTGCCGCTAGAAGTTCTTGCGTTGACAAATTGGCTGTAGGGTACTCCTTTCTTGGTCGGCCAGGTTTTCCCGTTCTAATATACCTTGGTCTTCCTCTTCCTCTTCTAGAAATTATCACTTCACTTTCTGACGGCTCGTTTAACACTTCAGATACTTCTAGATCCGATTGGCTTTCAATTTCAGCTTTTGGATCAATTTCTGATGTACTTCCTCTTTCTTCTACTAGAGGGATTTCCTTGAAAGAAGCCCTTTCTGAACCAACATCAATTTCAACGACTTCATTCCTAATTTTGGACAATTCTGGTTCAATAAAACGTACATCTCTACTTTTTATAATTGTACGTGTACCAGGCTTCCAAAGTCTGTATGCCTTAGATTCTGTGAAATACCCTATTAACTTGTATTCCTCACTGCGAGGTGCGAATTTAGATCTATTCGGCCTATTATTCACGGCAAACGATTTACTTCCTATAATTTTTAAATGAGAAACTACAGGTTTTCTTTTGGTAAATAACTCATGTGGAGTTTTACAATCGTTATTTCTCGGGCATCTATTTCTGATAAAAGTTGATGTATGTATCAATTCAGCCCATAAAGTTTCAGGTAAATCACCTTCGATCATGAAGCACCTAGTCATATCCAGTAGAGTTCTATTCGCTCTTTCAGCGACACCGTTCTGTTGAGGTGTATATTCTACAGAGAGCTGACGTCCTATACCTTCTCCTTCTAGGTAATCTTTGAACTCTTTGCTAAGGTATTCAGGCGCATTATCACTTCTAATACATTTCAACCTTTTTCCGGTTTGTTTCTCAGCATAATTTTTGAATATTCTAAATCCTTTGAATACTTCACTTCTTGATTTCATTATAAATGTGAAGATAAATCCTGAGAAGTCATCAATAAATGTTGAAAAATAAAGGGCACCACCCAATGATTTTGTTCTCATGGGACCAAAAAAATCAGTATGGATCAGCTCCAGTGGTTCCCTTGCTCTCGTAAAAGACTCTTTCTGAAAAGGTAGCCTTGTTTGTTTACCTTTCAAACAAACTTCACAGGTAAAATTTTTAACATCAAAAATTGGCAGGCCGTATACAATATTTTGCATTTTTAGCTTTTTGAGATCTTGCAAATTTAAATGGCCAAATCTACTGTGCCATTTTTCGTAATTTTTCTCTCCAGCTATGCAAATTTCTCTTATCGCTAATGCCTTAGGACAATTAATTTGACTTAAGATGTAAAGTCCATTCCTTTCATAGGCCTGTATGCAAATTTTTGTATGCAAATTCACTATTTCAGCTTTTCTGTACTTGAAATTTACAATATTATATTTGCCCGTACACCTACTGATGGAAAACAAATTGCCGTTTAATTCAGGAACAAATAAAACGTCTTCCAAGGATAAGGTTACAGGTCCGTTTTTACCCGAACATTCCAATTTTACCTTCCCCTTTCCCAGAGCTTCAATGAATCCACCATTGGCCAGTGTAATTTTCACTGGTGCAGTCTCCTCAAAATGAGCGAATGAGTCTCTTGAGCTGCACATGTGGGCAGTTGCACCACTATCCAGACACCATTCATTTGCGCCAAGTTTGCTCAAATATTTTGTCCCAAAGGACGTAACCATTTCATTTTTAGGGTTCCTGGACTTTCTTTTTCTGCAGTCGGCAGCTTTATGCCCCTTTTTTCCACAGAAGTGGCAGCTAAATGGGAATCCCCTTGGCTTTGGTTTTGATGTGCTGGGCAAATTCTTTCTTTCTGGGTTTCCAAGGAAAGCTTGTTCGGTATTAGTTGTGCCGTTCAATTGAGTTTGTCTAATTTTCTCCTCCAGCATTTTCACTTTTAAAGTTTCAAAGCTAGGCAGTTCGTCCCTAGTTTCTATCGCTGTTCTGAATCCTTCATAACTCTCTGGAAGGCTACATAATAAAAGGATAGAAAGGAAATCCTCTGGGACTTGAGCATCCATTTCACTCAGCCTATCAGCTAAACTTGTTAAGGTAATCCTGCAGCCTTTCATTAGGATTCATCTTCAAGAGGATCAACTGTTTCGTAAGGAAAACCTTAGTTGCAGGCCCTTTTGGCTGATGCACTTCATTTAAAAGCTTCCATGCCTCTGCAGAAGTTTTACATCTCTTCACGTGTATTATTTCTGGAGGACTTAAACTTAGGACTATAGTTGCTAGCGCCTTCTGGTCATTCTTCTCCCATTCGTTGGATTCTACCTCGGTTTCAGGCTTGATTCTTATGCTATTTGCATATTCCCAAAGTTCGGAATGAATTAGAATCATCTTCATTTGCATCTTCCATGTTTCAAAATTTTCAGAATTTAATTTTTCTATTTGATAAAGGCTTGACATTTTGAATAGTTTCTTGATGCTACAATTTCTTTAAAGTAATCCTGGGCCCATAACCTGTTGAAAAAAGGAGGAAGATAGGAGAGGGCACTGAACACCGGAGGATTTTTATTAAACCGATCACGGTAAGATAACACAACTAACTAACTAACTATTTATTTATTTATTTCATCTCAATTTGCAGGTGTTACATTCGAGCACAGCTCGCGAGTCACCTTGTCCAGATTATTTACACATGGCGAGTTGTAATGCTGGAGTGGTCCCCCGAACCTTACAGGAGGGCAGTTGTTGGGTGTTTGGCTGTCAGCTAGCCATTGGGTCCAGGTCGTCGGATTCGGTGGCTGAGGTCACCTTGATTTTGAGCAATTTCTTGTATAGTTGGATTTGATGATTTTTGAAATTGCGAGAATAGTCTTGTCGTAGAGTCTTGATACATCTCTTCTATATTAGGCTGGTTGAGATCTTCTTTGAGAATTTTGTTTGAAAGATTGAATGGTGTTTCGTTTTATTCTAACACAGGTGGCAGAAGGCAGCTCGCGGCGGTCAAGGTTGAGCTACGTCATCGCTGACCAATGGGGGGCCAGCTGGCGGACTGCCAGAGGGAGCTGGCCACCTTCTAGAACATTCTTCTGACCAACGCGCGCCACTAAAGACAATGCCTTTCATAGCTACGGCTTTAAATCATATTCTTTAAATATTCAATGTAAAGACAAATAAAATAAATTCATTTGTAAAGCTTGGGATGATTGCCTGACCAAAGATAAGTAAATTTGTTTCTTTACACTAGTATAAACATTCTATTCAATTAAGCCTAACGAGAACAAATTATTTTGTAAACAATCATTCTGATTTTCCTACTTGCGTATTTGCCAAGTGGGAAACAAAACATTGGTGCCGAAACCCGGGAATAAATCTATTAAATAATTATTTAAATATAAATAATTATAATTCATTTTTGAAATATATTATTAAAATTAATAATAACAAAGATTAAAGATGGCTGCCAAATTTAAAGCTACTTTAAATATTCTTGAATTTCATTTCAAACAAGTGGATTATTTTGAGCAAATTTCGCTCAAGATGATTGAATCGAAGGATGATGCAAATTTACAGACATTTAAAAAAGATATTTTAGATATAAAATCTAACATTGAAAAAACTTATTGTAATCTTTTAACATTTTCTGAATTTGATGATGAAGATTACTTTTCTAGAGTTATGCAATACAAGGATAATCTTAGAAATTTAGTGGCGAATATCAATAAAGTATCTTGTACAGCCAGTTCAAGCAAAATTGATGATCTAAATCAACCAACCACAAGTAAAATAGAACTTCCTAAATTTAATTTACCTTCCTTTTCTGGTGATGTTAACGAATGGCTTAGTTTCAAGCAATTGTTTTCTCTGTCTATTGATTCCAATACCGCTCTAACTGATTCACAAAAGCTGCAATATTTACAATCAGCTGTTACTGGAGACGCTGAACGACTTATTAGGGGATTTCCTGTTATTGACGAAAACTATGCCCATGCTTGGGCCACATTGGTCTCCAGATATGATAACAAAAAAGAACTTGCCTTTTCACAATGTACAAAATTATTCACTTTAAAACCTTTAAAACTAATAAATTCCAAGGCCATTTTCGAACTATTAGATATATGTAATGAAGCCATGAGAAATTTGAAGTCACTGGGTTTGGAGAGAAATACACTTGTTGATATCTTTCTAATACATTTCCTACAAAGAAGAATAGGTGATGATTTGAAAAGGCAATGGGAATTGACGTTGATAGATGATGGCTTTCCATCCTACGAAAAATTTATTATGTTTCTTGAAAAACAAGCAAAAAGTTTGCAATCGATAAAAGGTTATGCTAGGGAGGATAAATCTGTAGTGAAACAAACACATGTTTATAATTCTATTTCAAAAGGTGATGATAAATGCCTATTATGCAAAAATTCACATCCTATATTCAAATGTGACAAGTTCCATAAAAGTTCTCTCCTTGAAAGATGGAACATAGTAAAAACCAATAACCTTTGTTTCAATTGTTTGCGATCCAACCACAGAGTAACGTCATGTAAAATCACTATGCATTGTAAATCATGCAACAAAAAACATCACACTCTTTTGCATTCCTTCCAACCCGAACCTTTGAATACCACTTCAATTGAAGCCCCAATTGCCCAATCTAGCGTTTCATGTTTTCTCAGTGATACAACAAAGCCCAATGAGACAATCTTATTATCTACTGCTATCGTGAGAGTGAGAGCAGAAAATGGATCGTTTCATCCATGCAGAGCTTTGATTGATACTGGTTCTCAAAGAAGTCTAATAACAGAAAATTGTCGTGAAAAGTTGAATCTTCCTGTTAAAAAGAGCCAACTCACAGTTTTTGGAATTGGTAACCAACCAATACAGCAGTCTGCTAGTGAGACTTTTCTTCAATTTAAGCCTCATTTTTCTGATAGAATATTCAAAATTTCATCCATAATACTCGATCAAATCACTGTCGATTTACCTAATTTTCTGATAAATAGAGATAATTGGCCTCATCTTAAGAATACTTTATTAGCAGATCCCAATTTTGATAAAACAAGTCCCATTGATTTAGTAATTGGTGCAGACCTAGCCCCATTTTTATATACAGGAAAACTACGATTCCAAAATCATCCAGGACCCACTGCCTGTAGTTCCAAGTTAGGATGGATACTTTCAGGAAATGTTTCCAGTTCTGAGACTGGAAACAACTATATCTCATTATGCGCAACATCCCAAGGAGATGATAATCTGCGAAAGTTTTTTGAATTGGAATCAGTTCCTGCCGCTCTTCCATTGACTAAAGAGGAGAAGAGTTGCGGGGACATTTATGTCAAGAACTTTTGCATATCAACAGATGGAAGATATTCTGTTGGTCTACCGTTTAAATCTGTGCCTAATCTCGGAGACTCACGTCAGAATGCCATGAAACGATTTCTTGCTCTTGAGAGAAAATTGCACAAATCTTCGAATCTTCTTCAGCAATATAAGGATTTCATGATGGAATATCTTTCTCTCAACCACATGGAGCTCATTCCGAAAAAGGAACGTGACAAACCATCAGACAAGTGCTATTATATACCTCACCATTGCGTTCTGCGTGAGCAGAGCAGCACTACTAAATTAAGAGTAGTGTTTGATGCATCGTGCAAAACGAGCAACAATTACTCCTTAAATGACTTTCTTCATACTGGACCAAAATTGCAGCATGATATTTTCAATATTCTTGTGAAGTTTCGTACTAATCCTATAGCTTTTACGGGAGATATTGAGAAAATGTACAGACAGATAAAAGTGAACTCTTCTGATCTCGACTTTCAGAGAATCTTCTGGAGAAATAGTCCATTGGAATCTTTATTGGAGTATAGATTGCTCACAGTAACTTATGGAATGTCGTGTGCACCATATCTTGCAATCCGTACCTTGATGCAACTTGCCACCGACAAAGAACTCCTGTTCCCAGAGGCATCTAAAATCATAAAAACTGATTTTTATGTAGACGACCTACTTTCAGGCGCAACAACAATCGAAGAAGCAAAAGTTCTCATTGATGATATCCGGAAAATCCTTTTATCTGGTGGCTTTTGCATAAGAAAATGGATGTCAAATGTCCCTGAGGTTCTTTCAGAGGTACCAGAAGCGCTGAAAGCACATGATTCATATGAAATCGGAGATAATTCATCTGTTAAGATTCTTGGGATAAATTGGAATCCATCCACGGATAATTTCACAATTACAGTCAATTCACTAAAAGACGTATATTCTAAAAGACAATTGTTATCGGACATTTCTCGAATTTATGACCCTTTGGGATGGTTATCACCGGTGATCATTAGCTTCAAGATTCTGTTCCAAACTCTATGGAAGCAGGATTTAGATTGGGATGATCCCTTGTCTGAATCGTTGTGTTCTCATTGGAGGAGAGTGAAAATGGATTTGGCCATGCTAAATCATATTAAAATTCCTAGATATATTTCCTGCAAGGGACTTATACATTCTTTGGAACTCCATGGATTTTGTGATGCTTCCGAATCTGCATATTCATCAGTTGTTTATATGAAATCTCGTTTTAAATCTGGTCAGGTTCAAGTCACATTGATTGCTGCCAAGACAAAAGTCGCTCCCTTGAAGGCAACGTCAATACCTCGTCTGGAGCTTTGTGCTGCTCTTCTTCTTTCAAATTTATATGATTCCATTTGCAGCTCATTGCTGTTGCAGATTGACCGAGTAATTTTGTGGACAGATTCCCAGATTGTTTTATGTTGGATAAAATCTGAATCAAAACATTGGAAACCTTTTGTTGGTAACCGGATTGCAGAAATTCAGCGACTAACTCTGCAATCTTCTTGGTACTATGTGTCTACCAAGGATAATCCTGCAGATTGCGCCTCCAGAGGTATAACTTCTTCAGAGCTAGTAAACCATTCACTTTGGTGGAATGGTCCTGATTGGCTATCAAACTCAAGTTTACAAGATCCGCTACCAATCACATATGAACTTCCAAAAGAAGTTTGTCATGAAAAAAGAAAGACTGTTCCGATTGTTCATTTCACTACTTGTCCTATTCTAGACTTTATTCTTAAATTCTCAACATTCAGGAAGCTGAGCAGAGTTACGGCATGGCTCCTAAGATTTATCCACAATGCTAGACACAGCAGCGACAAAATAAAACACAAAGAATTGTCCTCTAATGAGCTCGATAATTCAATTCGAACTCTTATTCAAATCATTCAAAGTTCAGAATTTAAAACTGAAATTCAATGTTGTATTCAAAGCAAAGTACTACCATCAAACTCAAAACTTTTATCCTTAAACCCATTTATTGATTCATCAGGAATTCTACGTGTAGGAGGTCGACTGCGCAAATCCAACCTGCAATTCAATGAGAAGCATCCAATAATTCTTCCTCACAACCATTTCGTTACAGAATTGATTGTTCAACAATTCCACGAAGAGCATCTTCATTCTGGTCTCCAATTAACTCTGTGTGCCATCCGACAAAAGTACTGGATTCCATCCGGTAGAATTCTAGTAAAAAAGCTCATTAATCGTTGCATGACATGTTTCAAGACGAAACGCCAAGTGTCAAAACAAATCATGGGAGATCTGCCTATCCATAGAATCATACCCTCAAGCCCTTTTAGCAAAACAGGAATAGACTTCGCAGGACCATTTATAACTAAACCTAATGTCATAAGAACAAAAGTAACATTAAAATCATATATAGCATTATTCATTTGTTTCTCAACGAAGGCTATTCACCTTGAGATAGTTTCAGATCTGTCAACCCCTGCCTTCCTCGCTGCTTTTAGAAGATTCATCTCTCGTCGAGGAAAACCCTCTGATATTTTCACCGACAACGCTACTAACTTCAAAGGAGCTAAGAATATTTTGAATAATATACATCAACTTGTAAAGGATTCTTCAATTCAAAGTTATGTCGCTAATGAACACATCACTTGGCATTTCATACCTCCATCTGCTCCAAACTTCGGCGGCATTTGGGAAGCAGGAATTAAATCATTGAAGTATCATCTCCTAAGGTGTTTAAAATCTGCAGTTTTGAATTTTGAAGAACTCAATACTCTGACAAGTCAAATTGAAGCGTGCTTGAATTCTCGCCCGTTGTATCCGATGAGTTCGGATCCAAATGATTTCAACCCTCTCACTCCAGGACATTTTTTGATTGGAAGACCATTAACAGCACTCCCAGAGCCCAGTTATCACCCTAATGACAACTACTTAACTAGATGGAAATTAATTCAAAAGGCCAGAGATGTTTTCTGGCAAAGATGGTCCAGGGAATATCTAAACAATCTGCAACAACGGTCCAAGTGGAAAAAAACCCTCTTCCAACCTGAAGGTTGGAGATTTGGTGTTGGTAAAAGACTTTCCTATGCCTTCAATGCAGTGGAGCCTTGGCCGCATCACCAAGGTGTCACCTGGAGCGGATGGCAATGTCCGAGTTGTGGAACTTCAGACAGAGAAACAACATCATCTAATAAGACCCATCTCGAAGATTGCACTTCTGCCATTCTAATTCTTCTTCTTCTTATATAAAAAAAAAAAAAAAAAACTTTCTACACTATGTGATCCTTTTCTTTTGCCTTGTGTGTGGACTACGTCCACAGGAGGGGAGTATGTTTCGTTTTATTCTAACACAGGTGGCAGAAGGCAGCTCGCGGCGGTCAAGGTTGAGCTACGTCATCGCTGACCAATGGGGGGCCAGCTGGCGGACTGCCAGAGGGAGCTGGCCACCTTCTAGAACATTCTTCTGACCAACGCGCGCCACTAAAGACAATGCCTTTCATAGCTACGGCTTTAAATCATATTCTTTAAATATTCAATGTAAAGACAAATAAAATAAATTCATTTGTAAAGCTTGGGATGATTGCCTGACCAAAGATAAGTAAATTTGTTTCTTTACACTAGTATAAACATTCTATTCAATTAAGCCTAACGAGAACAAATTATTTTGTAAACAATCATTCTGATTTTCCTACTTGCGTATTTGCCAAGTGGGAAACAAAACAAATGGGGCTCCTATAGTGGTTCGTAAGCAAATCCTCATGAAGGCATCTATTCTTTTTTTATCCGTAGGTGTGATATATTTGCCCCAGACTGGTAGTGCGTACGTGATGATGGGTAGAATACAGGTTTTGTACAACGTGAATTTATGCTTTGTTGTTAAATTACTTTTAAAATTAAGCAGGCTTGATAGAGATATTTTGGCTATCTTTGCCTTTCTTATGGTGTTTTGGACATGTAGGTTAAATTTTAATTTCGAATCCAAAGTGACACCAAGATACTTGGCATGGTCGGCCCAACTAATAGTGCTTGAGTTTACTGTCAGGTTGGTTTGTGGCTTGAATTTTTTGTTATCTCTTGGGGGAAAAACTATTGCTTGAGTCTTAGTTGGGTTAATGTCTAGCTTCCACTCATCGCACCATTTGATTATGTCATTTAGGTAATTATGAAGCTGAGTAACCAATAGGTTGACTGATTTAGAGTTAAATAAAATTGCTGTATCATCTGCGAAGAGCTTAAGTTTACATTTAGAGTGCAGTGGGATGTCATTAATGTAAATATTGAAAAGGTAGGGTCCGAGGATAGAGCCTTGAGGTACTCCAGTCTGGATTGGCTTTGGTTCAGTTATAAAATTTCCTTGCTTGACTGAAAATGTCCTGCCCTGTAGATAATTCTGCATAAAATTGATAATGTCACTTGGAAACTGGTGTTTTGTGAGTTTCTTTATAAGGCCATTATGCCAAACTCTATCAAATGCTTTCGCAAAATCTAGAAAGACAGCACCTACCACTTCCTTGTGGGATCTTCTTATCTGGATGTAGTCCAGAACTGCAATGAGTTGGTGAGTTGTTGAATGCCCCCTTCTAAATCCGAATTGCTGCGGGATGATGAAGTTAGAGTTGTCCAAGTACATCTGAAGTCTACGTAAAATAATTCTTTCGTAAATTTTGCCGATGGTGGGGAGGAGGCTGATAGGTCTTAGATCTTCAGGGGATTTAGCGGATTTTTTTGGAATTGGAATTATGATAGCATGCTTCCAGACTTTGGGGTAGTAACACAAGTGCAGTGCGGCGTTGAAAACTCCAGCTAGAAATACAATCCATTTGATGGGAAGATTCTTGGCCATTTGCGGAGTGATATTGTCATGGCCAGGAGCTTTGTGATTAGCTAAGTATTTAATCACTTCTTTGACTTCATTTGGTGTCGTCATTGTGAGCATTTTTTCTTGTTGGTGATTATAAGTTATATTTGGTTGGTCTTCTTCTTTTTCCTTGGAGAACTGGTTGGAGAAGTGTTCTGCAAGTTCATTTCCGATTTCTATGTCGGTCAATAAGGTTTTGCCGTTCGTTACTAAACTTGAGATCCTTTCCGTTTTTTTCCTGATGGGTTTTGTTTTTCTCCAGAAGTCCTTTGGGCTTGATTCAATCTTGTGTATGAATTGATTCCAGTTCTCGGTGGAGTCGGATTTGAGGGCTTTGTTAACTTTTCCCTGTAAATTTAAATAAATGGCTCTATGGGCTGGATCCCAGGTTGCTTGCCATCTCTTACGAGCTTTATTCTTTTCTTTTATCAAGGCCTTGGTCGAGGGGTTCTGTTTTGATGAAGAGGATGATATAACTGTGTTTTTTGAGTAGCTGTTGTAGATTTTATCATTTAGTAAGGTCACTGCTGAATCAATATTGGCTTCTGTTTTCAAGGGTATTCTAGGAGGCGTACTGGAAATTAAGTCTTGTTGGAAGTGTACCCAGTTAGTGAGTCGGCAAGCCCTAGTCGTGAATTCATCCTTCGGGCAGGTCAGCTCTAGGATTACTGGGAGGTGATCTGAAGATAAGGCATCCAGGGTCTTAATCCTCGAAGTCCAGGGGATGTTTCTAAGAATTGCGATGTCTAGAAAGTCTGGATTTCCCAAAGGACTGTAGTGCGTGGGTGAAGAAGGTGCGACAATGTCCAGGTTTTCTTTTTCGGAAAAATTATGAAGCACGGTTCCACTATTATTGGAGGTTCTTGAGCCCCAAAGAGGGTGCTTGGAGTTCCAGTCTCCTGCAGCGATTACTGATTGATTATTCTCTAACAAGAGATTCAGATCTTCCTCCTGGAGTGGTAGATCGGGTTTCTTATAGATTGACGATATCTGCACTACTGTCCTTCCATCTGGTTTCATTAGAATTGTGGTGTTTTCCATGTTAGATGTTTGAATCAGCACTTTTTTATATTTAAGATAGTTTTTTAGAATTATTGCCGTTCCACCGCCCCTTCCAACGATTCTATCGTCTCTTATTGTCTGATAGTTTCTGAGTTTGAGGTCGACAGATGGTTTTAAGTGTGTTTCACTGAGCAGTGCCATGTCTATTGAGTTTTCTTCTAAAAACTGTAGGAATTCTTCTTTTTTGAGTTTGATTCCGTTGCAATTCCAGAAAACGATTTTTAAAGGTAATTTTCCTTTCATTGTAAGTAAGTTTTGATAATTTCTAATAACTTTTCGCACAGTTCCCTGGTGTCAGAACGAGTAGTTTTCTTTTTTGCAGTTTCAGCGTAACTTGCCTTTTGTTTTTCAACAGTTGCTTCTTCTGTTTCAGTGGAGCTTGCTTGAGGTATGGTGTTAGGGGAGTTTTGTCTAGGAGGCTTTAGCTGCTGTTGTTGTGGCTTCGGAAAATTCGGGCATCCGCGGTAATTGGCTGTGTGCGCCTCTCCACAATTAGCGCACTTTGGTGGGAGCTGTTTCGACTTTCTTGGACAATCCTTCGAATGGTGTTCTTCAGCACACTTGACGCATTTGGGCTTCAAAAAACAGTTTAGCTGGCCATGCCCAAAACCCTGGCAGTTAAAGCATTGAGTCACTCGTTTTGTAGTCCTGAATGATTCCACGACTATTTTTTGGTAAAGGATTTCGGTTATTCCATAGATTCGTTTATTTTGTTCATTTTTCGGTAGCTCTACTAGGACTATATTCATCGGTATTTTGGTCGATTGTCTATGGAGTCTTTTGACAATAACCTCAGTGAAGCCCATTGAGACCAGTTCAGTTACGACGTCTTCTTCTTTGAAGGCTGTTGTAACCCCCTTCAATACTACTTTCAGTGGTTTTTCCTCCTGTAGTCTGTAGGAATATCCTCCAATATCTATACAGATCAGAGAAGCTATTAGAACAAGCAAGAAACCTTGGTGCAGAGATAGAAGATCAAGAATTCACCACTTCAGTGATCAGAGGACTACCCCAAAAGTATAACCTTGTTGCACTTCAACTGAATTCCCAAATGAAGGTAAGCATTTCTGATCTTAAAAATTGCTTAAAACTATACCATGAAAGATTCACTCATGAAGAAAAGGAAGGAAATTCCAAAGCATTCAATACAATGCATAAAGAATCTTTCTCAAACAGTAAGCATTTCCACAAAAATAGAAATGGTAATAAGCCTATTTGTTTCATATGTGCTAAGCCTGGCCACAAGGCTATAGAATGTTGGCATAATCCTAAAAATAATAGAGCGAGTGAAAATAAACAAACCTCAAAGAATAAACCTGAACATCAAAATAAGGCAAAATTTGTAAATTTGCAACCTGAGGAACATGTGTCCAACATCAAAGAATATGAAACTACTCAACAACCTGAAGAATGGGTGGTTGATAGTGGGGCTAGCTGTCACATGACATCAAATAGAGATCTATTAAAGGAAGAAAGAGAGGTTCACAAAACAATAAAACTTGCAGATGACTCTGAAATAATATCCAATGCAGAAGGAGCAATTGAAATTGAAGGACAGAATAAGTTGATTAGGCTTAATGATGTCCTATATGTTGAAAAATTGTCAGGTAACTTAATGTCTGTTAACAAACTGGTAGATGACAATAAAAAAGTACTTTTTGATAAGGATGGAGGACATATAATGGAGGAAGATGGAGAGGAAATTTTGATGGCCCAAAGAATAAATGATTTCTACATAATCAAAACATCAGCACCAGAAGAAATACCATCACAGGCTTTAAAGGCTACTCTTCATACCTGGAATGATTGGCACAAAAGATTGGGACACCTAAATGAAGAATACATGAAGCAAATGTTGAAGAATAATTCAGCTCACAATTTCAATACCCAATCCCAGAATATGGACACTTGTCAAGTTTGTATTCAGGCCAAGCATCCTAGAACACCCTTCAAACCAGTTCTATATCCTCAATCTACTAGACCATTGGACTTAATACATATTGATTTGATTGGACCAATTCAAGAGGAATCAATTGGAGGTGCTAAATATGTATTAACACTTGTTGATGACTTTTCTAGAAAAATATTTGTAGAATTACTCTCATCCAAATTGGAAACTTTTGACATCATCAGATCTTTCATTGAAGAAATTGAAAAGGATAAAGAAATCAAAGTCAAACAATTAAGATCAGATAATGGAAAAGAATTCACAAATCATCAAATGACTCAATATTTAAAAGGTAAAGGCATAAAGCACCAACTGACAAATGTTTACACACCCCAACAAAATGGTATCTCAGAAAGGTATAACAGAACACTGATTGAAGGAACAAGAGCTTTGCTGATAGACTCACAACTTCCATTGAGATATTGGGCAGAAACAATGTCAACCTTTGCTTATTTGAAAAATAGAACACCTTGTAAAAAATTGGGATGGATAACTCCTGAAGAGAGATTTTCAAATAGAAAGCCAACTGTAGCTCATCTAAAGATATTTGGATGCATAGCTTACTACTATGTACACAAGCACAAAAGAGGAAAATTTCAACCTACAGCCAAGGCTGGAATATTTGTTGGATATTCAAGCACAAGAAAGGCTTGGAGACTAATTGATCCTGAAAATGAAAATGTAATTGAAACAAGAGATGTTAAATTTCTTGAAAATAAATTAGGAAAGGAAATACTAAACAAAAATGATTCAGATGACACTCAAAAATATTTCCTTTACAATTTTCCAGAAGAGACTATCCCAGAAACTTCTGAAGAAGTAGAAAATCATGATGATCATTCTCATTCTGATCTTGAAAATCAAGATGAACATTCTGAACTTCCTTACAATCTCAGACCAAATTTGAAAGATAAACTTTACTATGAGCTTTCTTCAGATGATGAACCTATTGAAGACAATGAAGACAAAGATCCCACCTATGATCCAACTGTAGGAGCACTCAAGCTTTCCCATGGAAACTTGCTACCATCATCTTATGAAGAAGCAATTAATCATCCTGATTCACCTTTGTGGCAACAAGCAATGGATAAGGAAATTCATTCTCTTCAGAACCATCATGTATGGGACCTTACTGAATTACCTGAAGGTGCTAAAGCAATAAAATCCAAATGGATATTCTCAAAGAAAATGGATCCTCAAACCAATCAGGAGATCTACAAAGCAAGACTTGTTGCTTTGGGCTGCTCTCAGGAATATGGGACAGACTACACAGAAACCTTTTCTCCAGTGATGAAAACAGATTCATTTAGAACTCTTCTAGCCTATGCTACAATGGCAGGATATGAATTTCACCACTTTGATGTTGAAACAGCATTCCTGTATGGGAAACTTTCAGAGACCATCTACATGACCCAACCTCCAGGCTACCAGGATGACAAGAAAAAGACCTCTGTATGTATACTAAATCAGGCATTGTATGGACTTAAACAGAGTGGTAGGGTATGGTATGAAACATTTACAGAATACCTTTTTGAAATAGGTTTAACACAACTTAAATCTGATAAATGTGTTTTTACTTTTAGAAATGGCAATTCACATTTACTTTTAGGACTGCATGTTGATGATATGATAATCATTAATTCTAATCCTGAAATTTTGCATGATATAATACAAAAAATAAGACTTCACTTCAAAATAAAGGAAAGTTTAACAACTTGTAACATTTTAGGCATTGAAATTATTAAAGAGGATGTTAGACTGATTTTAAAACAGGAAAATTACATAAATAAAATTTTACAAAAATATAACATGCAAGATTGCAAGCATATTTCAACCCCATTAGATCCTAACACTAATTTAGATAATTTTAATAGCTCTAAGGAAGTCAATAAGACTCAATATCAAGAATTAATAGGTTCTTTGCTTTATCTCTCAACTAAATCTAGGCCTGATATTGCCTTTGCAGTTACTCTTTTAAGCAGATATAATCAAAACCCTAGAGAAATGCACATGGGTGCAGCTAAGAGAATTCTTAGGTATTTAAAAGGAACTAAGCAGTGTGGATTAATATATACTAAAGGAGATGTCGAATTAAAGGCTTACACAGATGCATCATGGATTTGTGGCAGATCCAATACAGCAAGATCAACTGCTGGATTAACCTTTTATTTAGATAAAAATCTCATTTCTTGGTCAAGTAAGACTATTAATAACACATGTCTTTCAACTTGTGATAGCGAAATATGTGGATTACTTCAAACTGTAAAAAAGGCCATTTACATCCAATACTTATTTGAAGAAATTACATCTAATTTTGTTAAAATACAAATATTTTGTGATAACAAAGCATCAATATTTTTGACTAAGTCTGGTCAAACAACTGATAAATCTAATCATTTAGTTAGATCTATTGCTTTTTTACATGAGAAATTGAAAAATAATATTTTTGACATTCAATATGTAAAAACTGAAGACAATATTTCTGATTTTTTAACAAAGGCTTTATCAAAGGAAAAATTAATCCATTTGTTATCTTTATTTAATTATAAGACCAACTCAATATAAAAATGTGTGTATATTGTTATTTTTATTTGATATCAATGTGTGTATATAATATTCCTTTGGTATTTAGGCCTAAATGTTCCGGTAAACAAAAGAAAGTATAGTAGCGCCATCTTAGGCCGTGACGTCACGTTGTGACGTAGCAGCTCAGCTATTCGCCTTCAAGATATTTAGCTTGAAATTAAAGGGGGGCTTTGTTAGATTTAATTACCAAGCTTATTATCATTGATTATATTTTATTGATATTGGACTACTCTGTTGTTTGTTGATTGTTCAATAGCACATTTATTAATTGGATTGCTGTATTTCCCATATATATTTTTTTTCTTCCTATTATGTTTTAATTGTAATGTTTGTAATGATTAAATAAAATCATTAATCTAAAAACTCCTTCATTAATTAAAACTTCCTTCATTTGCGAAAGAGTATTGCTCGATGCAAACATTTAAATGTAATTCTACTGTCCTAAAAGCTTATGTCCATATTTTCCTTAAATACCATTTCTAAGATTTCACCCTTCAATGTAGTGTATATAAGCAAAATCATCCAATACAGTTCAGAGCTTTAAAGAAGCGGTCTGGTAGATTAAAAAAAAAATTGGCAAAACCGCCGGGAAGGTTCACCATTGATGAACCAAGCCCTTCCAATATATTTTCATCGCAGTAAGGACAGTAGAAGTTTTATTTATTTGTAAAAGAAACACTCGCGTCTTATGATGTTTTCATTTGTTAATCAACAACTTTATTGACTTCATATCAACACCAAAGAATAAATTTGAATAAAATAAAATAAAAATAGAAAATGTTTACACCAGACGAAGCCTTCTCTGGATTATATAAGGTGTTACAAGTCACCCAGAGTGTGGACAGACCCTTGCTTATTGCGCAGATTTTGTTCCCAACATGTTCAACGGCAATGTTGAGGAATTCGCACAGAATTGTCTTGTGTTCAGACAGAATTGTTCTCTTTATTTTTTACTCTAATTGTAAACTCTCATTTTGCTGTTGACTAGATGTCAATAAACTTGTTTTAATTGTCAATTGTCAGACAGAATTGTTCGAGCAGTCCCAAGGCTATATAGAACCGTGTACAATATGTCATCCTTATGTCCAATATTTTATCTTCGCCCGACACTTTTACTCTCGTTGATATCTATACCCAATTCTAGAAGCCATATCCATAGTTTACTTAAACCACACCTATATATTGTTGCACCAAGTTGCAGCTTTGCAGGGTCGTCGACCTTGGTTTCTTCCTTCTTGGTGTTATACACGTTTCCCGAACGGGTTTCCATATTCAAAGCAAATAAATAAAAGTAAATAAATAAAATTAAATAAGAATAAATTACCTTTAAAAGTTATTGTGTTTATTTATTCTTGTCTTCCTCGTAGGTCGCGATCCACAGTCTTGGTCTAGGTCCTCTCTCGCCCCAATAAGCAATAAAGATATATGTACAATGAATATTAAAAAAGGAGTGAAACTATTAAAAGGAATGATGATAATCTAAATATTCTGTTTTAAATAAATATTAAATATCATAGAATATTTTGAATAAATGTAAGGCGCATTAGAATTGATGTAACAATATATATTACATAAATATTATTTTATTTTAAAATTATAAATATTTTAGAACAAAATATTCTGTAAAGTCGACCGCCAGATGTTGCCACTTTCCCTATATAAACGTATTGTTGTTGTTTCTCTTTGACCATTTGGGCTTAAAAATCATATACTTTGGTTAGTAGCCCGTAAAACCATATTTTCTCTTTCCCTTTGACCAGCTCAAACCTTTTGTAATTATGTAAATAAGTATTTTGTTTTCTTTATTCTACTCGCCTTGAGTCAGGTCGTACTTTCTCAAATGATGTATTCATTACTTTATTAGCACAATTAAAGCAAATTGTAATCTAAAATGCTTTTATTTATATTTTAAAGACTTTCCACGCATATTTAATACAATTTAGTACCCATATACTTAAAAGAACCAGCAAATAATTCTCTAGAATTTCAAATTTAATATCATAATATATATATCTCCTGCAGTCCTTCATAAATACAGGCTATATATTGTTGCGCTATTGACCTGATGTATTGGGAGAAAACATCCGAAAGATATTTTTAACGTTTATTCACAAACTAAAGGTTTGGAGGAAAAGAACTTTCTAACTAAAAATTATTGTCTTAAATGATCTAAAAAAACAAAAGTATGCAAAATAATTATACATGAAGGTTATTAAAAATAAATAAGATGTATAAAGTTACAATTGAATCCATAAGAAAAGATATAGACAAAACAAGTGAGTTAGTATGTGACATGTAAATAATAGACTCCAGCAGTGCACCAACAATATATGTAAACCAGTCTAATACAATAGAAGAGCAGTCTGGAGATTAAGCTGGCAAAACTGATAGGAAGGTTTACTACTAAAGAGCAATGTCCTTTCATTATTCTTTTTTTAATTGTTGTAGTATCTGTAGAGAATAATGTTTTAAATTATATATGAAAGTGATGTAAAATATAATTAACAACCTCCATGTGTATGGTGTATGGTATGTGTTCGTTTCCTTTTTTTTTTTTTCGAGTTACAAACCTTTAGAAGAATGTATATTTAGTTGAAATTTATTCCGATAGATGGCAATAGCTGTATTGAAACGTTGAGTCAAATTTTCAGAAGATGCCTCTGATAATTGTGTTTAAAGTTGTTCTGAAATTATCTTCTTACACCATATGTGGTATAGATATAGGAAGTTGATAAAAATAGTCTTGGTATTTGACAGAAGAAGACTTGTTTCAGGGAATCAGAAAATCTATGTTTCAAGACTCCAAAGAAATTCTTGGTAGAAGCACGTTAGATCCCTATGGGAGCTTGACCCACAGCTTTAAAAAAAGAAGGCAAAACATATTTCAACTAAAACCTTCTCAAATATAATATTCTTGGGTAAAATCTATCGCTATATAGCTATAACAGCTCAACACATAAATGTTTGTTT
The DNA here is from genome assembly GCA_030710605.1 of Cordylochernes scorpioides. Lineage (NCBI taxonomy): Eukaryota > Metazoa > Arthropoda > Arachnida > Pseudoscorpiones > Chernetidae > Cordylochernes > Cordylochernes scorpioides. Next base: position 195,937,682 of record CP092863.1, on the reverse strand, counting down.
TATCAAACTGGTTAAATAAATGGAAAGGTACACCACTGATGAGCCTTGCTTCCAAATAGTTTTCACAGCAAGGATGTGGATGATAATCATTTGAATCTTACAGATGTTATGCAGAAACTTTTAATTGATGTTGTCACAGTGCGCATAGACTCATGTGCATATTTTCAAGTCGTTTTTATAATTATTTCATTTTAGATATGGACACCTATGCAAATTTTTATAGTTACGTGTATATATTAGCATATAAAATAAAAGGATTTAAAAGCGCGAATGTTTCTTTTATACATAAAACGAACTTCTACTGTCCTTACTGCGATGAAAAAATATATGTATTATATATATATGTATTATGTATAAAAGAAACATTCGCGCTTTTAAATCCTTTTATTTTATATGGATGGCGCGTTATCGCTTTGTGTTAATATATTAGCATAGTTGGCCGCGACGAGCGTAATTAAAAAAACTCAACTCGCTGGCAGACCCGTGATTTTTGTTCTAAACTTATGCAAAATATACAAAGTGAGTTTTTGCTTTTTCTGGCTGAAATTTTTTATAGGTTAATAGATAGGGAGTAGGCCCTAAATTAAAACCACCTACAGATGTTTAACACTATATTTTGCGAAAAATATACTGTAATATTTGATGCAATATCCGTGTATATTTCTACATCGTCCACTAAGCTTATTCTCATAACTCCAATGAATATCAAAAACAAGAAATCCTCCCTCTATATCACAGGCTATTTAGCAATCCAATACAATAGTATAGAAAATGGTATAAGGTAAACTGGTGGAACCTTTTGGAGGATTCACCACTGTTTGAGTCACGTCATCTCAATATATTATTCGTTGAAGTAAGGAAAGTGATTTTACAGAGGTTGTTTCAAGAAAACTTCGAAGGTTTTATTTAATCGATCAAATAGTATAAACCACAATTTTAATATTCTATTTGTTATGAATTTGGAAGCTTTAATATTTAACGATAGATATAAAGAGAATTTTTCATTTAAACAAGTTATTTCTTAAGATGTGTATAGACCAAGGGTCGGTAAACTGCGAGCCACATGCGGCTCTTTGGATGGGAAGCTGTGGTTCTTTATATAGTTCTTATTTGCAAATATTATGCGAGTGCTATTTATTGTTGGCAAGAAAAAAAATTGTGGCTCTTTAAAAACTTGGATATTTTGTAAATTGCAATTTTTGACACTTCCGACTCAAAATTTTGCTGAACCCTGGCATAGACAATTCCTCCAATTCATCCATTACAGATTTCCAGAGACCATTCAAAGTTGTGGCGCTTTTCCAAATCATATTTTAGAATATAAAAAGTTTAATAGTCTATGAGAGTAGTATTCTGTGACTTGATAGTGATGTGGGAAATGTATAGTTTTTTGATGCCGGTTTCAATGGCCATCTGATTGAAATATCACGGGATGATCTGGAATTGTGACTTGAAGCTTTAACCTGATGAAATTGTATCTTATGTCATTCTCCGGAAAAAATAATTAGGAATTTATTCAAGACTAGACGAATTTTACCCGAGTGCGTATATATTTTAAAAACGTTTTAATTTAAATACTATTCGTTACAATTATAAATTGACGCCATGGATGTCACCCTTGTGAAACGTCCCGTTCCAAACTGTGTGTTTTTAAAATGTTTTAATTAAAATACTATTCGTTACAATTATAAATTGGCGCCGTGGATGTCTCTCTTGTGAAACGTCCCGCCCCAAACTGTGTGTGTCTTGAAAATATAAAAATGAAAATGTGAACGGAAAAATATGTCCAGGGTAGCCTAGTGGTCATGGCATCTGCCCGGTAAGCGGAAGGTCGTGGGTTCGATTCCCATCCCATCCCTTTTTTTATTTTATCCATTCTGACCAAAATCTATCCGTGAACTTCACGCAGTGAACTTCACATAGACAGAATAAGGCAATTATATAAGTAGATAAGTATAATAATAATAATAATTATTATTATTATTATCATCAGATAATGATAATGATCATAATGATGATGCGCGCGTTGATGACCAAAATCTATCCGTGAACTTCAGACAGTGAACTTCACACAGACAGAATAAGGCAATTATATAAGTAGATAAGTACAATAATAATAATAATTATACTTATCTACTTATATAATTGCCTTATTATCATTAGATAATGATAATGATCATAATGATGATGCGCTCGTTGATGACCAAAATCTATCCGTGAACTTCAGACAGTGAACTTCACACAGACAGAATAAGGCAATTATATAAGTAGATAAGTATAATAATAATAATAATAATTATTATTATTATCATTAGATAATGATAATGATCATAATGATGATGCGCTCGTTGATGACCAAAATCTATCCGTGAACTTCAGACAGTGAACTTCACACAGACAGAATAAGGCAATTATATAAGTAGATAAGTATAATAATAATAATAATTATTATTATTATTATCATTAGATAATGATAATGATCATAATGATGATGCGCTCGTTGATGACCAAAATCTATCCGTGAACTTCAGACAGTGAACTTCACACAGACAGAATAAGGCAATTATATAAGTAGATAAGTATAATAATAATAATAATTATTATTATTATTATCATTAGATAATGATAATGATCATAATGATGATGCGCTCGTTGATGACCAAAATCTATCCGTGAACTTCAGACAGTGAACTTCACACAGACAGAATAAGGCAATTATATAAGTAGATAAGTATAATAATAATAATAATTATTATTATTATTATCATTAGATAATGATAATGATCATAATGATGATGCGCTCGTTGATGACCAAAATCTATCCGTGAACTTCAGACAGTGAACTTCACACAGACAGAATAAGGCAATTATATAAGTAGATAAGTATAATAATAATAATAATAATTATTATTATTATTATCATTAGTAATGATAATGATCATAATGATGATGCGCTCGTTGATGACCAAAATCTATCCGTGAACTTCAGACAGTGAACTTCACACAGACAGAATAAGGCAATTATATAAGTAGATAAGTATAATAATAATAATAATAATTATTATTATTATCATTAGTAATGATAATGATCATAATGATGATGCGCTCGTTGATGACCAAAATCTATCCGTGAACTTCAGACAGTGAACTTCACACAGACAGAATAAGGCAATTATATAAGTAGATAAGTATAATAATAATAATAATTATTATTATTATTATCATTAGATAATGATAATGATCATAATGATGATGCGCTCGTTGATGACCAAAATCTATCCGTGAACTTCAGACAGTGAACTTCACACAGACAGAATAAGGCAATTATATAAGTAGATAAATTGATTTTGATATCTTGATACTATTTTAAATCATTTATAGATGTTTTCAATTTTCTAAGTTTTAATTTTCAATGAGATAAGAAAATAAGCTATGATTATAAATTACTTTAGGGAAACTCTTAGCCAAGAATGAAAATGTTTACACCTCTTTTACGATAAAAATTGATCATTTTTAATTATATTGAATGTATTACCCAAGAACATCGTCTAAGGTAGCTACAAATTTATATATATTTGCAGCTTTATGTTCTTCACATAAATTATTCTAAAATTTGATTTACTCTCTGCAATAGATTTAGGACTTAGTTTATGAACCATTTTTAGGTTGCACCAATTGCATATCCTTATCAATTGTGCAATTCGCTGTTGTAAGAGATCTTGTCAACTTATTTGGCGTAAATCTTTGAGTTGGGAATTTTCTTTGGTAGTCAAAATTTTAACCTATATTTGAGCAGTGAGTAATTTTGGCTTGAAAGAGGGTTACATCTTTTGGGGTATTTATCTGGTCTTAAAATTTTACTTAACGTTATTTCCCATTTGTATAAATTTACATATATATTTTTGGAAATATGTATTTCGAATTATTTACATCTTTTAAAATTGGTATCATATAAATGGTTTTATTAAGAAAAAGAAAACATATATAATCAATCCAGACCTTTAAAAAATATCTATATTAATAAAATGCAAATTTCCTAAGAGGACATCACTAAAAACTTTCGTTACAATGCATCAATTTCAACCAAATTTTCAACATTTATATAAAACGAGATGGAGCAGGTTTTGCTTAACATCAAAATATTTTTCCCTAACATTAACATGCGTAACTTAGCTGTTATCGATTAAATACAAAAAAATCAACAGAGTTAATTTTATTTATATATAAATACAAAAAAAAAAAAAATTCAGCAATTCATTCAACTCAATCTAAAAAAATATTCAAAACAAGCAATTTTAAGATAACACCATATGTAAAACAGTCGGCCAAGAAAACAACAACGATATTACATCTTTCTCACATATTCACACACAATCTTGATTAATAATTAAAACTAATCTTTAACATTGTTTATTATACTTCATAATATATAATATTCGTTAGGCAAACTTTCAATCGGATAAATGTAATATAAAAAGCCAACAATGATGAATGAATGTAAGATAAAAATCCAACAATGAAGAGTAAATATAATATAAAAAGCCAACAATGAAGAATGAATGAAAGATAAAAAGCCAACAATGAAGAGTAAATATAATATAAAAAGCCAACAATGAAGAGTGAATGTAAGATAAAAATCCAACAATGAAGAGTAAATGTAATATAAAAAGCCAACAGAGTGAATGTAAGATAAAAAGCCAACAATGAAGAGTGAATGTAATATAAAAAGCCAACAATGAAGAATGAATGTAAGATAAAAAGCCAACAATGAAGAGTGAATCTATCTATATATATAAAATTGAATGTCTGTCTGTCTGTTTGTCTGCACTCTATAGATTCAAAAACCATACATCCAATCGCCGTGAAATTTTGGGATATTATTAGGTATATCACCGGGAAGGTTTTTGAAAAATAATTTCCTGAATATCTTGAATATCCTTAGAGTTATTTGCAGATTTGTAGATTTAACTCGCAAGCAGCGCCCCCATTGTGACGATGATAACAATATATCGAGAGATTCAAATTTACGAGTTTCAAATTATCAAAATATATCTTTTTTTTTTAAATAAGTTTTTAGAGAATTGTTTTAACAAATGTCGCTAGACAAACCTTTACTCGGGTAAAACCCCGGGCGAAGCCGAGTACGTTTTATAAGTTTATAGAGAATTGTTTTAACAAATGTTCGTTAGACAAACATTCACTCGGGTAAAACCCGGGCGAAGCCGGGCACATCCGCTAGTGTAAGATAAAAAGCCAACAATGAAGAGTAAATATGATATAAAAAGCCAACAATGAAGAATGAATGTAAGATAAAAAGCCAACAATAGAGAGTAAATGTAATATAAAAAGCCAACAATGAAGAATAAATGTAAGATAAAAAGCCAACAATGAAGAGTAAATATAATATAAAAATCCAACAATGAAGAATGAATGTAAGATAAAAAGCCAACAATGAAGAGTAAATATGATATAAAAAGCCAACAATGAAGAATGAATGTAAGGTAAAAAGCCAACAATGAAGAGTAAATGTAATATAAAAAGCCAACAATGAAGAATAAATGTAAGATAAAAAGCCAACAATGAAGAGTAAATATAATACAAAAAGCCAACAATGAAGAGTGAATGTAAGATAAAAAGCCAACAATGAAGAGTAAATGTAATATAAAAAGCCAACAATGAAGAATGAATGTAAGATAAAAAGCCAACAATGAAGAGTGAATGTAATATAAAAAGCCAACAATGAAGAATGAATGTAAGATATAAAGCCAACAATGAAGAGTGAATGTAAGATAAAAAGCCAACAATGAATAGTAAATGTAATATAAAAAGCCAACAATGAAGAATGAATGTAAGATAAAAAGCCAACAATGAAGAGTAAATATAATATAAAAAGCCAACAATGAAGAGTGAATGTAAGATAAAAAGCCAACAATGAAGAGTAAATGTAATATAAAAAGCCAACAGAGTGAATGTAAGATAAAAACCCAACAATGAAGAGTGAATGTAATATAAAAAGCCAACCTTGAAGAATGAATGTAAGATAAAAAGCCAACAATGAAGAGTAAATATAATATAAAAAGCCAACAATGAAGAGTGAATGTAAGATAAAAAGCCAACAATGAAGAATAAATGTAATATAAAAAGCCAACAATGAAGAGTAAATATAATATAAAAAGTCAACAATGAAGAGTAAATCTCTATATATATAAAAATGAATGTTTGTCTGTTTGTATGTTTGTTTGTATGTCCGGTATACAAATTCGCAGTAGTTCACTAATTCAAACCAAAATTTCCATACATAGGTAAAAAATACGGGGAAGACGATAGGCTATTTAAAAATATATAGACAAAATAATTGCTATAAATTTATTAAATAAAAACAAACGATAGCATTGCGTCTCTTTATACATGAAATTTATTATGCTAGCTTTCAGATCTTATCGATCCTTCCACAGGCTAAGCTGTAAGTTGAGAGAAAGAGTATATATAGTTGTACAATATTATTTATATACACCTAACGAAGATAGAAAATAAAATATAAAATAAAATAAATATAAACACATTTCACGAGTTCACGTTTTCTCGTGGCCAGGCTGCAAAGATGAAACAACTGCAGCCTGGCCACGAGAAAACGTGAACTCGTGAAATGTGTTTATATTTATTTTATTTTATATTTTATTTTCTATCTTCGTTAGGTGTATATAAATAATATTGTACAACTATATATACTCTTTCTCTCAACTTACAGCTTAGCCTGTGGAAGGATCGATAAGATCTGAAAGCTAGCATAATAAATTTCATGTATAAAGAGAGGCAATGCTATCGTTTGTTTTTATTTAATTAAAAATATATATAAATCAATTATTAAAACTATATATTTTTAGTCAGAAAATGATGATGACGATATTGCTGTATCATGTTTGATTATCAGATACAAAATTATATCGGGAAAAATTCCAAAAACAAGAGACCACGGGTGAAACCATTCATTATTTTGTACGCAGGAACAAAATTCTAACAGAAAACATTCATTCGAGCAGAAAACAAAAGCCAGATCATCTTTCTATAAAAATATCGCTTCTCAGACACAAAGTTTGCAGCGGGACGTTTCACAAGTGTGACATCCACGGCGCCAATTTATAATTGTAACGAATAGTATTTGAATAAAAACATTTAATCGGGTAAAACACGGGCGTTGCCCGGGTCATTCGTCATTAATATATAGTCACGACCGTCTTTCCTCAATTCCTCATCGCTGTCACGGATGCGCGCGCATCATCATTATGATTATTATCTTCTATAGAAGCTTCTATCTTTATAATTATGTATATTTACAAAAAGTCAATTCGCTCGCGCCTCTAGCGGTGAAAATGAGGGGTAATACCAGCTGACCTAATGTACATGTAAAGTTTGGAGCGGGACGTTTCACAAGAGTGACATCCACGGCTCCAATTTATAATTGTAACAAATAGTATTTGAATAAAAACATTCAATCGGGTAAAACACGGGCGTTGCCCGGGTCATTCGTCTAGTAATATATAAGCGCCGATAAATTTATTTGATGGATTTGATATATAAACAAATCATTTGGCCTTTGAATTTGGTCAAAATTGATATTTTAGATATACTCTGTGGGTTTTAAAAATATCCTTTTGGCAAACATCAAATTTTTAGCCTCTTTATTTTAAAAATCTGTAGTTTTTGATTGTTATTATTTTATTTTGAGTAAATACAACTCTGTTTAAAACTACGAGTTTTCTCTGGTCGGTGAGGCAAAACAGGCATTTTTGAAAATGAAACCTCTTTATTCTATTCTGTGTTAAACTCGGATTCAGATTAAATACACCTATACATTATAGGTAAATGTATAGTAAATAATGTATATATATATCATAGTTAACTATGTTCTTATACATTTCTTCCAGTTGTAATTCCAAATCACACGAGAAACAACATACAATTGAAAGAAACACATCTATGTACTATGATATATACATGTTATTCCTTACAGTACGTATAGGGGCACTGTATTCATCCATAGGGCCCGAGTTTACCAGACTTCATGAGCAGAAGAGACAATCTATTTCCAGCACCAGAAGACAAGGGTATAAATATCAAGCGCAGAAATAAAACCAAACGATGAAGAAAGGTCGCCGGATTGATTCCCCAGGCGGCGCTGGTGTCGCAGAGTGGTGCAGACGTGATGGCAACTCGGCCGCGCTCCGCTCCCTCCTCGCCCTCGGCGGACTTCCTCGGCGTCCCCATCCGCAAGGGCCGTCGGGTCAATTTCCCCACGGACGATCTCATCGTGAGCTCCTACTGCGACGCTCCCGTACCCCAGACTCCAGGTAAGATCTCCCCAACCTCTCAGTGTATGCAACTCAATACTTCCTTCATTCAACATATATCTATATGAACCCAAGATTTCTAAACGTACAAATCATTAATATTTATATCAATAAAGTCTTAAAATGTAAATATGATCTAATTAAGAAGCACACGAAGACGACAAGGAAAAAGTGCAATAACGATAAGTGAAAGTTGTATTGTGGAAGGAACACCCTCGAATGGTGTAAGATGGTACCTTACTGTCTCCAAGGTTCATCGGAACATCCCGTCTATACCCAGCAAGGTGGGACAATGGCAAAACATCGTCAACCCCATTATCTCTTTTTATCTAATTTAGTATTGTCATCTTTTGTTAATCTGTTTTGCTTAAAGTTAAGCTCAAAAACAATATTAGGTAATATAAATAGGAAAGATGGATAGTTTAAACTTCAGAATCTGCCTGTACGTGAACTCAATGCTTTCTTGCCTAACATATCTTTCCTTCTTATCTTGTCAGCATTATTTGTAACCATGCACTTTATTTCTTCGGTTCTCTATACAGCAGATTTTCCTATGGATAAGGAGTAACACTACTAGTATTATACTTTAGAGATTACCACAATCCCCAGATATATATATCGTAGGAATAAATCATAAGTGTCAGGGGAACAATTTCTCTAATGTGAGAATCTTAAAAGATAATGAGCACCTTCGACCTTCAACAGATGTAAAGACTATGGCATATTTACATATGTCTAGACTCTGTTGAATGGTAGAGATGTTTGAAGCTTACACTTCTAAGATGGTCTCACTAAAGAAAACTTGAAGCTTCACGTCTAATCACTAATATTTATACTTATAAGGTACTGAAAGCAATACCAATAGATATAAGCAGAGTAGATTGACAAATTATGAAAATTGTAAATCAGATAAAAATGTAATTGACGATATTTTATACCATTGTCCCTCCCACCTTGACGTTCCGACGGACCTTGAAGGCTGATGGTAAAGCATCATCTTGCATCATCGAGGTATTTCTTCCTCAATACAACGTTTACCTATCGTTAATACACTTTTCCATATCGTTTTCCGTTTTTTTGCTTAACAATAGATTATTACTGGAGAATAATAAAGATTTTTTTCAAAATCTATATATGGACGTTTAGAATATTCATTTGAAGTCAATATTTTGGGTTTTATCCAAAGCTTTTCGTTTGTTTTGATGTGTTTTAATTGAAAACAAAATAGGTCAGTTATAAAACATTCATCCGTTTATGATTTAGTGTCAACATATGGTTCTTTATCCTAAGGTAGAGGGACAACCGTATTTCCATATAGTACAATATTTTGACATTCTTTTGCTTTTTTTTTCCTAAAGAATATTTAGCAAGGGTATTTGTGCGATAAAAAGTATTTTATTTTTATTAATGTGGGATATTCAAAAAGTTCCTATATTTATATAAATACTTATAATGATTTTGAATGTATAAAATTGACCTTTTTGATTGCTTATAAAATTAATATTTTGCGACATTACTATTAATATTTTTCTGAGTTAAAATCACCCAAACAAAAATCTACATAATTCTTTATGTTACAAAAATAGTTGATAAAGAAAATTGCAACAAAAATTTGCATATTACATATTTTTTCTCGCAAAAAATGAGCTCTCACAGAAAAAACTCCAGAAATTTCTTCAAAAATTTTGTTTGATATTCTATTTTTTCCTAAATGTAGTGTAGTTACATTGACAGGTCATTGACTCAAACTTCTGGGTAGATTATGTAAAACAGCAGAATGGTTAAACAGTGGGATGTTTCTTTCCATCCTATATACTGTTCAAATACCAGAGATAAAAGGGACAAGAGATTCACTTGAATATTAATTTTTGATGATACATAACAAAATTAAAGAACCATCTTGTTATTTTAACTAAAATCATATTAATAATTACTGTAAATAAGCTCCCAAACTTGTTTATGCATGCAAATATCCAAGACGGATATCGCGTGCTTTGTAAATGGTAATAAATAAAAAAAATAAAATAAAATCTTGTTATTTTAAAGTAAAAACTTCATTCGTTTGCAACGCTAAAAAATCGACATATTTTCACAATAATACCAATATATAATAAAACAAATGTACCAAAGAACTTTTGATCTATAATGAATTCAAAAAAATATATATACAACTACAATATCGAAAAGTTTAGCATTTCGACTTTGAAAAATTTACTAAGAGAGAGAGGTCTTCAAAATCATAATTTTGATTCTAGAATTAAATAGGTTCAAAATGTTAATAGGAAAGAAGCAAAATATATTTATCTAGATTTTCTATCTTTGCTTTTTCTACCTTAAAAATATAAAAATACAACTCTAAAATACATTTTTTTCTTAGTTGAAAATAGATTGTGATTTTTTGTGTTTTAAAGGAAATGGAATCTGATTATATTTTGAATATTCTTTACATAGAGAAAATAATATTTATAAATTTGACTAAATAAGAAAATGATTTCATATCTACAATGTCATCGAACAATTAACTCAACACGTTGAAAATTTAGTTATTCAAATAAGAAATAGCAATTTCCTTGTTTTCAATTTAGTAGAGTGAAATTTTATGCAAAATGCTTTGTGTGTTAGAGGTTTTAGATTTATTGAATTTTTTTGTAAGTTAATTTTTACTGTTGTTTATTTAATTAATTTTTAACCAGAGTGATTAATAATGAGTATCTATATAAACTTGATCTAACGTTGATTAAAAAAACAATCAAAGAAAGGAGATAGAGAAATCCTATTCAGGAGGTATTCCTGTTTTTTCAAACAAAGCTTTCATACACGGTTTTTGTTGTCATTCAAAAGTTAAAGTCAGAAATATTTTGTAAATATTGTACATACTTGGCCTAAATGTCACATTTTAATTTGGTATGATAAATAAAACAATGACAATTCAAAATCTCATTATTCTCTTCGAAAGCAAGAAGTTGGACAATACAAACCTCTTTGAAACATTTGAACTTGGGCAGCTCGCAAGAAATATATTTTTGGTTTTATTCTGAATTTATATAATTACCTAATATTTTACATTTGAATATATACCGTTTGAATTTTGAACGTAGTCTTAATTAAATAATTTAAGTTGTTCTGTAACACCATTTTGTGTCTCAATACTGTTTTACTTTCAAGTGAACAACGTTTTTCTTAACTTTAGTAATTGTGTACTTCGTTAAGTTTAAAATATGTTGTGTGTGTATCGCATTGTTTTACACCGTGCAGTTTACAAGAAAGAAGGGAAATGTTGTTAATAGCTTTAAATTAGAAGACAAGGACAAAATGGAAAGTGGATTCTTGGATGAAATCCAAAGTTTTGTAATAAAAAGAGGGCAAATAGAAAAAAAATTTTTTTTTTAATGAATATAAAATGATCGTATTTCTGTACAAATACAGTTTTATACGGAAAAAAAACTTTGTTGCGTCAAAAATGGTGCTGTAAAATATGGTTAAAATTAATTTTGAGTAGACAAGAATTACTTACTGTTTGTGGAGTTCGAATGTGTTCATTTGTTTAAAATATAGAAACATTTATCTGAAAAATATTTTAACTCTATTTTTATTTAAATATGTTCTATTTTAAAGCTGTTTATTAAAATTACTATAGATGTGTATAAAGAATATCAGTGTTAAAATTACGTAAAATAACGCTTTTTTACATACACTATATTCATTGAACTTAAAAAGACCAAAATGACAAACCTATGCAAAATGATCTAATACACTTATTACAATAATTTGATTTATTCAAATTGGATAAAAGGCTGAATTTTAGTTTTCTTGAGATAAGAGAGAGCGATTGTTCTGTTTTAGCACAGTATAACTTATATTCTTTGAAAATATTGTAATTTAAAAGAGAAATCTGACATAATGGCTTCATATAGCAATTTATCCGATGCTTAAAGATGGAGAGTTATTGGGAGGATGGAAGCAGTCTTGGAGTTCTTCGGCCATCTTCCAGCACCTTCCTTGAACTACAATTTACTCTTTTGGAGGTGTTTGATTCAATGCCTTAATACTTCTTCCAAAGCCTGTTAATCAGCATGAGAGTTGTATAACTGATCGAGGTAACCATACTCACTTTTTTTAGACAAGGTAAAATCCTCTGGAGTAACTTGGTAAAGAAAACATTCAAAGACAAAGAGGATGAGTTTCTTTTAAAAAGAAACTCATCCTCTTTGTCTTTGAATGTTTTCTTTACCAAACCATACTCACTATCTTAAATCTATACTGCTTCATTTCGGTATATAGTTTAAATAATTTAAATATCTTTTTTTTCTAATATTCATAGGACTATATTAATTACCCAGAGTGTGTGTAGCTATTTGTGTACCAAATTCATAATTTGTTAAACTGTTTTAAAAGAATGCAAACATTTTGTGTTCACTTAAATTTGGAAATCAGTGTACCTTTATCGTTTTTATAGCTAATAGAAAGGGCAGTTTTTACATATACACAATGAGTGTTTTTCATATAAAGCTTATTTTAAAATTATTCTTCCATTTAGAATTTTGGATAAAATGTATTTCCCATGATGTTAAGTATCTTATGAGAAGCTCTAATTTAGGCTTCCTTACAAAATTGGTTCCTGTCTATCACGACGCCGAAATCCAGCGTTATAATGTAGAGGAGCACTATATACCTGTCGTATATTATTCATCACTCTTCGCACAGAAATATTTTATAATTTCTCTATAATTTTAAACAAACATATCGAAATTCAGTCGGAACTAGTAGTTTTTACATGGTATGTTATAGATACCAGAAAGTTATGGTTGAAAAAGTGTGTTTGACATTGAGGAACTTTATAATTTCAAAGAATATTCGACTATACATGAAACATAGGCATGAAAAATGCGCAAAAAACAAACAAACTTGTCAGAACCTTTAATTACGCGAGTTGGCGCCCATGTGTATAACTTTTAAGAGAACGCATAAAAATTAAATGTAGTGAAAGCTATAGCGAAATTGAGAGTATTTATTGATTCTATTTTTATCTATCAATAACCAATTTGATACTCTGTACTATAAATATCATGACTCAGTCTCTTCACCTCACCTCAATACCTGTAATTAATGGGATAACAATAAACAGACCTTTGTCTCCACCTGACATCTGTGTGCTTCATCTTATTTTACTACTTTATGATTTAGTAAGCTAAGGTTATTTATTCTACACCGACCTAGAAGCCTACAAATGTTGATGGAAATTTAAGAAAGGTCACCCCTCCCTTCATGTTAGGCGCCACAAAAACTGGGCCTTCTATCGACCGTATCTGCAAATTGGCAATCGGTGATAAAGTTACAACTTCAGCTTTGACGTCTCACATAATCAACGCCCGCCCTGGCTTGAAGATACAATTAACACCGAAGTCATGATTTCCAGGTGGGCGTTTACCAAAGCTGGCACCGACCCAATTCTGTTAGTTTGCAGAGACGATCGGAAGATGGCACATTGTTTTTGAGTCTATTTTGACATGATGCTTTTCTGTTCTTAAAAATCTACCTAAAAAAACCTAATTGGAAGATCTTGATATTTATCAGGCGAAGCGAATTTCAATGTCTCTTATTGTTGCGACAAAGACAGCATTCACAGCTGTGAAATCTTCAGACTCGAGTCACTGTCTCACCTCACATAGAGGAAAGAGAGTATAATGCTTCTGGTGTAAGTCGGACAACCTTTTGAATAGACTCGATAGAGTGGAAGATTTTGAGGCATATTCATGGACTCTTTCCAAATCTTACTTATAAACACGATACTTGCTCTTGATTCCATATTCGCTCTTTCATGTTTTGCTGAGTAAATTCTTACCTCTATTTCTAGGGACAGCGTAGAGAGAGATAGGAAATATAAACTGTGACTCTCTCGATCATATCAAGAGAATTCATAAAACCAATTCATTATAAGTTGGCATACATTCTATACGGAATATTATCCGAAAACACCTATGGTTTATTAGTTTTTAATTTGCGCATAAATGAGAGAATTTTGACACTTAGGTAATATAATAATACTCTTTATTTTCGTGGACACACATAATCATACACACGAAGACCACGTTAAAATTTAAAGATCAATTTGATACTTTAATTACTATAGAAAAATTTGAATATTGAAATTTAGCATGGGATATCAAATATATATCGAAAAAAAGCCGTTCAATTCTAAGAATCGAAATGTGCGGTTGTGTAAAATCGATTTGTCCCAAGTCAGCTGTGGAATGTTGAGTCGTTGCCAACTTGGCAAGTATCACACCCCGGGCATGGACCTCCTGGGCCTTCTGTTAGACTCTCATACACACGGAGAGAATCTCTTTACATATATCCCTTCCCTAGATATATACCCAATCAAAGAGTTTAAATTTGAGTAAAACCTTGCAACCAGACCACTTTAACGACCACGTCTGGTTAACGACCACATCTCACGTCACCTTCTCTATCCAAAGTAATACCAAAACAGTATACACTATTAACACAAAGCAATAACGCGCCATCTATACATATAAAATGAAGGGATTTAAAAGCACGAATGTTTCTTTTATACATAATACAAACTTCTACTGCCCTTACTGCGATAAAGCGGTCTGGTGGATTAAATTGGCGAAACCGCTGGGAGGGTTCACCACTGATGAGCCAAGCCCTCCCAATATATTTTCCATCGCAGTAAGGGCAGTAGAAGTTTGTATTATGTATAAAAGAAACATTCGTGCTTTTAAATCCTTTCATTTTATATGTATACACTATATATATGTACTTGGAGAAGCACCTCTCCTAACTTTTGTTACTTGTAGTGATAAAGATTGAGCTACAACACCAGTTTCGGCATTAATTAATTAAAGGGAGAAATCGCTTATCTATTGCATTAATATCTCACTTTATGGCATATATATTTACACTCATGTCTGTGTGTGTTGACAAAAATAAGGAAGTGACAATTTTGACAATTAAAAAGAACTTTATTGACCAACTGTCAATTGTCTACACTGACAAAGAGTCAGAATTCAACAAGAGAAGAAACACAAAAGTTCAGATTCAATTAAATTAAAAGTATGCACACAGACGAAGCCCTACGAAGGGAAATTTTTCAATAACCCAGATCTGCCTGGAGTGTAATCAGGTTCTTGCGGATCACAGGATCCACGTCCCCAACAAGTTCGAGGGCTTCTTCGAGAAAATCAACGAGGATGGTCTTGTTTTTAGGGAAAATAAACTCAATGAAGGTGGCATGCTCGGGGTGTAAAAGCGCCCAGATAACTTGATGCGGGGAAATCTGCTGGCGAGTCAGTGGCGCCAGGGTGGACTCAAAATTCAATTGGTCGAAAAATTAGTGGAACGTCTTTGATGTCGCCGGTCGTCTGTTTACTTTTAAGAAGACAGACAATTTAATTCACACTTGGTTATCTCGCGTGTTTTCAATAAAGGTCACTGTGTATCAAATATATTTCAGAGTTGTTATCTGAATACCGATATACATGCTAAGAGGTACAAATTCCTTAAGCTTTGTCTATGTACTTGTATATAACACCTTCAATCTTCCCCACGGCCTGAAATTTTGAGTTAATAAAATATTTAAACAAGAAACTATCCCTGGATGTTTTCTCCTAAATGATATGATACAAGGGGTTGTGATTTCCGAAAGTTTTTTTATTTCTGTAAATATCGTGACCATTCGAGCTCCATGACTCTATACCAAATATGCAAGATGTCTCAGAAAGACCCAAGAAGCTTAAACACACACATGCAGCTTTATTAAGACCACAGGTCTTATACAGATTCACCACAGGAAGGAAGCATAGATGGAGCTTCTATACTCCAGGCAGCGCAGAGCCAAACAGCTTCCAGGTCCGACGCATATCCACTGGCGACAGAAGCTTTAAAAGTTACTGTTATCTACCGAAATAAAGAAACTTTTGCTGAACGCGTCATCTTCATTTTAATAAAACAACTTACCTTGTTTTTAATAGTAATTAAGTGTTGATAGACATTTTAAATTATAATGGAGTATTTTTAAATTATCTCTGTCCTCAATAAGACCACCCTTCATTAACCACCAATATTTAGTTCGACATTAATGACACATTTATCGTGTCAATTTACCCGAGGTGTCAATCTGTGGAACAGCCAACAATTAGCGACTTATCGGATAATAAAGGACACAAGCTTGCTACTATTATCTTATCATACTATCTTGTTACTTCGGTGTCTCTAATGATACGCTATTTATATAGTATCTACTATCTCTCTCTCTGTTTGGCATCAGGAGGCGTTTTATTCGTTTATTTATATTCTCCTGTAGAAGGGTAGAGATGCCTTAAAGCTTGAAACTGCTTTAATAAAGTGAAAAGAAACTCAGCTCCAAAAACCTGTTTAATCGTTAATTAAGGATGAATTAATGTTTCTTTGGTGCCTTTTTCTATTTGTAAAAACATGCATTTAAAAAATATATTAGGCATCGTTTATTTTATTCTAGCAGTTAAAGCATCTTCCTTTATCTAAAAAAACGAAATGACAGAAATTTTCTATATAACTGGAATCATAAGGAATATTTTGTGAGTACTTAAATCTTCTATATTTATATGCAAATAAGTGTAATAATAATTATCTAAAATACTTTTTGATAAACTCGCAACAAAGGAAGTTCCTGGAGGCCATAGCATCAATGAAGGACCCTGCTAGTGTAAATAGATACGAAGAAATCCCCGAACCTTATTTGTCTCTTTTAACTTTTTTTTTCTAATAATCGCAGTCAACCTCATTTGTTTCTTATTTTTATATTCTTAAATTTTTGTTTCAAAAACATTATAAAATACTGCATTACTAAAAAGCCTTTAATTTTCAAAATATTTTTTATGTATCATTATCAATAATTATTTTTGACCAATGACAAATTTGTTTTCATATGATGTACAATAATTTGTAAATTAAATTCACCGTGCAATAAATTGATAAAGAGGGAGCAATCTCTCGAAATATTTTAAGAAAAAAATTGTTTTTTTTTTCTTTACAGATCCAGGTACGCCCTTTTATATAATCTTAATTAATGGATCGCCTTTTGACTCAAACTATTTATTTTGTGTCACTCTTTCATTTATAGATAAAGGTAATTTACTCGAAAGCTTGAAATGTTTTAAATAAAAGAAATGAAACCTAAAATGTTTTAAATGAAACAATCCGGCTATTACCCGAATCCAACATCGTCATTAAGTGAGTGTAGAGTCAAACGGGGATTTAACACCTTGTCAGTGTAATTGCTTTAATAGGTGTAGACTTGTGATATATATGGTATAGGCACACGAAGACTTCTAATTACCATGATATCATGGCCAGTAAGTACCATGTATAAATGGAGAAAACACAATGTTCTATTTATCAAGAAATAAACAATAACAAGCCTTTTATTAGGGATTTCTGCCCTACATAGGATTCACCCAGGTACATAATTGCTTAGAGAATATGAATTATTTACATACATCGTTCATTTACATATATTTATATATAGAATTCAATAAAAATCTGCGGTTTTACTAAGAGTAAAAGACGCACTATAAAGCAGTTGAAAAAGCCAATACATAGATCATGTAATGAGAAGTGAAAATAAATACCGCCTAATTAAATGTATTATTACATGGCAAAATAGGTGTGTAAGAAAAGACTAGTAAGACAGAAAGCTAAAAATGGACGGACACACAACATCAGGGAATGGCTTCACTTCTATCTGCACCGATATTTGTACTAAATAGAGTACACTGTACTTAATAAATCATTTACATTTATTTGAACATTTTATTTAGGGCCGGGGGGAAAAGCATTTTTACATGAAATCTCGTCCAAATATCATCCTAAGAAACTTATCGTTATCATCGTTTTTTACATTTGCAGACATGTGATGCACTTCCAGTAAAAGCAGTCGCTAACTACTTACCATGCTTATCATGACCTATACTATGTGTACTTGGAATAAGTAATGTTTAACACACCAGGCTCTTACTATCACGTGGAGCCAAAAATGTTTCTTTTAATTAGAAATTCTCGGAAAGGTTTTAGAATCCACGAGGGTAAGCCGGTTAACTTACTAATTAATTTCTTCAAACTCCTGGGGGAATTCTTTCCACATTTCTTTTAAAGTTCACGGCAGCTTTGCGGAAAGAGTATTTTTGCGATTTTGAAGGTCTTCCTACTGTTCTGATATGTATCAGAGATTTACTGATGTGCTACATTCGTACATTCTTTCTAAGTAGTGGGAAATTATTGTGTATATATGTTTTAAAATATTATATCATGTAAAAGAGTTTTCTTATAGATTCTTTAGAATGTCACATTCTGAAAACTCTTGCACATTGAAAGATATGCTCTAAACTCTTCGAGAGAGAACATTCAGAATTAAACAAAATTTATAAGAAACTGGACACTTTTTTAATAAAGCAAAGTTAGATATATTATTTCTATTAATTTTAATTTTTCTCAAAAATGTTTTAATTTTGTACAAAATCTGCTAGTGTAATTTTCTTCGATATATACCAATATTTGACTCTTTGCCTGTATTGAAGAAAATCGTGTGTGTAGAAGTCGAAGACAGACTTCAATAATACATTTTCTCTAAGGAAGCGGTGTCCATAAAACCACAGAATGTAGAAATAAGGTGCCGGTAACACATAATTGTCGTGATTACCTTCACGTCTGAGAAGGTAGATTTTTAAAATGAATCTAATGGGATCGAAAAAAACCTCAGCCTAATATATATTAAATTTATTCTTTGACCATAATACACCCTCAATATTTATAATATTCTTATACTTCTCTGAAATGAAATATTAGGCATGTGGGACATTTATTACACATCAATGAAAATAACACTTTATTGTCATTAAATATATAGAATTAACCTGTCGCGCACGGATGTGACAGATTTAAACTATAGCTAAACTAAAACACATCGTTGAAACAAACTAAACTTTGATATATCATAGTATTATATTGAAGTACTTTAAGTAGACGTTATCATTCGCTGTCAGGATGAGTACTTTCCAGATATTTTGTATTTACTCGTTTCTCATAAGTGAACCATGCTTAGATTATATTTTCTACTGAACTGTTTTCTCCTTGATTTTGAAACACATGCTTTATCGTATTGGAGCCGAAAGTCTTTTAGCTTAAAAGTTCGCTCAGTTTTATCAATATAAAGAAGCGGATCATTCTAAGTTTAGGTTCTCGTGATTTGATTAGCAAGAGCGATTTATTTATTTTATCGCCACATGAGTGGGTTATCAGAGAGTAGTCTATACATCCGCGCCTGTAACCCAGTATAATGTAATATGATTTCTTAATTCCGGGACTTTTTTTGGTTATGCAACGCTCCCGGAGTCCTTCTCTGTTCATAGACATCTCACTTGTCCAAACTCGCTAAGTCATCTTAACCGAATTCTCTTTCTGCACAAAATTTTCAAAATCTTTAAAAATAGAAATTCAATAGCATATATGCATTCTCTGAAAATAATTGGGTCACTGGCATAAATATTTCGACCTTTTCCTACAACCTTTTTCATTAACTATTGGCGTTTTGTTCATTTTTATAGAACACATATTTATGTATTTAAAGATAATTTAAATGTTTTCTAAAATCATATCTATATTCGCCATATTATGCTCTATCACTTTAATAAGATTGGAATGCAGCACAGATAGTTCGTAATCACAATTGACTTTTTGGGAGCAATCAGCAATAAACAAGTAGTAAGATGATCTAAGAAGTTCAAATCGGATGATACAAACCTCACACATATAGAATAGATCGACCATAAAATTTCTAAGAACAGACAATTTTGGAAGCTGATGGAAAATGAAGAAAGCTTGATAACGAGAATATTGGTTAAGACTTCACTTTAGATTCTTCGACCTTCATTCGTCGTTTCCAAAAGATGTCTAAAGCAATGA
This sequence comes from Cordylochernes scorpioides, assembly GCA_030710605.1. Classification (NCBI taxonomy): domain Eukaryota; kingdom Metazoa; phylum Arthropoda; class Arachnida; order Pseudoscorpiones; family Chernetidae; genus Cordylochernes; species Cordylochernes scorpioides. The sequence goes on along the minus strand of CP092863.1, from coordinate 195,917,373 downwards.
TGACCTAATTGGGTAATAGGTAGGAAAAAAAGGCAATAATGCTCTACCGAATTAAATAAGTAAACATGTTTCTGAAGATGAGGTTCTTTCCATTTTTATTGAAATCTCAAGTTGAAAGAGGAAGAAAGCTCAATAACGAGAATATTGATCAGATTTCAATGTAAACCATTCAACCATCATTCGTCGTTTCAAAAAGAGCTCGAAAGCAATAATTATCTTTATGTAATTTTGTAATATTTTAGAAAAAACGCAATAATGCTGAACCGAATTAAATAAGGCATGTTTCTGGAGATGAGTTTCTTTTTATTTTCATTCAATCTCAATCTCTCTTTCGGGCATTACCGCTCTTCTACAGGAGTACAAAAAATAACAATGGTGAATAAGAGTATCCACGGCTTTCATTGTTGTTTATTTTTGTACTTCTGTAGAAGGGTGGGAATGCCCGAAAGCTTGAGATTGTAATAACACGAAAAGAAATTCATCTCCAGAAACATGTTACCTTATTTAATGCTCCACCACCCAAAATATATATAAAAAAACAGTTCATTCAATAAATTGAGATAAATTGATTTAAATCTCTCCTGGATATTAATTAAATAATTAAAAAGGTTTCTGAAGAAACTCATCTCCAGAACCCTCCTCCCCTTTTTTTAATTATTCAATTAATTGACATAGAGTTAACAACGAATTTAATGATTCTTTGAAAGAGATGAGTATGTAGAAGCTATGATCTCTACCTTGACTATGTATGTCATCGTGGCAAACAAAAGGACAATTTCGAACTAATGAATTCAGACAATAGAATGAACTTGGTGATTTTTTGTGGAACATATATCGCGTGCAATAATTATATCTCTTAGCCGTTTCATGTCACAAGGTCAGAGTTTTTTCTTTAAAATATTATCTGAGAAGTGTGCCCTAGAATATTTCCTAATAATTATAGAGTTACTTTTTCATCAATTTTGTGTTTTTGGAAATATGATTTATTTAACGCGGTCCTATTTCCTTTTCAAATAAAGCAATTTCCTACTACCCTTACTGCAATTTAGTATGTGTGGCTCTACTGGTTTTTCTCTTTTCTATATTTCGCTTAAAAACTAGAGTCCTATATTTGTTTTCAAACTTTAGACCACTTTTTATTCAAAGTATTTTAGTTTGAACGTTTGCCAATAAATTTACCCATTTTAAAATAAACCAAGTGCACAATAAATATTAAATAAGGATTAGAAATTTATAAAAAAGTATTTTTAGAATTTAGTTCTATTTATTAGGGTAATTTTCAAATTTGTTCTTATATATCCGCAAATATAATTTTATTAGCCATTAATATTTGAAAAGCATTTATTAAAGACATCAAAATAATGCATTTATCTGAGCTTGGAGCAAAAAGCACAAATTCAGGTTAAATAGTAAGTCGCTCTACCAACTTTTACAATGTAATTCGACCTCAGTTCTATAAATTCACCTGGTCAAATATTTGAACAATTCTGTAATAAAAATAATACAAATGTAATATTGTACTGGGATAAGGTGCATAAATTAAGAAAAAGGCATCTCTCCTTATCGTACAACTGAAAGTTGCGCCATCTATCGGAATAAATATCAACTATTCTGGTTGATTTTTAATTATTCCAGAATTGGCCAAATACCCATTCTTTATTAATCAAAAATGGGTATTTGGCCAATTCTGGAATAATTAAAAATCAACGAGAATAGTTGATATTTATTCCGATAGATGGCGCAAGCCATCAGCAACTTTCAGTTGCACGATAAGGAGATGCCTTTTTCTTAATTCTGTAATAATTAAAAATCAACGATTATAGCTACATCAGTCAATAATTTATTTAAATCTTTACTTTTCAGTGACTCTGCCACTCTACTCATGGAAATGGATGCCCAATAATTCCCCTAAGTAGAGTAAGAGCGAGTCACTGAAACATCAAGAATTAAATAAATCATTGGTTGATGTAGCTTTGTTTTCTAAATCAACTTCCAGCCAAAAAATTATCTTCAGAATCAAAGTTTAGTTGATATTTATTCCAAGAGATGGCGCAAACCACCAGCAATTTTTAGTTTCACAATCAGAACACGTATTTTCTTAATTTATACACCCGATCCCAGTACAATTTAACTTTTTTTTACTATTTTTACGACAAAAATGAAGCTATTTAACAACAAAAGGTATATAAATTTATATTGTAATCAGCTCGTAGAAGATTACATTTCCCCGAAAGCTTGCGTCACCTAAAAATAAACAGATACGCGTTATCTAACAATTAATTATTATTATTTCAAAAACTTGATACATTGTTCTAATGGATATTTAAAGGAAATGATGCCACTTTTGGTAACTGAATACCATCCTGCCGTCTCTTAATGTTTTATATATATGGCAAGAATGACTTAATACAATATCAGAGCAGTCTGGAGTGTAAAATGGCAAAGACGCTGAAAGATTTATCACTGTTGAAGCCTTCAAATATTCACAATCTTTTAATATAATTTATAAAATGGGTGATAATAGGAAATTATAGTAGAAAATTCATTTTCAAATCGCTTAAAAGCTTTTAATTTTAGATTACATCGCCTTAAATCGAATTATAAATAAAATTATAGGAAAATGCTTTGAAAAAACGTTAATACATTTATTAAACCTTAAAAGGCAATTATTTAGCTTCTACATAGCTGTCTGTTTGATTCAGTCATGGCTGTTTGATTCCATTCTGGCTTCCAGCTAAGTGGTACTGAAGTCGCTTGTTGTACAGCAAGCATGTCAAACTCGCGGCCCGCGGGCCTCATGCGGCCCACAACGAATAAATTTGCGGCCCACCAGACAATATATTTTAATAATTTTTTTTTATAAATTAAAAAAAAATTGATAAAAATTTGTAGCCTAATTTTTAAAAATTGTAATTATACATAATTTATTTATTAATAACGAACCACTGGTCGCCATACATAAGTCGTAAGTTTTGATAATATTATACCTACATACATAACGTATGTACATCGCCATAAGTATTGTGTGCCTTAAAGTTTAAAGAAAATATTCTTTCGGAGTACTAGAAAAAAAAATTTTTTTGCCAAATATCAGGGAGAAAATATTAACTTTACTTTCTTTTTTCTTATTAGTATTTTTTAAAATAAACCTACATAAATGTTACTATAAAAATTTAATTACTTGTTTTCTTTTTTTTGCGGCCCACATAATCTTATTACTTTTTTATTTGGCCCGTGTTAGGATTTGAGTTTGACATGCTTGTTGTACAGATTGGCTACAATTTATACTCATGAGGTTTCATTCTTGAAACATCTTGGACATAGATACTATAGTAAATTTCTTACATACTGAAATTATTAATATTTTGGAATATATATAGATCTGAAGCAAGAAAATGATTATTCTTTGAGTGTGAAAGCTTGTAAAAAATAGGAACTTACCCTCTACCATTAATTTGTTTATTTTTGTTTGTTGTCTGTTTTGCACAAGTTGAATCTGGTTAGAACGATATATGGAGATTATATGATTATTTTGTTGCCTTAAATACGAGGTAATTAACTCGTTTCTCTCTCTATATCTAAAAATATTTAAAGTTTAATAAATTAATTTTATGAATCTGAGAGTTGTTTTCAAAAACGATCCAACAACATCTCTTTCTCTCCACTAGTAGAAAAATGAATTATGATAACCAGAAGAAACAAATGGAATAAAATTAAACTTGACGTCAATGCATACAGACGTCTACATAAACCAGATGAATAAAAAATGAAAAGAATTTGAACTAAATTATTTTTAGGCGTTTTAAATCCAAAATTTAATAATTAATTACACTTCAAAAGAAGTTAAGTCGAAACAAATTGCATATAATTTCTTTAACTCGTTCTGAGTGACTTTTCTATAGAAATTCATATACATATATTTGTACCAGAAATGACACCTCTGCTTTTGAATTCTCATTGAAACAATTTATTATGTTTATCACCCTAGTGGAAAATATGAAAAAGTGGTTATAAAGAATGAGCCATAACACCAGCTTTGACAAATTCAGACAAAAAGCCAACAACCTGTATACCATGGTTTCGGGATTTGATCCTCATCAGTACTGGGGCGGCTTCGATTTCATAACATTCTACGAGAGGATTTGTGTAATCGGTCGAATTTGTCAAAAAGGTACTTAAGTGGTGAAGTGGCAGGGATGAATTTCAAGCTAGAATACAACATAACGTTGTGGAAGGTTGATATTTATGTAGCAATAGAAGCACCCCTCTCTCTTTCTCTCTTCGGCCTCCATCCCGAGGCTATGAAGTTGACCAGTGTAGCGAAGGCTACCGTCTACAAGTACCAACTTGGTGTTGGGGTGGGCAACGCCAGCTACTTCACGCTACGCCAGATGCCCACTCTGTGGGAAAGAAAGAACTCTCGCAGTCCATCAATGGCGGAGTCTATCCCGCGTTGGGCGCCACCAATGAATACCTTGTATATGTATATTTATAAATTATTTTATATATTTTTATATATTTATTTACATATTTATCATTAAATGAAAAAATAGTACAAATGTTATATTGTACTGGGATAAGGTGCATAAATTAAGAAAAAGGCATCTCCTTATCGTGCAACTGAAAGTTGCTGATGGCTTGATTATGCTTATGATAGCTTTCTTGATTAATAAAGAATGGGTATTTGGCCAATTCTGTAATAATTAAAAATCAACGAGAATAGTTGATATTTATTCCGATATATGGCACAAGCCATCAGCAACTTTCAGTTGCACGATAAGGAGATGCCGTTTTCTTAATTTATCATTATATAATCATATTTATTCATATTTATATTTATTCTGTATTTAACCTTATATAATCTTATATGGACATTGAAATAAAGTGGTTTCAATCTCTCTCTTTAAATATGCATTACAACAATGCATTTAGTTTTCACCCCAATAACTGGTGCTGTGACTCCCACATTCCTTTTCACCACCTTAAAGGATATATTAAAATAGTCCTGAAATTCGTGATGTAACTGAATGATGCATACAACTTGTTCTGAACACAATATCCCTATTTATTGAGTTCAACTTTATAAAGTATTTTGTTGAAGCAAAGGATACAAAAACATCATTAACCTATTCTTATATACAGGGGGTATGCAAGGTAAAAAACAACAACCTTTTCAAATTACAGAAAGATTAAGGCAATTATATAAGTAGATGATCATGTCTGTACACACAATAAGGTACAAATAAGACCCATTGAGTATACAAAAACTTTAAAATCATTTTATCATTTAATTATCAGCATATCAGCATATTTAATAAAGTGTTCACTATTTTCGGAAAAATAAAATTTAACTTAATCATTTGATAGATATATTAAAAGAAAACCATACCCCATCCTTTATCATAAATTTAATAAAAAGGATCTTAAAGAAGAACAGCTGTGTTTGTATGTGTTATCTCAGCTTTTATCTGACACACAGTATAGAAATATAACATGCTATCATGGAAATTTTTCCATCCTTCTCATTTTATTTTTTAACAATTCAAAAACTATTTTTTTAAACGAAAAATAGTTTATATAACCATAGATTTAACGTGCGTTTATGAATTTAATTAATAATTTTTAACATTCTGAAAATAAAACGTCGACTTTTTTTTGCTTACCCTTAGTACATGTGGTACAGACCATGGCAATCATAGTGGGTAGAAGTAGGCGACTGCTTTTACTCTAAGTGCACCACATGTCTACACATGTGGAAAAGCAGTTCGACTTTGCACTTACAAATGTGCCAGAGCCCCGTTTGGTTACTTGCACTCGCTGGTGGGGTTGGACTTTTGCAAGAATCGGGGGCCATTGAAGCATTTCATAGTACTTGTACCTTTTATAAATATAGTTTATAGTTCGTTTGGATTTGAACAAATAGGTAATCAAACGTGCTATGTCTTAAGCTATATATGAAAATGTCACTAAATGTTTTTTCAATAGAAATTTCTCTTTAGAAAAGTATCCATCGCTAAAAGTGAGAGAGAGAGAGAGTTATGGGACATGAATAAAAATAAACATAGAGATTGAGATTAAAACTGATTTATTACAATGTCCATATAAGATTATATAAGGTTAAATTACAGAATAAATATGAATAAATTTTGAAGAAGTCATGTGTAACTAGAAAATACTTTTTAAAAATGATTTCTACCTAAAAATGATAATCTGCCTATTTATCATAATGACAAAATGAATAAATATGATTATTTTGAAAATAGAGCAATCCATAAATAAATCTTTGATTAAAAAGGCTTATATTGGATCAAAAAATAATTTATTTTACCAATATTTCAGTTGGCTGAACGCCAACCTTTATCAAGGTGTTATAACATATATAATAGACACATTAAATATGTTATAACACCTTGATATAGGTTGGCGTTTAGCCAACTGAAATATTGGTAAAATGAATTTTTTATCCAATATAAGCCTTTTTAAGTAAAAATATGATTATATATAAACATAGAGAGTTATAAACGGAGGTCTGGTGATATGAAAGAAATCAATAAACGCATCTTTATTTTGAATATTTTCCCAGGATTCATAGAAACAATCTTGCGTTATTAAACCACATAAAATTTCTTCAGTTAAGAAGCCGGCATCCTATGGAGAATTGAATGTTCAAGACATGTATACCAAGGATGGCTTTATCATGCTTCCAAAGGTCATCAACAAGTCCCGCAGGTGTTTTAAGGCTGCAAGGTCAAAGCTGAACGCCGCACGCTCCTCTTTGCCCTTCTCATTCTATTGAAAACTTGTTATTAACATTTTAGTCAAAGCTTTCACTTAACCCCCATCTCTATAAATCTTCGTAGGTTGTAAATAAAATTTGGTGTTACAAGAATCTGCCTACAATTTAATAAGTTAATAAAAAAAGAGTTATAAACGGAGGTCGGGAGATATGAAAGAAATCAATGAACGTGTCTATTTTTGAATATTTTCCCAGAACTCATAGAAATAATCTTGTATTATTGAACCATATCAAAATTCTTCATTTAAGAAGCTGGAATCCTATGAAGAATTGTCTTGAACATTCAATTCTTCACGACGACGAGGAAAGCTGAGAATGGAACAAGTGGACAATTTCAGGAGAAGACATTACAACATCATCAAATAACAAGGCATAGAAAGGAAGCTTAGAGAGCACAGGGATATTGCCAGTTACCAACCTATGGGTGGAAGAGAAGATAGATAAATGCATATGTTCAAGTAATACACATAGGACACGTTCCGACCATCTCCTCAATTTCGCTTGTGATTCGAGCCCACCAGACGGATTCTTTGGTCCTTTCACGAGATTTGACTATCCCAAGGTGTCCCTCATGGATTCTTTGGAGCAATCCTTTCCTGATATTCTCCGGGATAACGTATCTTGAACCTTTAAGGAGAATACCATTCTCAACGGAGAAATCATCCTTTACTGGCCAATATTGACTTTCGGACATGGAGACATTTGTTCTCTCCGGCCATCCTTCCTGGGTGTATTTAATAATATTTTGGATAACCTGGTCAGTAAAAACATGATTTGTAAGAAATCCATGAACGATAGATCCACCAGCATTATCCAACCTGACCGGTGTGGCAACCATCTGATGACCAATCTGATATCAATTAGATAGGACATAAACGTATTTATGATTTTAAATTTTTACCTTATAAAACGGAAGATTTTCCTTTCTTTCTCCATTAAAGATTGTTACAGATGAAACTAGTAACTATAATAGGTTAATCTGTAATAATGCCTTTATGTAATTGAGCAGAAAAGAAGAAAATCTTCCGAAAGCTTCTCGTCTTATAAACTAGAATTCAAAATCAGCTAAATGTTTATTTTATTTTGAAATCTGATGTCATTGGATCTTTCTGCCCGTGATATTTGATACTCTGACTACACATCACAATCTGCTGCAATCCCAACTTTAATCAGTGTAATCCGTTAGGTGGCCAAGGTTTTGTTCAGACTACATCCTTTACCTACTTCATGGTGCTTCTCTACTGTCACTGAGAAAACGGGATGCACTTCTAGAAGGGTTATATGTTCTAAGACACAATGCTATTTGTATTATTTTTTATTTAAAAAGATACATTGATGAGTATGATCTTAATGACTTTATGATAGTAACCATTTTAGAATTTCTATCCAAAATTCATCACAGAAAACGTATTGATAGAGAGGGTGAAAAATTCAAGCCATTTCGAAGAAAACCCGTCGTTCAACAGGATCAACGTACTTGTAAAAGCCATGTAAAAGATATCCAAGTGATAAGAAGATAATAAAAGTGATCTTTTGAATCACTATATATATATATATATTTTTTTTTTGTGCTGAATGATCCTTTTGTAGAATTAATGTAAGTTTATAAGTGCAAGATAAAAAGGATTTAAACGCTCAGAGTTTTGATTTCATACTAAGCCTTCGGCGTGCTTTCCTTACTTCTCAGCTGTCGCTGTCACTACCAAATGCTTAACTACCCCAAACACACCGTAGACATCAAGGTAGAACTTACACAACTGGCTGACGTAAACACGCAGCACTTCCTCCAACGTCAACTGCCCTCTAATTTTTACATCATCCCAGACATAGACAGTTCCTAGCGACACTTTCATTGGAAAAACATTTCCCCTTCTTTCCTATTTCTAACCTATTTTAAAGGATTAACAGTTAGGTAGGATTTCACACTATCTATTTTTCATCGCAGTAAGGACAGTAGAAATTTAATTTATGTCTGAAAGAAACATCCGCGTTTTAATGTTTTTATTTGTTATATATAGATGGTGCTTTATTGCCTTATATCAATTTATGACTAAATGGCCTTGTCTTTATTGTTTGCGAAAGAGCATTGCTTGATGCAAATATTATATGTAATTCTACTATCCTAAAAGCTTATGTCCATAGTTTTTTTAAATATTATTTCTAAGATTCCACCTTTCCGTTTTGCATATATAAACAGAATGATCCAATAGAGTAATAGAGCTCTAAAGAAGCGGTCTGTTAGATTAAATTGGCGAAACCGTTGGGAGGTTTCACCACTGATGATCCAAGCCCTCCCAATATTTTTAATCGCAGTAAAGACGTAGAAATTTAATATATGTATGAAAGAAATATTCGCGTTTTAATGTTTTCATTTGCTACACTATCTATACATATTATATAATAAGGAATGTACATATAAAAACTCTACCGTATACATAATAATCTGTGTGAGAAAGAGAAAAGTTGCATATAGAAGTTAGGCCTCGCCAGACCCTATTGACATGATTCCTAGCCTTCTTATTCAAAGGTCGCGTTAAATCCCAGGAACTTAAAGTCCATTCCACCCTCTTGGAAAGGTTTAAAATCCACTGAATTTGATGTTTAAGGAGAAGATTTTATATTCATAGAATTTGTAAAAATGTTAATTCTATATAAATTTCTCTGCAAAAAAAGAGAAATAACTATCTACATTGATATGTACGGCAATTTTTCATGATGTTTGAAGGAGTAAAAATGTGATTTTCGCGCGCTATAAATAAACAATGATGATCAAATTCATCAATTATAAATCGATGAAATGAAAACAAAATCGCGAATAAAATTTATATTAAAGAAATAAAATAAATTTCAGTTTTTTTTTTTATTTTATTTATATATCAAGATCACACACACACAACACACACAGAAAATATGGGAAATCAATAAAGTATAACAATGTTGTGAAGATATTCCTGGAAAACAGAGAATTTGTGGTAAGAGGATTGTCAATAAGATCAATAGTATCCTGGTCACAAGGAAATCAATATGCCCGTTCGAATGGTATATTGAACAGATGATTTAGGCCAATTGTCAATGATAGAAGTGGAGGAGTGTCGCGGATTGTCACCTTGTCACAGCTGACAGGTCTCACACAGCCATTACATCTATAAATAGAGCCTGGGTTCTACCAAACACATCACGGAGTTCACTATAGGCTAGATTTCTCCTTTTTCTATAAGAATATCTATTGCAATTAGCTTCCAAAGGAAAAAAAAGGACTTTTCTGAAACATCTACTACAGAGACTAGGTTAGAATCTTGAAGATAGAGGTTGCGCCTGGCCGGCATTCATAGTTCTTAAAACTAAGAGATACTTCGGCTAGTAAATGTTTTTATTTTCTCGACGTTGTCTTCGTCAGGAAAAAATAAAAATTAAAGCATTAAAGCAGTAGTGAACTGTGCAATAAATTAATAAAGAGGGAGCAATCTCTCGAAATATTTTGAGAAACACATTTTTTTTCTTTACAGTTCCAGGTTCTCCCTTTTATATAAACTTAATTGATGGATCGCCTTTTGACTCAAATTTATCAAGGCGTTAAAAATGTATCGCCTTGTCCTGACGAGGAAAAAAAAAATTGACGAAATGTCGAAGGAATAAAAACATTTACTGGCCGAAGTGTCTCTTAATTCTGAGAACAAGATTAAAAATTTATTTGTAAATAAAGTGCAAACACCTTTATGTGTATTTTGGATATTAAAAGTTGCTATCCCCAATGAGATTTGCTTTCTAACTTTTCCAATAGCGGATTAGGCTATTCGCATTCACTTGAGCGTATCTTCAAATATTCACTCGAGTGGTTCACCATTCTCCCAATATCTTATAGCTAAGCTTGAACACATTTACTTCAAATTTACTTCTCGTTATCTTCACTTTTATTTATTGTGGATATAACTTTTTAAAAGAAGGAAAATACTTCAATTACTCTGATTCAAAACATAGAACACAAACTGTTTATATAAAGCAATAACGCGCCATCTATATATAGCAAATGAAAACATACACACATAAACATACACAGCTATTGTGTATTGACAACAGAGTATTGTTGTCATTGACTTATTGTTTATCTATTTATCATCATCATACGTGTATATAAGTCAGACCAAATAAAGAGCCATCATCTTGTGTCACCAGCTTGCCTCTCCTAGATCCTATATGACATCGAGGATATAACAACAACATCCATAAATCAAATTTCTACTGTCCTTACCGCGATGAAAAAATATTGGGGCGGCTTTTTCATCGCAGTAAGGACAGTAAAAATTTGATTTATGGATGAAAGAAACAACTAAATGCTTTCATTCACAAGCTGTTTTCTTGACTGGTGAAAGCACATATCTGTCAAGTTAACTTTGATATCTCAACACAACGTGTGGACAAAACAAAAATAGCGACTTGAAGGTGTTTACATTGGGGATAACGCAGTAAACATCCTTTGTCAATAAGTTTCTGAACCAACACACATTTCTATAACACTCATTTCTATTCCTAAAATTCCTGATATAATCATTTTGTAATACAGTTAAACCTGCCTATAGAGTCCCCTCTTGGGACTCACCAAAATGGGTGCTATAGAGAGGGGGTGCTATAAACAGGTCATTTTTAATGTAAATCGCATTGTACTACGTATTTAAAATCGTGCGTTATAGAGAGGGAGGCGCTATAGAGAGGAGGGCGCTATAGACAGGTTTAACTGTATTTCTTTTTGTTATTTCACTCTCTTTGCACTTTGGTTAATATATTTTTGAAAACATGCCTATATAGAAAATGAAATAAATTTATAAATTATTCACGGACACACTTTTTACAAATAGAAATAAAAGCAATTTCAAGAAATGTAATCACATATTTATAAGTTTGTGGAAGTTAACTATTTAGTTTAAATTTATATAAATATTCTTTTGATAGATGAATAGATTTAAAAAACAAAAATAGCGAAATATAAATAGTATTTTGGTATAATAGGAAAATTATTTATATATTTGTATATCTATTTATTATATTTATAATGGATATTTTATTTACACATAATCTCTTCTGCTCTATGAGATTTTGACCGTAATATTTAGAAAAACCACGAGTATATACAGGTTGGCCTTATTCGAATTTTACAAAAGATGGTGTTGTGGTATATTTACTGATCAAGTCTTTACGCAGAGAATATTGATAAATACATTATTTTAATGAATTTTTAAAGGTCAAGTTGCCACTTTTCGCACAAGAATACCACACCCTTCCGTAAACTTAGATTATATTTATGGAATTGTGAAAAATAGTACAAAAGTGAATTTGTACTTAGATCAGGTGGAAAAATTAAGAAAAAAAGGCATTTCTTGATCGCGCAACTAAAAGTTGCTGATGGCTTGTGCCATCTATCGGAATCAATGATTAGTTGATATTTATTCCGATAGATGGCGCAAGTCATCAGCAACTTTTAGTTGCACGATCAGTAAATGGCTTTTTTCTTAATTTTTGGAATTATTTTGTCTTAAATATATCCTATAGAGGTTATATTGCTCTGTCTTCGACATGGATGCGAAAATAGAGAACAAGAAGATGACTAAAACACACTTAGGTTTTTCTGTCCTTTTACCATTAATGTATATAGATGATACCATTATTTCTCCAGGAATCCTAGTTACCTCAAGAGAGGGTGAGATGCCCATTATTGATTCTTTCTTCCATTGTTTGCCTTTTTTCTTTTCGGCTCCAGAACAAGTCTATGTAAGATGAATTTATGTCTTAATGAAAGTATTTTGTTAATGATGGTGATGAGTATATCGCATCAGCCATCAAATATAAATGCTGACGACTCATGTGATAAAACATATATATTTTTTAAAAAAGTAAGTAAAGACATGTTAATCAGAGGTTAATACAAACTGCCTGATTCACCGGTGTCATAATTGTTTGTAAATTTTGCATAATTATTTCATAACTATCCTGAAGAAAGATGTTGCCTGGCCGGCATTAATATTTGCATATATCTAAAAGTAAAAGAAAAATTACACTAAATATGGTGAACCATGGCCGCCATACCTTATAATACATATATATTGAATGATAGTCATCTTTGGATGGATTAATTCTATATCGCCTCATCTCTCATATGTTGATGGCCATTATTCCTGTCCTCTCAGAGCTTACTTTGGCGTACCATTATAATTAGGAAGATAAGTTTTCCTTGGTATTACTAATATCCAGCCGGAAAAAAATATATTTCCTCAACTCTTAGTTTTGTTTTGATAACCAGTTAGTGTGGTGTTATGCAACTTTTTTGTCGAAATGTTGCTAATAGAAAAATATTCTATCCCCATCTATAACTCCCTCTTTTTCTAATATCATTATGCTTTTTTTTTATTTTTCTAAACTATGGTTTGCAATATATATTCAACAGTTGTTATCATTTAAATTAAACCATCCTCTGGGATGAGATTATTTTAGGGAATATATTTAATATCTCTAGCTTTCGGGCTTAAAGAAGGATCTTATACCCACAAAGGCTTTATTAAGACACCAGTCTTATACAGATTCTCCTCTCTCATTGCCGGCTTGCAACGATATCCTCACGATGATCAATCACCATCGTGTAGTGGAGGAGAAAACGATGAATCTATGTTCTCTTTCCTACTTACTGCTTTGTAAAAGTTGTATAGGGACAGAGCAACCATTCGACTTGATATGGCGATATAACCTAAAATAGTTTACAATGAAATAAGTTGGCTGTCGTTTACTTTTGAGAAGAACGTCTCTCTTTCTTCGCTAATATACTGGCACTTAAAGATGTAATGAGATTTTAAAGGCCTTTTTACAGAATAACTCTATATATTAAAACATAATAATAATATAAATAAAACTTTTAAATTGCTTGAAATTTGATTTCTCGTAAAGACACACAATAGGAATGTACCCACCAACATCCTAAATAATAGATTTGTATTTTAGTTATTATAATTCTGTATATTGTGTGGATAGATTCTGACATTCACTTCACAGTGTGAGAGCGCCTCCTTGTAATCACTATTCAAGGTAGTCTATTGGTAATTTACGGTTATTTCCTGCGAACATATTTCCTGCCATCCACAAATCCCTACTCGGATATAAATGAGGTAGAAGTCGATAGCCCGTAGGTGTAAATCGAGTTTCGCGGCAAGAGATCTAATTTGTGGGGAAGAAATAAATTAGGAGGGAGCAGCGGGGGAGAGAGAGCGGTCGTTGTCAACACGCGACGTTCTGTCGTAAACAGAGAGCGTAGGTGGTGACAGATGTCATCCTAAACTTTCTTGGTCTCCCTATCCTCCCTCGTTACCTTGGTTGTAACTAACACACCGTTCAATAGATTATACCTCAACAATTGCTTAGACTCTCTATAAATAAATATAGATAAAAATATCATGGAGTATTAGAGCGATGCGTCTCTTTATTGTAAAGCTGGAAAGTTTTCGATCGAAAGATTATAAATCAGGTAGGTACATTATGTCCCAAGTCCATAGTAAATGGCATGGTGATCATGGTGGGCAGTGTAGCATTCAACCTTGATATAAATGATGGTGAACGAATTCGGTTAAAATTGTTGAAAACATTTCAGATATTTTTATTTTATTATTAATAAATTCATAAAATAATGAATAAAATATATTTAAATAACATTAAAGGGAGATACGGAGTGGCCTTTATGGTACATATATAAGCGATGAATTTGATGGAATTGTTAAGAAGAAGCTGGATATTAATCTTAACCGATTTATTCTATTAAAAAATCCTGGTGCTATCAGTCAGATAATTTATTTTATTTGGAAATAGCCTCTCTGTCAATAATATAGAAGTTATTCTTTTCTGATATCTACTTGTAGATACTATGTGACGGGACAAACACACAGGTAGGAATTTACCATGGCTTTTATCTTAAGTAAACTACATATTATCTACATATATGACTTTGCTTTTACATGAGAAGCCAGAGTCTAAACACGACAACTAAATAATCCGTTCGTTTCGATAAAACTGGGCCAATAGCTTTCAAGTCAAAGGGCTTTACGGCTCTAATACGATCAAATAAAACAGCTCTTAAAGGAAATCTTCTTATAGACACATCTACTTAATATCTACATCCTAAAATATCATTATAATATTTATATATATGAAAATTAGATAATAAAAATGCATATATTGGGTTGAATAAAATATTTATTTGCCAATATTTCGGTTGGCTGAACGCCTACCTTTATCAAGGCATGACATTTTTGTATAAATCTTTTATTCAATCCAATATATGCCTTTTATTATCTAATGATTTAAATATGGATTGCTTTATTTTCAAAACACGATCTGAAATATATATTTATTTATTTTTAATTAAACCTTTATTAGTTACAAGCGTTCACCTACAGGCATTCACTGGCGATGTTGTATATGTACAGACAAGAGATTTTAAATAATTATTTATTTTTTAATTTGAAAAAGTTTTCAGAGTGAGGAATTGCTGCCTAGTTCTGATGGTTGAAAATCGCCAGTGTATTTAACCATGTCGCCATGTTTATTGATCCTAAAAATGATCACCATTATCCATAAAAGGGTTTTCTATTTCTGCAACATGTTTAATGAACATATTCTTTTGCAACAATTATTGTTTATAATTGTTATATAAAAATAAAATAAAACTTTTTAAAAATATATATTGTAACGCTTTATAGAGTTTTAAATGTTAAAATATGTTTTTGCATTGTTAATTTAAGTTTTTTGATGTTTTATAATAAGGAAGATGCAAATTCAATTGTTGTTGTTTTTTATCATCGTTTGTTTTGATAAAATCATTGCATGTAATGATGATAACAAATGACTTTTTAATTTAATATATAGAAATCATTGGGAAAAAAAGGAAATAATTAATTATAAAATTCACAAACGTGACAATATAGAGAAAAATCCGTAACTAAATATTTAGATAATAAAAAGGCATCTATTAATATATTGGACCGATACCAATATTTACTGTCGCTATGTGGCGCTGAGGATGTTTATACAGTTTACTACAATGATTTGTTACAAGATTGGCGTTCAGCCAACCGGAATATTGGTAATTAAATATTTCTCAATCCTATATATGCATTTATATATATAATATAAAAATGAGATTTTCTGTTGATTTTGGAATTATTTTTAAGATTGAGATTATGATCTTGAAATTTGATGTATTTTGGAATATATTAGTATTAGGTCAATGGTATTGGTATGCAGTCGTGGGAATAATAATAAAAATGGTTTTGATCAGTAATTGCTTTAATTGAGCTAAGGAATATATAAAAGAACATAATTTGATAAAAGTAATACCTGACTTAAGGCGTAAGAATAAAAAAATGAAAAACTTATTTACATAATGTACAAAAGGTTTGAGCCGGCCCCAACGGGAAACAACAACAATGGATTTATATAGTGAAAACGGCTGCCTCTGTGGTGGTCGTCTTAACAGAGTATTTTAATCCATGAATTATAATTTTAAAATAGAATATAATTTATATAAAATCTATATATATATATTGTATATATGTATAAATTATAATCTAAATTAATACAAGGTAACAACGCGCCATCTATAAATAACAAATGAAGACATTAAGACGAGAATGTTTCTTTTCACAAATAAATCAATTGATAAACAGTGACCTTTATTGAAGACACACGAGATAACCAAGTAAGAACAAAATTGCCTCTGTTTTCTTAAAAAAAAACAAAAAACAGACAACCTTAAGTTTTGTCCATGAGTGTATTTGAATATATTACCATTCCTCTGTTGTTACGACTCACCTCTTAGAACGTTGAAAAGAGATCCTTGAATCAACAAGTAGACTTTTGGATCATCACTTAGGAGGAGAGAGATACAATAAATAAACCAAACTACTTTAAAAGGTAATTTTCTTATTTCTAAATAATTAAACGCCATTTTGCAGGTTGGCTTTATAATTGAGCAGTAAATTATTTGCATCTCAACAAGCTTTATTTAATACCCTCACTTCAAACGTTTCGAAGATCCTCTGTCGTCCTTTTCGAGAAACTCTAATATAAATGTAAAGAACAGTCAAATAGTTCCTTGAAAAGAGCGAGATACGGTTTTCAAAACAATAAATACAGTTTGATGCAAATAATTCACGACTCAATTATTTACTTTGGTTTCTTAAAGGGAAGTTGCTCGGGAAATGTATATAACAGGAGTAAGACGAAAATGAATGTTGACAAACCAGTCAAGTCTGTACAGACTGGACTAGATCATTGTTAGCATTTTTATAAGTTGTTTTTCATAGATTAATTAATATATTTATATTTTGACCAGATGACCGGACGACTTTACATGTATATATTTGGTTTTAAATGATGTAAATTAGTTAGTTATGAAAGTAAATTAAAAGTGTTAATTTCTTAGAGGTGTTGGTGATTACTCTGCTCGATTGTAGAATAGGAAAGTCTTAGCACCTAACAATCATCCTTTTTCTTGTTCAACGACTGAATTGCTATGAACTAGAGAGGGAATATCTAATGGAGCTATATTTACACACTCTCAGTAAACACATTCTTTCTCGAATTTAAAGAAATAATAAAAAGATTTACTGGCCGAATTATCTTTAATTTCAAGAAAATATATTCTGTTATATATTCTCAACTCCTTTACTATTTATCTTTATAGATTAAAGTGTGGTGTAAATATTTTTTCAGGAGCTGTATTCTCATTGAAGCAGTTTAAAAAGTAATAAAAAATACAAAAATGTAATTTTCTCGATTTTTTTCTCATTTGTCTTGTGATTGTGTTTTTTGGTGTGTTGAATTATTTCTCAGTTTAATATTTTATATTTTCAGGCACGATATGTATAATATATTTGACTGGGACATAATTGGTAAACTACAAATAATATTATAGAATAATGGTAAGGATCTATTTATATCACGAATTTTTCAGTGTATAGCTCAGCCGAGGAGAAACATCCCTGTTACTATGGTTCATTCCCACGCCTCATTGCTGCGGCTATAGTTAGCTCGGCGCGTCATGTCTTGGACTTGGGCCAACCCATGTTCTCCCTATGGATACGAGGCCAGTTCTGGAGTTTTATGTTTCATCATCACCATACAGATGGCACTATGTTCACTGAAGTCGCCTTAACACCTCTTATGTCAATTAAGCCAAAGACCTATCTCTCTCTTCTCAAATAAAAAAGATAGTTGTGAAATTTCTAATATTACAGAAACCTCTTTACATAGTTTCGTTGAACACTATTATCAAAATTAAATCTTTAACTACCTACTATATAAGTATTGTAGAGATCTGGTAGATTAAATTAGTGAAATCACTGGGAAGGTTCATTGTTAATGAGCCAAGTCTTCACAAACCTTTATTATATTCAGTTCACCATTTGTAGAAATCCTACCAAGAGGAATGAAAGTATTTGAATTCCATTCTCAACATGGTATTCTCTCAGCGCTTCTTGTTGCTACGTTTACAGCAATAAAGAACGAATCCATCAATCTTCTCATCCTCTACTATTGATTTATTTTAACCATCAAGTTATCTGCCAAACGAGAAGGCATTGAGACATTTTCATTTGCGCAATTTCATTAACATCAATATTAGATTTTTAAAAAAGAGTCTTCAGAGAGCTTCATTAAATCTATGTTGTGATATATCACATTAATATTAATTATAGGATTTAAATAAGTTAAATCGCAACTATTAATTATATATCCAGAATAAAACATTTGTTTCTAACATCACCATCTCTAGGCAAATAAGCCGATAGGAACAGTCGGTATGTTGCGGTGACTAATTCAAGTCTCGCCTCACTTTAATCGCAACAGGTCCAAGGTCAGATATGATTTCCTCAACCGGATGATGGGACCACGTTCTCGATTTCTTTCAGACTAGAGGAACTTTCTCAGGAGGGACTAGCTCCCTGTGTGGTTTTCTATAACTCTATTCTAGTGTTTGGTTATGTTTAGATTAGGTTCAGGTTAGGGATAGTAAACCAGGGAGCGACCAAGGAGGAGCTCTGACCCTCAGAAATAAAGCATCAAACAACACTAAAAAGATATAGAACAGGCCATCTCAAGCCATTGAAGATAGAAAATAACAAAAATATATACCTCACTAGCCCAAAATGTAGTTTGGCACCTGCAGCTCCAGAACACATTTTGGCTTGCATTAGATGCACTAAACAGGACCTTTGGGAAAGGCCGCTGCTTATCATAAAACAGCTCGAGTAGCAGGAACTCATGGGATTTGTGTAATCTTTACACAAGGGGATAAGAAACAACAACAAATCAGGGAGCTAAACCCGAGATCGCCCCCCCGAAATGCTTTCCCTCTACTTGTATCTGTGAATTCCTAATTTCCCAATTACATATTCCACATAAAGATTTCACTTGTACTTAGGGAAATGCTCTTTTTTTCTGACAATGTACTCTTTCAGTATATTTGTGTCTTTGGTTTCAGAAAATTTCCCAGAGCATGTTCTGAAGTGGGAATTTCTTCTCGTCTTCGACCTTAGAAAATGATGCAAATGTACCAGATAATTATTTTTTTCGGGATAGTTGTTCTTATAATTTGTTGTGTTGATATTTAGGTGGTGTCGAGAATGTCCATAAATTTGGTTAAAATATATTAGTTTATTCCATTTTTAGAATTAGCAATTAAGTTATCAATGTGTCATTTTAATATGATAGACTTTTAAAACAGATATATAATGTAAACATTACGTTATTAAAAGTTAGAAACATAATAACAACAAACAGGTGTTTTCAAACTCACAGAGTATTCATTAACTTATAATATATAAATATAAAATAATTCCTTAAACATATATTTTAAAATATATAATAAAAGATGGTAAATGGCTTAATTATGTTAAAGTAGAATTTCCTATAATTCCCTATATTTATTTTTTAAATTGAATAGTAAAGGAATTCAAATCTTTGGGGGTAATTAAAGACTTCTAGACTTAATGTCTTTCTAGTCTGAATAATTGTGATTTTATGTGTTTACACGAATTCGAAACGATTTGGAAGAAAAGTAAATGTCTTTTGTATGCAAATCTCAGATTGTTACGTCTTTTAAATAGAAGAGGCGGCGCTAAGGAAATAAATTTCCCCGTTGCCTCGTACTTCTTCGGATTAAATTTTGTCATTTCTCGCAGTTATGAGTTCAAATATTGTAGTTTAACAATAGAAATATATAAATAGAAAGTATATATAGGAATATTATTCTTAGATATAAGTGAAAAAGAGTTCAGAATGCCAAGAGAATCGGCAGCAGAAAGAAAGAGGCGTCTGTTATCTCTCCTCACGCCCCAATAAGATTTCTGAGGAATAGATTGAGCCATTCCTTAGTGATTCTCGCTACCAATATGAACCCCGTCAATTGAACAAAATATTAATTCACTTCTTCAGTATAAAGACGTATGCATATAGGTGTTTAAATAAAGTGTGGTTTAAATTATTATATATTTATTCAAAACAAATAGCGAACTTTTTAAAGGAATATATACATATTTACTCTCTATCTCAACTATATATTATGTATATAACCAATATTATAAAAATCTATAAAACGAAGAGAAAAATTATTTTATTAAAATGCATAGGCTACTAGCTTTCGGGCTCCAAGCCCTTCTACAGGTACAACGTGTTGTGAGAAACTAACGCTATATATAGAATCGATATGCGATGAATCTGCATATTTTAACTATGTATGAGGCAACGATATCAAATTAAGATATGGAAAGAAGGCTTTTTAGAAATATTTAACAAATATAGGATATGATAATTGATAAAATTATGAAAGATTTAGCATACTATTAATAGAACTATTGCGAAATAAAATAAACTAAACTAAAAAATAAAAATAATAAGATAACGCGTGATCATCTCCGGTTGCCAAACAACTGAAAAATACCATATACACCGTGACGCTAAAAAGTATAAACAGAGAGGAAAACAGGTTTGACCCGCCATCAGCGTAATCCTCGGACTATGAAAAATAGGGGTCGGGAGGGGGGGGGGGGGGTTATGCGGGTGGTTATGGCAAGATCAGGGGAGTGAAGTGGCCGGCCTAAAGATTATTACATATGTCTAGGTACTGTATTGGTATATCAATATGTCTGTTAATACTGTTGTTACTGATGGATAAAACTGCTTCGATAATTAACCTTTGATATTTATTGTTGATATTAGAGTATATGGTGGTAGGGGAGGATAGATTGAATGAGTGGCCAGTGGTGTCTATATGGTTGAAAATAAGGGATCTGTTGTCTTTGTTGGTAATGCATCTACCGTGCTCAGTCATCCTGATGGCTACGGACCTACCAGTCTCGCCTATGTAAGACGCGCTGCAATCGTTACATGAGACTGAGTAGACCGAGCCACCCGAGGACTGAGCAACGGTAGATCTAGGTAGTCTGGTAATAGGATGTCTGAGGATGGCGCCAATACTATTGCTATTAGAGAAATAGGTGTTGATCCCGTGTGATCTGAGGATGCGGGAGATGGCGACTGATTGGGTGGAGAAGGGCAAAAGACAACGGTTTCTGCTGACTGTAGCAGGCCTAACGGAAAGAGGGTTATATCTATATTTATGTATAAAATGGGGAGGGTATTGGGATAGGGCCAGCTGTTTTATGATTAGGGAAAATTCAATAGTTCTGAATAGGGGAAGGGAGCAGTGGGTGACCAATCTCTTGGTAAGCGTTCGAACAGTATTTATTTTATGTGATAGGGGGCATGAAGAATTGAAGTCTGTGTAGAATGTGGGATTATTGATCTTGTGGTATACGGTAGTGTGATAATGGGAGGTAGTACGTATAACCAGTATATCCAGGAACGGCAATACAGATCTGTCCTCCATTTCTAAACTGAATGAAATTTCCGGATGATAGGAGTTAAGACAATCTAAAATACTTATTTCCTGTCCGGTATCACATATGCAGAAGATATCATCAATATATCTCCACCACATGTGAATGCCCGGTGTGATTTGCTGTTGGATCCAGTGGTCAATGGTGGCCATGACTATTTCTGCAAGGGGGGAGGATAGCGGGCTGCCCATGGGCGAGCCCCTGATTTGTTTGAAATACAGGTTGTTAAAGGTGAAAGTAGTGAAGTCTAAACATAGGGAGGACAGTGCGATTATGGATTCAATGGTATGGGGATCTACGTGGTTATCCTGCAAGAATGTTGTCAAGTGGCTAATAATGAGCTGGTGGGGGAGGGAAAGATACATGGAAATAACATCATAAGATACCATAACGGAGTTGGGAACAGGACTGAGGGAATTAACTGATTGCACAAAGGACGGGATATCCCTTATGGCAGAGGACTGTGGGCTGGCTTTCACCAAAGGTGTGAGCCAGCTAGACAGATATTTAGATAGTTTGTAGGCAGGGGAAAGGTGGTAGGCTATGATGGGACGTAGGGGGATGCCAGGCTTATGGGTCTTGGGAAGTCCGTAAATATAGGGAAGATTGCCAAGATCGGAAATGAAAGTACTATATTGAACCGGAGTGATATGACCTGACTTTTTTAATCGCAATAGCTTCTACACAGACTTCAATTCTTCATGCCCCCTATCACATAAAATAAATACTGTTCGAACGCTTACCAAGAGATTGGTCACCCACCGCTCCCTTCCCCTATTCAGAACTATTGAATTTTCCCTAATCATAAAACAGCTGGCCCTATCCCAATACCCTCCCCATTTTATACATAAATATAGATATAACCCTCTTTCCGTTAGGCCTGCTACAGTCAGCAGAAACAGTTGTCTTTTGCCCTTCTCCACCCAATCAGTCGCCATCTCCCGCATCCTCAGATCACACGGGATCAACACCTATTTCTCTAATAGCAATAGTATTGGCGCCATCCTCAGACATCCTATTACCAGACTACCTAGATCTACCGTTGCTCAGTCCTCGGGTGGCTCGGTCTACTCAGTCTCATGTAACGATTGCAGCGCGTCTTACATAGGCGAGACTGGTAGGTCCGTAGCCATCAGGATGACTGAGCACGGTAGATGCATCACCAACAAAGACAATAGATCCCTTATATTCAACCATATTGACACCACTGGCCACTCATTCAATCTATCCTCCCCTACCACCATATACTCTAATATCAACAATAAATATCAAAGGTTAATTATCGAAGCAGTTTTATCCATCAGTAACAACAGTATTAACAGACATATTGATATACCAATGCAGTACCTAGACATATGTAATAATCTTTAGGCCGGCCACTTCACTCCCCTGATCTTGCCATAACCACCCGCATAACCCCCCCCCCCCCTCCCCCCTCCCGACCCCTATTTTTCATAGTCCGAGGATTACTCTGATGGCGGGTCAAACCTGTTTTCCTCTCTGTTTATACTTTTTAGCGTCACGGTGTATATGGTATTTTTCAGTTGTTTGGCAACCGGAGATGATCACGCGTTATCTTATTATTTTTATTTTTTAGTTTAGTTTATTTTATTTCGCAATAGTTCTATTAATAGTATGCTAAATCTTTCATAATTTTATCAATTATCATATCCTATATTTGTTAAATATTTCTAAAAAGCCTTCTTTCCATATCTTAATTTGATATCGTTGCCTCATACATAGTTAAAATATGCAGATTCATCGCATATCGATTCTATATATAGCGTTAGTTTCTCACAACACGTTGTACCTGTGGAAGGGCTTGGAGCCCGAAAGCTAGTAGCCTATGCATTTTAATAAAATAATTTTTCTCTTCGTTTTATAGATTTTTACAATTCATTAAGAGAAATTTCGTCAATCTCATTATAACCAATATTATATAAATGGAAAATTTGCATTGGAGAAAATTGATCTATAAAATATAGGGCGCCTCTCCCATCAAATTAAACGTCAAAACTAGACGCCATCTATTGACCTTCGCTGATGTTGTGGCTTTGTCACCGACCCGAGACCGCTAGTTTGCGGCGACTGTCAATAGATGGTGTCTGGCTTTGACGTTTAATTTGATGGGAGAGGCGCCCTATGCTTTTATAAACCAATATTATGTACAATAAAAGACGTCATTTTAACGCGGAATTTTTCTTTCATAAATTAAACTATTCTTTCTGTATTTACAGCAATAAAAATATATTGGAAGTGAAACCTCCCAGCGTTCGGCCAATTTAATCCATCAGACATTCTAATATTTACCAGACCAAGATTCTCTGCTGCAGTGTTGAATATATTGTAGCAAGGTATTTAGCATTTTATTAACAGAGTATCATTTTTTGTTGTTTATATTTTGCTACTCTGTAAATTTCTCTCGTTGCTTACCCTCTTTTAAATCATTCAGTTTGTTCTTGACTTAAATAAATTGCTGTGTCATCCTGAAGTTTGTCTTTCCTAATTTTCCACGTGACAATATGAACAAAATCGTCTGATAAATTAGTAGAGCTTGAATAAGCAAGTGTAAGATTAAACCGGCGAAAGGGAGGGTTCACCACTAATAATAAGCCAGGCTATCCTAATATTTATATATTAGATTATCTATAATTTCATCACCGTGAGTTATAAATGTCCTTAATAATGGTTGTCAATTATTCTCAAATTGACAAAGTCCTTGTAGAAAATTAGATAGTCTTTGTATCCAGCACAGCTTGTGAGGGCGGTCTCCACTAATCTTTTGCTCCTAATTAGACAGTTAATTAAGAAAATATTCTCAAACGTAATCCCCCAAAACTAATTAAACACAAACAACCTAAAAACACTGTTCTTAAAATATGATTGGTGTCTACTTTTTAAGTCGAAAGGATTATAGGAAAGCGATGTGTGTTCTGATTTCGATGGTTATTTTTTTAATAAGAGTTGTTTTTTACACTCTGAAGTTTTAAAAAAATATTGATGCTAAGCCTTCAGTCAGATATTTCAAATTCCAATAAATTAGAGCAGCAGCGTTATGTTCCACTGTCTTGAAACATACCCCAGGCAATTTCTTCTAATTTTAACAGCAATCTGACGCCATCTCTCAGACCTTATCTCTGCCTAGGAGAGCTATAGCAAGGTTAGGGGGTGAAACATTAGCAAAGCCATCTGTGCACAAGAATATAATCACTTCAGCGATAATCTTTTCTGATTTTTATAGGTATGGTTACATGTGAAGAACCTGTACACACTACCCATTGATAATATCATAAGCTAGGTTGCTCTTTTTAAACGGCACCTAATAAAGTTATTTTACATTGGAACTGGAGATATTGTTATTGCCGTTGAGGTTCGCGGCTGTCTTCCTTCTAGGTTACTTGATCTTGGGATAGGTTCTTCTGACCATGATTCCATTCCGGGAATTGTAAGAGGACTAGTATGCTCCATTTATGTGGTTGTGGACTCGGTAACTGGACTGCAATTTTCAAGTCAGAATTTCAGTCCGAAAATTTTAAGATGAGTACTGTTTATCCATTTTTGTGGTTGGATCCTGTGTGATAGCCTCTGTGATCTTCAGGTCAAAATTTCAGTCCGAATTTTGTAGGATGATTTCTGTTTATCCATCTTTGTGGTTGGATGCTGTGGGGAAATTTATATGATCTTCAGGTTATAATTTCACAGTCCGAAAATTGTGAGACGAGCACTGTTTATCCATCTTTGTGGTTGAACGCTGTGGGTAGCCTCTGTGACCCTCAGGTCAGAATTTCAGTCCAAAAATTGTAAGATAAATACTGTTTATCCATATTTGTGGTTGACCACTGTGGGATAGCCTCTAGGACCCTCAGGTCAGAATTTCAGTCCAAAATTTGTAAGATAAATACTGTTTATCCATCTTTGTGGTTGAACGTTGTGGGATAGCCTGTGTTCCTCAGGTCAGAATTTCAGCCCAAAATTTGTAAGACGAGTACCGTTTGCCTATATATGTGGTTGGGCGATGTGGGATAGCCTCTGTGACCCTCAGGTCAGAATTTCAGTCCAAAAATTGTAAGATAAGTACTGTTTATCCATTTTTGTGGTTGAATGCTGTGGGATAGCCTCTGTGTTCCTCAGGTCAGAATTTCAGCCCAAATTTGTAAGACGAGTACCGTTTGCCCATATTTGTGGTTGGGCGATGTGGGATATTCAGGTCAGAATTTCAGTCCAAAATTTGTAAAATGAGTTATATTTATCCATCTTTGTAGTTTGAGGAGGGCATCTATAATATCCAGTTCGAGTCTTCGTTGAAATGAATTAAAGCATTATCGTACCGCGTTTATAGGACTAGAATTTCTGGGACTTTTCCTATCAAGTCATGGCCCCAGTCAGTAGACTGTCCCCTCGTCTATATGTGGTTGGACCCTGTGGAATCACATCTCCTGGTCACAATTTAATTTCGGAAATTCTAAGTTCACTGTATATACGCTTACAATTACATTTTACAAATACTTTTATTAATTTCAATAATAGGCGTATATATGTTATGAATATTTTGTTGTTGTTAGATAAGACTTGATATTACAAAGGAACGATAAGATAAAGGGTTGAGGTGCAGTCGTGATAAAAAAAAAGATAATTATTTACCGTCAAGTAGCTTTTATTTTCAATTACTTGAGGAAATATTACACATTAGTTAGTTTTCACATTATATAGAATTTATAAAGTTAATCCTATATAAGTGATTAAAAAGGATATATATATTAACTACGCATATTTACAACAAAACTATACAACAAAACTGAAAGTCTTTCTAAAAAAACGATGATAACAAAAGTAAAATTATCAATGAATAAAATATATATTTTTTAAAATATAGAAATATTTGAGTTTTTAGATTATATAATATATATATACCAAAAGAATCTCCTCTCCTTTTAAATAAGCATTAAAACAATGCATCATGTTTATCATTCCAGTAAAAAAACCTTCACGGTGATGAAAAGGAATGAGCCACAACACCAGTTTGGAAATTCAAGACGAAGCCAACCCGTATACCATTGTTTCGGGCTATTGCTCTTATCAGGGGCAGCTTCGATTTTATAGCATCTTACGAGAAAAGTTCTGAAATCGGCCGAATTTTCCAAAAAGAGGTTTAAGCTGCTGAAGTGGAAAGGCCTATTTTCAGGCTAGAATCAACAGTATATATCTCTATAATTCTATATGCTAGAATGTTTATGAAATGAATACTATATATAAAGCCTTTTATATAATGAAAATATGAAAAATAATAATAATAAAATAAAAAAAGCTCAGATGTTGATATTAAAAACAAATTAGGGGTAAATCTTGGCCACTAACTCAAGCGTTTTTTAGATGGTAGAGCGCCATCTAGTGGAAAAGAAATCAACTAAACGTTGATTTTACCTGTTCCTTGATATTTTATGTTTGGGTTTTCTTGATTTATCAAGAAAATGGGTTGGCTAAATATCAGGGAGCAGGTTAAATCAACGTTTAATTGATTTATTTTCCACTAGATGGCGCTCTCTCTGCCATCTAAAAAAGCTCATGTTTGTGGTCAGGATATGTTTAATTTGTTTTTAATAATGGAGAATATATTGGATAAAAATAATTAATTTCCTATTATTTCGACGCGTGTACCTTTTACACCTTGTTAAAATTTGACGTATTGCCAATCGAAATACAGTGGTACCTCGACATACGAGCGCCCCAACATACGAGTTTTTCGAGATACGAGCCGACGAGCAAGTGATTTTTTGCTTTTAGTTACGAGCGAAATTCGAGATACGAGTTCGGTTCGGTAGTAACACGCAGTCGCGCCATCACGATCAGTTAGCAGCGTGCTTCCGCTGTGATAAGTTGTGTTTTGTGTTCGCGTTTACATTTACAGTTTTAGTTCATTTATTTTTATAACCATAGATCGGAAGAAAGTTTGTAAAAAGTCAAGTGCTAAGAAAAAGATGATGAGAATTGAATTAGAACGTGAAATTTCTACAAGTGAGATAAAGGAGATCTTAGGAATGTGGGAGAGAGTTTCACAGTTCGTGGAAAAAAACACCCAGAAAAAGTTGCAACAGGTCGTGCATCTGACCTTTTTAATGACACTTGCCTAACTCATTTCCGGAACATTCTGAGAGGGAGGAAGAAACAAACCTCCTTGGACATGTTTTTTTCTAAACGGCCTAAAGGTGAAAGCGAGAAAAATGTAGCGAAAAAGGCAAAGACCAGTGAGGATATCTAATTTATTTCTTTACATTCTCTTTTTTGTTTTTGTGCAATATATATTTGATATTTATAAATACGTTTTTATTATTTAAAACCACGTAACAAAAATAACTGGGGTGACATTTTGGAGGTTGGAACGGATTAATGGTAGTTCAATTGTTTTGTATGGGGAAATTTGCTTCGAGATACGAGTAATTCAAGATACGAGCATGGTTGCGGAACGAATTAAACTCGTATGTCGAGGTACCACTGTATTGGAAAAGTAAATACATTTCTATCCAATATTTGCCTTTACATATTTTTTTTTATCATGTGAATTGTGATCTGTTTTGAAAATGAACTTTATTCTTAAATACACAAAAGATGCACACAATCAACATGAAAGGGTTAAACTGACAAATGAAAAGCAACGAACAACTAAAATAAACTTTCAGATAAATAAAAAATAAAAAGAGATTTTTGAAGAATTTTTATTCATTTAATAAATTTTCTACTTTTTCTTCTATTCAGACGGAAAGAAAATTAATTTTAAGAATCAACACGGAGGTAAAACTAATTCACAAAAGTTTAAGAAAGACAAGTAAATATACATTTCACTCTATTTGCATATCCTTTCTAATTTAGAAATTTGAAACTAATTACACACATCGTCTGGAAGAAAATTTCTTGGAAGTTGATGCCAAATTTAACCGTAACATCTCAATCAGGACTTTCTCTTGGCAGATATCCTTTCGTTTTATATTTGCATATTTCACGTAATTTGCATTAGATATAATTATTTTAAAAAATCTAGTACCTCAATGATTTAAGAATTTTTTATCCGTTTTATCAAGAGAGAGATTTAAAATTTAATATAAAAATATATACAGTAGAACTTGGATAATTCGAACCCCAAGGGACCATTAAAAAATTCGAATTATCCAAAAATTCGAATTAAAAACGGAAATTCTATTTATAGGACATTCTAGGGACCAAGATAAATATTCGAATTAAAGAGATTTTCGAATTAAAGAAGTTCGAATTATCCCAGTTCTACTGTATTACAAATCATCTTTCCGTGTGTGATATGTGTGTCTATATTAATTAATGGGAAATTCAATGATTAATTGATATCTAAATGTAAATATAGTGCCCGTAGAGCAAGCTATTACTGAACAATATAATTCTAATGTAGCAATATATATATATATATATAATTTAAAACAAAAGAGGCATATCCTGACCACACATATGAGCATTTTCGATGGCATAATGCCATCCAGTGGAATAAACGGCAACTAAACGTTGATTTAGGCTTGTTACCTAATATTTGGCCAACCCATTTCTTGTTAGATTAAGAAAAGCCAACCACGTACGCGTTTCGAGCTATTGGCCCTCGTCACTATAGTGTAGGCTTTACCTCAACGACCTAAGATTTCGTATATATAATTATGTATATATAGAAAAAATATAATATTAAGATATATAATGGTGTTTAAATATAGGAAATTAAACTATTGAGCGCCAAAAGATTTCTTTCATATAAGACAGATCTTTTACTGTCATTACTGCCATGAAAAGTATTAGTAGGTCCTGGCTCATCAGGCCCAGCAGTTTCATCAGTTCAATTATTCACCAATGGAAAAGGCCTTCATATTGTAGCAAAGTATTTATTATTTTATTAACAGAGTATTATTTTTTTATGTTTATATTTTACTACTCTGTATACTTCCCTCATTGCTTATCTTTTATTTATCATTCATTGTTTATTCTTGCCTTAAATAAATTCCTGTTTCATCCTGAAGTTTGTCTTTTTTAATTTTCTACGTGGAAATATTTTTACATCTCAGTAAGGACAGTAGGTGGAATTCTTTGAACAAATGTCATGCCTAAAAGGTACAGTTCGTAAATATAGATGGCGGGTTTTATTGCCTTGTGTTTAAAGTAATGAATATCCACCTTCGTAAATGATTCTATTAAATATATTTTGTAGAATATTATATTTTCATCTTGGGTGACTTATCAATGTTTCAATCCGATAGTCAACAAATATATAACTGGATGAATACAATGATGTTTTATCAAGGTCTTCTATTTGGTTTATATAAATTCTACAAGACCGCAGTCACCGTTCGTAGGAGATTAATAGAATCGCCGAATGTCGTGGTCCATTTGGATGAGGAAAACGAAGACCAAAACGCGGCGGATTCCACACTTGTCTTTTCAGTGATTCGCTAACCTACGCACAGTGGATTCTGTGGCCATTGGACATGCGTCGGACCTGGAGATTGTTCTGCTCTGCGCTGCCTGGTGTATAGGAGTGTCATCTATACTTCCTTCCTGTGGTAAATCTATATAAGACCGGTTGTGTTAATAAAGCTGTATATATATTATATTTCCATGCAATAATTAAATTAATCAAATATAAATCTCCGAGGATACATTTCTTTATTATACTATTAACGAGTTTAAAACCCGAAAACTTGTAAACTTGTTAAAAGTGTAATAAATAAACCCCTATCCTCGGAGATGAAAAATAGATAATACACCTTATATATGTTATAAATAATAATGATGAGCGAGATTTTCTGCTTGATTTTAGATCATGTTGAGGATTATGGTAATGCAGTCGTGGTTAAAAATCTTGAAAGAATAATAATAGTTTTGATCAGAAATTTCTTTATTTGAGCTAAGGAATATATATGAAAAACATAATTTGGTTAAAAGTAATGCCTGGCTTAAGGCGAGTAGAATAAGGAAAACAAAAAATTATTTACATAATGTACAAAAGGTTTGAGGCGGCCATCGAGAAACAACAACAACGAGTTTTTACAGGGGAAGAGTGACCTCTGGCGGTCGATTTAGCAGAATATTTGAATCTATGAAATTATAAATTATAATAAAATAATATTTTTATATAACATATATATATAATAAAACATTTGGGAACTTTAAAAGATTTCAAGTCGGAAATGAGTTGGTCAACCAAAGAAAGAAACTAACAACAAAAGAGAAGAGAACAATTTCCCCGCTTTAATCAGTTTTATTCAATCCCATTTATCTTCAATATTTTCTCTCATCCTCAATGGAGCTCTTCCTTTAAAAGCGGGAAATCAATTTCTAATTTTCTTTCTATAAATATATTGAATATATTTTAATTGTAAACGATCTTCCCTGATTTATTATGTAATATAAAAATTCGAAACTATTATTTTATATTTGGTTAGTATATCCATGCTATCCATACCCGTTGAAGAACCGGAAGGTTCGAAAGCTCGCAATAAATCTAAAAAGAAGCTCCTCATGTAATCTTTTAATCCTTATATATTTAAACTAAATTCTACTGAGTTCATGTAGCCGAGATATTATAGACGCGTATGATTCTTTTTATAAATTAAACAATTTCTACTAACCTTACTGCAATGGAAAAAAAAATCAATGGGAGGGCCTGGCTCATCAGTGGTAAACCCTCCCAGCGATTTCGCCAGTTTAATCTGTTCACCTCTGATGAGCCAGGCCCTCCCATTGATTTTTCCATTGCAGTAAGGGCAGTAGAAATTGTTTAATTTTCAAAAGAATCATACGCGTCTATAATAGTTTCGAATTTTCATAACAGATGGCGCCCTAATGTATCATAATAATATAATAAATAATGCTTCCAGGGCTAAGTTTCTTGTGTAACCTTTCATTTTCAAGCTTTTGTGAACTTGTCAGCTCTTCAACAGGAGTATCACAATGACATATTAATAATTAATTGATCAATATAATGCGGCTTATGATTATATAACGCAATTTGACAATTATTAATCCATCATACTTCATCCCTGAGGTTAGAAATAATCGTTATTTCTCCTTAAAATAAATTTCGATATTTCGTTCAAAAGAAACATTTGCGGTATAGTTGTCAAACTTCGTTCTACAATCATAAGCGGCATTATATTGTATTATAAATTACTTTATATAATATTTACGAAAGGAAAAATATATCCAGGGTAGCTTAGTGGACATAGAATCTTCCTGGTAAGTGGAACACTGTGGGTTCGATTCCCATCCCTGGACACTTTATTTTTACGTTTATCATTACGCTTCACAATTCATATTATCATACTTCATCCCTAAGGTTAGAAATAATTGTTATTTATACTTAAAATAAATTTCGATTTTTCGTTCGAAAGAAACATTTGCGGTAAAATTGTCAAACTTCGTTATATAATTAATTGATCATTAATTTGTTAATGTGATACTCCTGTTGAAGGGCTGACAAGTCCGAAAGCTTGAAAATAATAAAAAAAGTTTAACAAGAAACCTAGCCTTGGAAGCTTTGTTTATTTTATTATATTTGACTCTAATTATATTTCAGAGGTTGTGTGTGTATGAACATATATCTTT
This sequence comes from Cordylochernes scorpioides, assembly GCA_030710605.1. Taxonomy (NCBI): domain Eukaryota; kingdom Metazoa; phylum Arthropoda; class Arachnida; order Pseudoscorpiones; family Chernetidae; genus Cordylochernes; species Cordylochernes scorpioides. The sequence continues at coordinate 195,885,039 of CP092863.1, read as the reverse complement.
AACATAGAGCGACAATAAAAAGATAAAACATTTTTTAAAACTCCTCGTTTTTCAATTTCTCCTTATTAAAACTAAGATTATACCATGTTTTTCATCGATAGTAATATCCACCAGAACTCCTGCAACATGAAAGCCTATATTTAAGCAGTACCTTTAGATAGATGTTGAACTGAATAAAATAGAATGAAATCAGAGAATCAAAATGAAAAAAAAAAAATCAGATAAAGCCAATTTCAAATTTAAAATCTCAGAACTAGAAAGAGAGAGGAAGAAGAAAAGTAAAGGGATATCTTCAATCGACCAAATCAGTAGATTTCGTAGAAGACTTTTTCTAAACATCTTATGGAGGGAAGTACTTGGATTGGGCAAACAGGGCCGATTTTTTTTATGTCTTTGGGAAGGGGAGATAGAGTAAAGAGAGGGAGATAAATTTGTGTTGTTATTCTTGTTTAGACAATTGTCAATTCAATATATTTTATTAACACTCTTAGTTGTTACAAAAATCAAAGATAAATTAAACAAAGATAAATGTGATTAATTATAATTTGGTGATAAAAATATATAAAAAAACTGTTCTCAGGAAGGGAGGCTCCTCCACCTTGAGAGATTCCTCCTCCAGACAAGGACAGAATCTCTCAGTTCAATGTTTATATAATACTTATAGAGACAGGCCTTGGCCTACGTCAGGATGGCCAGGGCGTTCTCATCCAGGCCTCGCCCGAAGACCCAACTCTGCAGGTCAGGGGGCCGCCCGACGATGGTAAGATTCTTGCCCAGATGGATGGATGTATGGATAGTTTTACTGATCACTAATCTGACATAACGACCAACTGTAGACAAGGTATCGCTAAGCAATATAATGGTATGGACAGAGATAGTTGAATTCTATGTCAGATACATCTGTAGAAGATTTTGAAGGGTAGTAACTTTATTTTATCAGCTTAAGTTTCATTTATACCATAGATTGAATCCGATGTGATTCGAGGAAAAGTAAGTTTATTGTAAGTTCAGTCGCACGACCGATCCGATATATAGTGTGAATGCTAGGGAGATGTGTTTGCTCATGTGTGCCTCATATAATGTTGTTGTTGTCGTGTACGCATCATATAATGAATAATATATGCGAAACATGTTCATATTGACAAAATAGTAGGTTTTGTAGCAGTCCAATTAGCAGGGCTAGTTTCCAGTAAGGACTCTTCTTTAGATGATATTGTAGACTTTTCTATAGAGAAGGCGGTCTAGTAAGATATGATTGATAGAATTCTGTTTATCCTGTCTCAATATAAGTGTACTTATTCCAAGTAAAAATGGCACAGGTCAATATAATCATAGTGAGTAGTTAACAACTGTCTTTTACTGTAAATATATCACATGTGTGTGTGTTGTGTGTATCTACACATGTAGAAGGTAATTCATATTTGCACTTATAAAGGTACTAGAGTCTCTTTTAGTTAATTGTATTCATTCGTCAGGTTGGACCTTTTGGAATGAGACGGGGAAAGTGTGGTATTAAAGCATTTATTTTCTAAAGTGTCCATTGTGAGTGATAAGATTGTAAAAATTAGGAGCAGGTGTTTAAATAAAAGACAAAGATCCAATAAATATGTAAATTTCCATCCTGTCGTTCCGGTAATTACTGGAGGAATTTCTCTGAGAATAAACATTTCCAAGATGAAGGAACATCACCGCAGAGTTATCCTCCAGACTGGAGACGTTATGAAAGGCGGAACTTTCCGTCCATCCTGGGGTCGGGGAAGTGAAGGCTCGCGTTGTTGACATCTCCGGAAATAGAGCCGCTGCAATTCGAGCCCACTTGACAACTTGGGCTACTGGCCTTGAAGTTCCACCCTCTGTATAATCCTTGCTTCAACTGCAGGCATTATAGGTACCGCAGTTGTTCGCTTTTGTTGGTCCTTCCAAGTTCATATTATTTACGTTATTAACAAATTTACCTCATACCTTATATATTGTGGAAACCTATGTCCGCTGTAATTCGAGCCCACTTGATAACTTGAGCTACTGACCTTGAAGTTCCACCCTCTGTACACTACTCGCTTCAACTGCAGGCATCATAGGTACCGCCGTTGTTTGCTTTTGTTGGCCATTCCAGGTTCATTCCTTACATTATTAACAAATTTACTTCATAACTTATATATTATGGAAACTTAGAGCCGCTGCAATTCGAGCCCACTTGATAACTTGGGCTACTGGCCTTGAAGTTCCACCTCATCTGTACAATCCTTTCTTCAACTACAGTCAACATAGGTACTGCAGTTGTTCGCTTTTGTTGATCCTTCCAGGTTCATTCCTTACGTTATTAACAACTTTACCTCATACCTTTTATATTATAGAAACTTAGAGCCGCTGTAATTCGAGCCCACTTGATAACTTTGGCTACTGGCCTTGAATCTCTGCCTTATCACACAACATCTTTAGCTCTCATACCTTTTGTATCATATACATTATTATAATTGTCAATTCATTTCTGATTGGTGAGTTTTGTCCATACACATCTATGTCTAAAAGGATCAATTTATTCATACATCATTGTTGCATTACGTGAGGATACATAATCCACTGTTGATAATAGGTTATTATAGCTATTGTTATAAAAGTCTAAAGAGTTGAAGTGAATTATATTAAACTATATCTATTTATACATTATTTCGCGTATAGGCGGCATGTTCTACTGATAAAAAAAAAGAGAGGTCACTATAGCTTTCGGTCAAAACCTTTTACATGTTTATTCCAAGTACATATTGTGAAAGCCATACTATTCATGGTAAATAGTGTTTGCAACTGTTTATGCTGTAAGTACCTCTCATTCTTCACATGCAAAACAGTTTGAATTCACGTCTATGTTATAGAAGACAAATGAGTATATCAAAATGTATTCTTAAACTTCAATACCGGCAGCACAGGTTCTTATTAAGGACAATTTATACAAATAGACCATTATCCTCATGAACAGAAACGAGAAGAAATGTATTTCTCTCATCACTTTCACGTATTTTCGGTTCATTTCTCGATAACTTATTTGGTTTCCAAACTATTATCTTACATGGAGCTTACAAGAATCCGTTAGAGGGCGATACCTTCAATTGGCTCCGGTGTCCATCGATCAAGGTCTGGCCGACACGCCAGGTCTCCATTAGCTGGACACTATTAATGGCCATCTCTCCAGACTGTTGTCTTAATATGGCCGCCACCTCTTGGTATCAACAAATCTCAATACCGAGCGAATCAATTGTTGTTGTCCATTTCCAATATTTCACCTCGCTGTGCACAACTATACCGCAACATAGATACTTTCCTTCCAATTTAAACGGACAGAAAAATCGAACGAAAATCATTCAAAATATGTTTGTAGATTTCAGAATAAAACATATAATTTCATTTAGGATTCTGGTCTTAGTTATATGTTGAAACGTATTTTGCCATTCAGTTTAGAGTGTTATGGTCCTCTATTTTCATTGTTTACTGGCACAGGAAAGGTGTAATTTATGTTAAAGAATGTTAGTGATATAGCAACCAACCAATCAATTCTACCTGGTATAGGATAGGTGTAGTTTGCACAGCTTATTCTAGTGTGCTGTGGTAACCTATTGTTCTTGTTTAGCTGATACAGGGGTAACGTACAGAGAGAGGGGGTTTGTACTGATGAAAGTTAGCCCTATGGTAGACAATCGTCCATGTTTACCTGGTACAGGAAACGTGTAGTTTGTACGGAAGAAACTCAGTGCTATTTCAACAAACTGTCCATGTTTACCTGGTACAGGAGACGTGTAGTTTTTACGGAAGGAACTCAGTGCTATTTCAACAAACTGCCCATGTTTACCTGGTACAGGAAACGTGTAGTTTTTACGGAAGAAACTCAGTGCTATTTCAACAAACTGTCCATGTTTACCTGGTACAGGAGACGTGTAGTTTTTACGGAAGAAACTCAGTGCTATTTCAACAAACTGTCCATGTTTACCTGGTACAGGAAACGTGTAGTTTTTACGGAAGAAACTCAGTGCTATTTCAACAAACTGCCCATGTTTACCTGGTACAGGAGACGTGTAGTTTTTACGGAAGGAACTCAGTGCTATTTCAACAAACTGTCCATGTTTACCTGGTACAAGAAACGTGTAGTTTGTACGGAAGGAACTCAGTGCTATTTCAACAAACTGTCCATGTTTACCTGGTACAGGAGACGTGTAGTTTGTATTGAAGACAGTTAACCCCCGTATATCTCTACCTGACCAAAGAAGCTCAGATATTGACAACACGGTGAGATATTCCAGCGGGGGAAACCGACGTGTGACTCTCCATAACGCTAGGATGCGTTCGCACGTTTGTGACGTAACGTCTCCCCAGGTGGCTGGTAGCACATCCCTAGTCTCAAGGACATCCAAACTTATTTTCCAGGACACATCCTTGGTGAAGATATAAAACTTGACCTACATGTTTTGTACCTTTTTAACATCTTTTATATGCTAAGACATACAATTTTAAATATAATACGGAAGACATATCAAGGTATCAGCTAAATCGAATTAAATAGTAAGATTTTATATGCTGTATATAGTTCTGTGAAAATACTTTCTATATACAGTTACGAGCGTCATCAATTCTTTTTCATCTCTGTCACCGTTTGCTTTTTTTTTTTTTTGGAATGGCGCTCTCCTATTGGTTGGCTACGATCACGCCACCTTTGCCCCCCCCCCCCCCATCATTCCTCCCCCCCCCCCCCCCACTCGCTTTGTTATTTTTGTAACTATTGTGTTGGAGCGGGTCGCTCCTTAAATAAATTCATATATTAGTTAATAACTAAATGGAATCCTCTCTTTCTTTTACCCAGTAAGAGACGCCTACGGAAGCCAACAGTACATAGACAGATAAAGCACATAGGCTATAGTTATTAACTAATATATGCATTTATTTAAGGCGCCAATTTATAATTGTAACGAATAGTATTTGGATAAAAACATTCAATCGGGTAAAACACGGGCGTTGCCCGGGTCATTCGGCTAGTATAATCAGCCATCAGCAACTTTCAGTTACACGATAAGGAAATGCCTTTTTCTTAATATATAATTTTAATGCGTTTAGATATGTAGATATTTGGCAAACTCTCTCTAAATTGGCAGGAATAACGAAATAAGTTTCTACAAGGTAAAAATCTTCTTCCTTTTATGATATTTTAAGTAGTTTAAAAAGAAATTTGAAGTTCTTCCTTCTATCTGTGGGCAACGCTAACCATCTGTACAGTTAATAAGTTCAACTATTCCCTGATGTTGACCATGTAGTGCTTCGTCCTCTCTCTAGGTCTTACCTTTAATTTACTTTTATAATATTGATTGCAATAGCTGGTATTATGATTTCACAACAGTTGTAATAAGTGATCAAAATCTTTGCAAAAATAATAAGACACGCCGCACACACTCAACTCTTTTTATTTACTTGATTAAAGGAAGCTCTCAGGCAAGCCTTTCTTTATCTAACTAAAACGTATAAACAAGGTAATGGAGTGAGATTAAATAGCATTTTAAAGAGGAATTTCAAATAATATAATAGGTTTCTGGGGATATGAGTTTTTTTTTCATGAAAATAAACTCATCTCCAGAAACATATATATTGTATTATTTAATTTATATCCAGGAGATTCTAATCAATTGGCATGAAGTTTCTCTAGAAAGAAAGAGGAGTTTTGTATTTCGTCGAAATCCCTAATACTGTAATTGTGAATTTAAAATGTTTATATTGAAAATTCGAATCCTTTGGTTGATTCAGAAGCAACAATTTTGGAATATTCTGGGAACGAAGCAAGAATGAAAAATCGGCTTTTTTAAATAAAAACAATCGGGTGTCATGTTGTTTTCGTGTCCAATAAAGAACCTCAAATGTCTCCATGCATCTCTATCACACCAGTTGTAATGTCTTCTATCTTGGATGTGTAAAGCTGCTGCTCTGGGTCCATAATCGAGGCCGGGCAGTTGGCGTTTCTTGCGCTCCAGGGGCCTGGGTTATCCTTATTTCTCTCCATAATCGAGTACCATAATATTGGATATTGTAGCCGCACAACTTGTGTGTTAATTCTATTCAATATCCAATTTTAGAACCAATAAAACACACATTCTACCTAAAAATAAAAATACAATACCCCTCGAATTTTACCAACTTCAGGAATCAGCAGGCTACCAACTCAATTTCAGAATCTTTGCAATACTTATTCCCAGAAAAAATATAGAACAATCACTACAAATACTGATTAAAGAAACTCTAGAATTCTTGAATACTCATCCCTATATCAAAAGACATATTGAAATATCTATATATGAACACTACAAAAATAATTATCTAATACCAAACCTTAATAACTTTTTACTCCATAAATATATCAGATATATTTAATCTAACTATAAATATCCAATAGACACTTCGGTCAGTTAAAGTTTTATTTTAGCAACGTTTCAGCAAATATCTTTTGCCTTCGTCAGAAGAAATAAAAATAAAGCATTTGGCAAGGCATTAAAATATTTAAGAATAATTTTTAATGCCTTGCTAAATGCTTTATTTTTATTTCTTCTGACGAAGACAAAAGATTTTTGTTGAAACGTTGAGTAAATAAAACTTTAACTGGGCGAAGTGTCTGTTTTTTTTTTTTAAAGAAATATGAATGCTGGCCAGGCAGCCTCTATCTTCAAGATAAAACGGCTTCATTTGAAGCTAGGTGGGACTGCCATAGTATGTGCTTTAGATTCTTTGGAATCAACAGCAGATGTTTATTCACCCATCGCCTTCAAGAATTGGGGATAAGAAAGAAGAAAAAATACTATTCTTGCATCTCTCCTGTCGTTTTCTTTCCTCTTTTCGCTCTCCACTTCTCCCATCCATATTTCCAATTTTTTTTTTCCAAATCCATATTCTTATCTTCCATAGGATTATTCAAATAATAATGTGTATATATTTACCATGTGTATATAATCTTTCTCCATTTTTACCCCTTTGTATATTTCCCAATTTAATAGGTTTCTCCGTCTTGTAACCCCAAGGAGAATCCTCTGTAAGACCTGTGTGTCTTAATAAAGGTTTTTGTGTGTGTATCTCTCCTGTCACATTCCACACCGCTACATTAGAAAAGTTCAGATATAACGGTAATTCTAATATCAACATAGTGTTTACAAAGAAAGGATTGTGTGTACTACCACAGAATGGTAAACAACCAGCTAAAAATACACTTGAAGTACGAACAAAGAATTTATCTAACCATGAAAACATCAACATACGATTGGTTGCCACGCATGTATGCGTTGGTCCTTTAGGCTATCGAGAAACATCCGGGTCCTAATTACAACCGACTGGAAAAACTATTCCAAAGTGAAGATCCACCCTCTATGTGTGGAACGCTTCACGATTTTGCCTGTCATCCTTGCGCAGGGGCCATGCTAATCTTCTCTATGTGTGTGTGAAAAATTTTAATTACTATTGCTATCATTTTGTACAAGCAATGATAATTCAATAGTTGTGTGACGATATCGATGTTAAATTGAATTGAGGAAATTGCTGGAGAAAGATTCACCACTGAAGAGCCAAGCCTTTTCAATTATTTTTAATTTTCAATTCAATAATTGTATAAATTTGTCCATTATTTGTAAAATATTTAAAATAAAATTGAATGCTTTTACCCTCTAGCCCCAAGGATATATCGACTAATGATCAATATACTTGTACAAGGTTCGGTCAATAAATAATGTATAATCGATAATAAAAGATGAAAACTGAAACTCTGTATATAAGACCTCTTTACAGTGCTCTATATATTAGAATCATTCAATATATCCATCTTTCTTATGTATATATTTGATCCAACGGGATTTGGAGTTGCTAACTGGCAAAAGCACTTTGTTAAAACGCATTATCCAACTCTCTGAACCACCCTCTAACAGCTTGAAGTAAAATTGCATCGATTTCAAATGTTTGACAACGCAAAAAACTCTTTAATTTTCCAAACAAGTAGAAGTATGAGTGTGCCAGGTCAGGACTCTACGCAGGGTGGGGCATCAAAGTTCACCAATAACCTGCAATCTTCGCCAAAGTCAGGTGCGCCGTGTGAGGCCTCGCCTCACATTATCCTGATAATATTTGATTGGGGTGTTTTTTAAGTTAGGTATTTTTGCTTTAATTGTCCTTTTTTTAGATTTTATAATAATTTACAATACCTTTCCATGTTGATAGAAGAAATAATTTCAAGAGTTTCCATGAATATCAGTCATTTTTGGTCCCAAAAAACAGATATTATGATTTTTTTCCCTTGGAAGAAGGATCATAATGATATATCCAAGACTCATCACATCTTGACACACTTTCAAATAGCTGAGAAGGTTCTCTAGAAAAGTCTCCATGAGCTCTAAACAAATCTCTTTCCAAATTTGCATCATTTGACATGTTAGAGGTTCTGGCATACTTTTTATTATCCAAGATCATTAATAATTATAACAACACTTAATTTCTACAGAAAAGGTTTTTCCATTATTTGATAAGTCGTCATTGTCCGGTTATTCTTGATCAATTCCTCCGTTAGAGCCATATTTTGGTCCGTCACTACAGAGGTTGGTCTACCTGGCCTTTCTTTATCACTAGTATCAAAATCACCAGTCTGGAAGCCCTGAATCCATCTTTGTATTATGCTTCTATCTATGGCTTCGTTTCCATACACAGACTTTAGCTTCGAGTGAATTACAATGGATGAAATGCCTCCGGACATAAACAGGAACTCCATCACCGACTATTATTGTATACAGTGGTACCTCGACATACGAGCGCCCCAACATACGAGTTTTTCGAGATACGAGCCGACGAGCAAGTGATTTTTTGCTTTTAGTTACGAGCGAAATTCGAGATACGAGTTCGGTTCGGTAGTGTTGAAGATATTAATCTGTGATTTTAAATGTTTCTTTTTGACCAGTACTTTTGTTTTGTTTTTGCTTTTCCTAAAATGTTTCTTTCTTCTTCTTCATTATTATTTGTTCTATATGCAAAGCTTTGTTTTTTGAGACTTGAATAAACAAATTCAAGTTTATTATATTTTTGTGTGCTTTTAAAACTCATTTCCGGGACATTCTGAGAGGGAGGAAGAAACAAACCTCCTTGGACATGTTTTTTTCTAAACGGCCTACAGGTGAAAGCGAGAAAAATGTAGCGAAAAAGGCAAAGACCAGTGAGGATATCTAATATATTTCTTTACATTCTCTTTTTTGTTTTTGTGCAATAAATATTTGATATTTATAAATACGTTTTTATTATTTAAAACCACGTAACAAAAATAACTGGGGTTACATTTTGGAGGTTGGAACGGATTAATGGTAGTTCAATTGTTTTGTATGAGGAAATTTGCTTCGAGATACGAGTAATTCGAGATACGAGCAAGGTTGCGGAATGAATTAAACTCGTATGTCGAGGTAGCACTGTACTTGTGTTTACCTCATGCTACATATCTGAAAGAATACAAAAGATATCTTAATTCTGTTCAAATATATGAAAATATGAATGTTTATTTAATCAGATAAACATTATTTTATGATAATTATATATATATTTTTCTATAGACCATTGTACATTACATTTTGACCGATTTTTGTACATTCGCTAAAATCTTAAAGCAAAAGATTCTTTTAATACAACATGTTCATTCTAAAATTCGAACTCAGTCGTTTATCTATACGTACATTTGATCTGTTATTTTAAAATAAGCTCTTTGTTCTTAAGTTTTAGCGATAGCCTATTGATCTTACTAATCTGTTTACAAAGTGATAATATTTCTGTGAAAATTTACATTTTATCTTTACATGTATTTGGCTTGTATAATAGGACTGATTATATGAACTATCGTCTTTAATTCACATAATCAACTTTATAGAATCTATTTTAAAGTTTTATTATCTGCAGGTAAAAGGTGGCATATCAATTAAAATTATAAGGTTGTCTCAAAAGTTCGTGTTTTTCTTATTCTTTGGTGAATAATTTTATTACGACAAATACATAATACATAATACAATTACTTTATACATAATACAGACATTATACATAACGGCAAATAATATTCGTATATCAATTTTCTGCAAGTGTTCACGAACTTTTGTAACAACCTTCAAACAACCTTGTTTCTCCTTATTTTATCCGTCTTGGAGATTTCAAAAGTTTCAATTCCAAAGATTCAATGGAGCGGAAGAAAATTAATCAAAGGATTTCTGCTAATTGTTTGAAGAGGTTCTTAATTGAGAATTTTCTCTCTCTGACTAAAAATAAATTTTCTTTGAGGGATTAGAGATACTCTGTAAAATAATCTTCCTCTCACAAATTTTGTTCAATTTTACCTCAAAAAAGTTGAAGGCATCAAATGTAGCTTGACGTAGGCTTTAGCAGATTACAACGGTTTCTGCTTTTCACATGAAACTATCTTTGTTTTATTGAGAATTAACCGTAATTGTAACGAAGTTTTAACAAAAGAACAACATAAAACATTGATTAGTCTCTAAGACAATAAATAAACTCTATAGATAAATGGCAAATATTGGATCGAAATTTTTATTTTCAATATATTCCGATTGCTAAGACATCAACCATTATCAAAGTAAATCAACCTAATGCATTCTTTCAACTAAAATATTGATAAATTAAAGAAATATATATAATATTTTTTGTTAAATATAAATATTTAATTTTTGATAGATCTCTATATATTTTTTTCATTATATATGAAAACATTTTGGTATATTAAAAAGAACTAATTTAAGTTTTTTTATTAAATCGTTAATATATAATTTGCATTTAAAATACAATATGACGCGGCTGATGATTGTAAAACGAAAATTGAAATTATACCGCGAATGTTTCTTTTATAAAAATCTAAATTTATTTTCAAAGAGAAATAGCGACATTTCTAACTTTGAGGATGAGGTATGGAAAGGTGAAACATGAAGAGTAATGGCGAACGGAAAAATAAAATTTTTCCGTTCGCCATTACTCTTTATGTTTCACCTTTCCATACCTCATCCTCAAAGTTAGAAATGTCGCTATTTCTCTTTGAAAATAAATTTAGATTTTTATAAAAGAAACATTCGCGGTATAATTTCAATTTTCGTTTTATATAATTTGCATAATTTCACAAAACAAAATCTATAAGACAATTTGAAAAGATTAATTTTGTATTTATATATAGATGATATAAAACTCTACTCTTATTGATAGTTTCAAACTTGGTTAATAGGTATAAAATACACCTTCACAGCATACTTATTCAGATAAGAGAGATTCATACTTAGTTCACAGTAATATTATGCCTGTTAATTACGCTTGTGCTATCAACTTCTGAAAAAAAAATGTTAACACGCTGGAATCGAACCTAGGTAGCTCGTAGTGTAAACAAGAAATTCCAGGCATTACTCCAAAGAGAAGAGAGAACTCTGAATAATGATACTACACCCCCACCCACAGTTGTCTGGATAAGAAATTCCACAGCAATATTAACTGCCTGGGGCAAAGGACAGATAAGAATTGGAAATCAAGCGATTAAGTAGAGTCGTGTGTGGAAGACAAATCTGCCCAAAAACTTCAAGAGTTTGAAAATAGCAGTCGATTTACTAAGAATTTGAAATAAAAAGTGAAATTGTACTGGGATCAGGTAGATAAATTAAGAATACAAGGCACCTTCGTTTTTCGATCGTGAAACTGAAAGTTGTGCTGATGGCTTGTGCCATCTGTTTCTTCTTGATTGACTAAGCGTTCTAACAATAGTATTAAGATGGAACTACAAGGAGGTGTGTGTAAAGAGAAACGACTTTTAATAAGTTTATATTCTATCGAGTTTTACGTTTATTTCGGTTATATATTTAATATCGCGTTATAATAGATCTATTCTAAACACTATATCTTTCCTTCACACGAAAATATGAATATTAGTCCCAAGAACATGGTACAGACCATAATAATCATCTTTGAACATACTGATGGAGTTTTACATGAATTAACATAAGTAAATATTAAAAACCTTTTTTTTTTTGGCATTTCCTGACCGCTCATATGAACATTTTAGATGACAATTTTGTTTTAAGTATTTATGTGAATTCATGTAGAACCCCATCAGTATTTTGCCAATTTTGTATTTAATATCAACACCTGACCATTCTTTTTCTTGTTTTTTTCATATATCTTTTTTTTTTCTTTTCCTCGGATTTACCCTTTCAAATCTGTTTATGAGCCTAATTGTCTTAATTAGGTTTTCTTGTGTATAAATTTCATTATCTCATTATTGTGATTATCTTTTGCTTCTTTATCTTCATTTGCAGAGAATTCTTGGTAAATCCATGTATAATAAATTTATTTTCCTTCAATTTACCTAGACTAATCTATTAGCTTGATTGTCTTTATATAATATTTCCTGTATATAAATTTCATATTACCATTAAGGTACTATTACTGTTTTTCCTGTATGTATCCTTACATTTCTGCTTGGAGAATCTGTATAAGACTAAAAGGTCTTAATGAAGATTTTTCTTGTTGTTTTTGTTTTTTGATATAAGTAAATATTAAAAAACAATAGAAAAAATAAAAAATAAAAAGGTCAGGTGTTGATATTAAAAATAAAAAAGGCATATCCTGACCAGGAGCACATGTGCTTTTCAGAAGGCAGAGCGCCATCTGGTGGAACAGAAATCAACTAAACATTGATTTAGCCTGTTCCCTGATATTTGACCAACCCAATTTCTTGATAAATCAAGAAAAGCCATGATTTCTGTTTCACCAGATGGCGCTCTGCCTTCTGAAAACCCATGTGTTCCTGGTCAGGATATGCCTTTTTTATTTTTAATAAGTAAATATGTTAATAAAATGTGCGAATATATAAATCTGTAATGGTATTTTCTCGTACGATATTGTCAATGTAAAATGATCTGAGCATCGCTTTCTAGAATAATTTCCTCTACTTTTCCTTTACTTAGGCTGTCATGGACTCTTAATTGGATTTTCCCGAATCCCCCATTTGTCTGGTGTTTACTTAGAAAACTTCTTCTTGATCTCTTTCGCTTTCTCCAAATCCTGTTGAAATAAACGATAAAAAGAAAGAAATATAGAGGGATGTTTTTTTTTTAAATTTGTAAATGGAGCTATGTGTTGTTTAGATCAATAAAGGATAGCCCCTTTGTCCACAATTTCATTCTAATTGGATAACTTTAGGAGCTCCGCACCTAATCCAATTTGTAAACCAAACTTGGTAAAACTTTTAAAAGGAACAGGTTTGCTATTTTTGACTCTTAATTTTTAATGGCTCTAGAGCCAGATTTTTTGAAAACTGAAGAATTAGCGTATACTTAGAAGAATCAATGGAAAAACTTAAATCTTTCTAAATATGAATGAGTTTATATTTCATTTACCATTCGTTTGTAATTACAGGTCAAAGGTAAATAGGTTGACAAATAAAGATTTATAAAATTGTACTGAATAATATAGTGGGAATGTCTTCAACCTTGAGAGCACACAACCAACAAAAATAATATCTCAAGCCCATATTACCTAAATCATTTAGTATGCAAAATAGTAATATTTTATATAACATAATATTTAATCCGCAACTTATTAATTTTTAAATCTCCTTTTGAGTGTATAACACGCTATTTTCTCTATTTCATTTCTCACCTTAATAAAAAAGCAATTACAACAAAAGCCTTTATTAGGCACACGTGCCATACAGGATTCACCCGGTAGGACAAAATAAATAAATAACAGATTAGCATCATAGTTATATACAAATATTGGGTATTGACCTCGACCAATTATCGAGTTGGATCCGGTGTCTGTGCTAAATATTTTGATTGAGCTGATTTCCAGTATTTATAAAAAGCGAATGCAAAGGGTCTGGATTTTACGACTTTTGCCATTAAAACATAAGGCGAATTGCTATTGTAGCCGGTCTCTTGACGAAGAATTTCTCTTTCTTCTTCCATTGCCGTACAGTAGAACATGTAGTGTGGAAAATCGAGACTAAATTCACCGTTGCATAAGGTGCATTTTATGGTCTTAGTTTTCAAAAGTGAAACATGATTAATTCTCTGTACTGCAAAAAGGCTTCTTACTTGTGCAATGATTCTCTTTAAGGTTAGGGGGATATTGTCATTAAGATAGCATTCCATTGTAGGTGATGAATGAAAGTATTTATAGTGAGAGTAGAGTACTGATTTTCTTATTCTTACATAATCCAGCTGCAAGGACTGATCGGTTGCCGTTCTAATAATTAGGGGGATGTATCTTTGTAGAATATTGAAGTCTGTACTTCCAACAAGCCATGGTAAGCCTGTGTTATTAAGTAGCTCTGTTATACTTTTTACCAGTCCGATATTCTGTTTTGAAGAAATTGAAATGTCCCACAAATGTGCCAAACAAATTGAAGGTAGCCTGCTGCCGTCCATTTTCAGAATTCTAGTCCAGAATTTTAAAGTTAGTTTTTTCACTGTGATATCAAGAGAATTTCTTCCTGTTTCGGCCCTCAAAATAAAGCCCGGAGTATAGCTTGGAAGGCACAGAAAACGTCTGAAAAAGGTATCCTGGATTCTATCTAAGATTAAGGCTTGATCATGTGCCCAGATTGGGGCCGCATAGAGTAGGACTGTCAGGATCATATATTCCAACAATCTCATGCTTGCATGGAAGGATTTGAGCTTGGACTTCAGAATAATATCCCCCACAGCACCCATCGCGGCCATGGTCCTGCCTCTATAATTTAAGGCAACTTGAGTGAAAGAAATCGAAGGGGTGAGCGGGATAAAAAAGCAATTAATCAAAATGTTAGTTAAACGATGTTTCGCAACATTTTCTCAAAACAAATCTGTAGAAGCTGTTGTATAATAAATGTTTTTTTTTTTGTGAACGATTTTGAGATATTCTTTTAAATAATTTCATGGTGAAATTATATCGAATAATGAAAATTGTTTTGCTATCTTAATGTTTGTCTTCCGTACTGCGATATACGTATAAAATTCTTTGATTGCATTAATATATAAATGTTCAGAAATATTATTCCTTAACAGATATTCGTAATTTTTAATTCGATTAACTACACTTCTTATGAAGGCTGGCTTTCTCCTAGATTTTCTAATATTCTGTTTTCTATGCTTATCTCCCCTCATGCACTAATTTGTGATGTTTACATTTCACTAATTCCAACTAATTCTATGTCTCAAAGAGCAATAATTTGGAGTAAGATATAGATGTGGTAACATAATTAAACATAATTTATTAAATAATTGTACAAAAAGTGGAATTGTGTGTGTACTGAGAGAAATCAGGTATATATATATTAAGTAAAAAAACATTTTCCTGATGATGCAATTGAAAGTTTATGATGACCATGCGCCATCTGTCTGAACAAATATCAATTAATCGTTTATTTATGATGCATCAGCGCGCCATCTGTTTTGAAAATTCGAAACTATTATAGACGCGTATGATTCTTTTGAAAATTAAATAATTTCTACTGCCCTTACTGCAATGGAAAAAAAATTAAAGAGAGGACCTGGCTCATCAGTGGTGAATCCTGATATGGTAGATTAAACTGGCGAAACCGCTGGGAGGGTTCACCACTGATGATCCAGGCCCTCTCATTAATTTTTCCATTGCAGTAAGGGCAGTAGAAATTGTTTAATTTTCAAAAGAATCATACGTGTCTATAATAGTTTCGAATTTTCATAATCGTTTATTGTTAATTATTACAGAATATTAACCAAATATCATTTCTTGATTAATCAATAAATGCCATCCACGTTATATTTATTCATATAACCTTATATCGACATTGTAATGAAGTAGTTTTAATCTCTCTATCTCCATATTATTTTAAACTAATTTTACAGAAGTAAACTCCTAACTGGGATACTAAACGAGAACAGATAATGTTTTCCATAGATTTATCAACTTTACGATAGATAATAGGGAAAGAGGACATTAGGAATCTGATCGTGACATTGCTCTGTTGCTGTCACCTCATTATCTGTCTTGGCGGGGAAGGCAAATTGTCTTATTTATCAGGTTTCTTGTTCTTCTTTCTTCAGAGATTAACGATTCTTCTCTAATGGAATACAAGAGGTTCCTTTCCATTTACTTCACTAGAGAAAGAAACATAGCTTTGTAAAAAAAGACTAAATGTATTCTGATTCTATTTTTTCTTCCGTCTAATTCTCTAATTGATGTCGAAGAATATTAAATTGGGTTGTTATAGGATGATTAAAATCAGCGACGACCATTCTAAGGTGTTTTATATTGTAGAAAAGTATTTATTTTATTAACAGAATATCATTTTTATGTTTATATTTTGCTACTCTGTAAACTTCCCTCATTGCTTATCTTTTGTTTACCATTCATAGTTTGTTTTTGCCTTAAATAAATTGCTGTGTCATCCCCTAGTTTGTCTTTTCTAATTTTCCACGTTGCAATATATTATTTTCAAACTTTTTTTTTTTGACATGATATTATGCCTGATATTTTGATCTATATTGTAACAGATTATTTATTATTCTATGAAAAGATTTTTTAATTTCGATATTTGTATTTTGATACGCTGCAAAGTTTTATCATTGCCTCTATGCTATTTTATTAGTTTTAATTTGGGTCTAGTATTAAATAAATTGCCATGCGCCATTCTGAAGTTTTCTTTTCTAATTTCTACGTACCAATATTTGAAAAAGAAAGAATAAATAAAATTAAGAAGAAGAATTTCTTTTAATTTTGATTTCGCAAGTTTTCGAGCAAAATTTCTGCTCTTCAACGGGAAAATACTTCTATAATACAATAAAATGTGGCTTATGATTGTAAAACGACATTTGAAAATTATCCCGCATGTCTTTCTTTTAAACGAAAAATCGAAATTTATTTTTAAGGAGAAATAACGATTATTTCTAACCTTAGGGATGAAGTATGAAAGGATGAATTGTGAAGAGTAATGATAAACGGAAAATAAATACTTCTATGTACCAGGTCTATTAGTATGAAACGCGAAAATGGCTGCCAGAGGGCGCTGTGCAACTTTATTTGAGCCGACGGTGGCGCTGTTGAAGGCATTTTGTTTTTTGACTCACGTGGCATCAGCATGTGTGGAGTTTTAGAAAAATTCAAATCGTGGAAAATTTCTGGTGCCCGTGGAAAATGGTGATTTCCGAGCCAAAAAGTGCCCATTTGCGGGAAGTTTTGTTATTCGCCTTCAACTGGAAGAAAAGTGCCACTGAAGCCCACCGAATGCTCGAGTAAGTTCTCGGCGACCACGCTCTGAGCAAATCACAGTGTTACAGGTGGTTTAAAAATTCCAAAGTGGCGATTTCGAACTTGATAATGAACCACGTGGAAAACCGCAACAAAAGTTCGAGGACGCTGAACTGCAAGCTTTGTTGGATGACGACAGTACCCAAACGCAGGAGAAACGCGCGAAACAGCTTCAAGTGTCTCAAGGTTGTTTCCCTACGTTTAAACAGCCTCAGAATGACCCAAAAGCTTTCCAGATAGGTCCCCCACGAGTTGAGCGAAAGGCAGCAATAACGGCGTCTGGTAACCTGCGAAGGGCTGCTCGCTAGGCATTAAAAAAAGTCATTTTTGCACCGAATCGTAACTTCTGATGAGAAATCGATCCACTTCAGCAATCCTATGCGCCAAAAGTCGTGGGGCCTGCTCGGCCATTTTGCAAAACGGAAGCCTAGGCCCAATCGATTAGGAAAAAAGACAATGCTTTGCGTATGGTGGGACCAGACCGGCGTAGTATATTTCAAGCTCCTGAAACCTGACGAAACGGTCAATACTAGTCGCTACGAACAATAAATGCACAGTTTGAGAGAGGCATTGAATGAAAAAAGACCGGAATTGCGTGAAAAGCACAACAAGCTGATACTGCAGCATGACAACGCTCCAGCCCACAACGCTACAGTGGTCAAAAACACCATAAAAGACTTGGGCTGGGAACTCTTACCCCACCTGCCGTACTCACCAGACTTAGCACCGTCGGACTACCACCTTTTCACATCTTTAGGACACGCCCTAAAAAACCAGGAATTTTCGAACTCAGACATACTCCGAAAATGGCTTGTTGACTGGTTCGACTCAAAAGGAATAGAATATTTCAGACAAGGAATTCGAAAATTGCCTGAAAGGTGGTCCGAGTGTATAGCTAATCATGGCAATTACTTTGAATAAAAATCTTTTGTTGTATGGAATTGGTGAACTTTTGAATTCACTGAAAATTTTCGCGTTTCATATTAATAGACCTGGTAAAATATAAAGATGAACTTTGTACAGTAATTGAAAAATGCGTTATTGGAATGTGCTCTCGTGGGCTTTCTGTTTAAAGTTCATATTTATATTGTACATAGAAGTATTTGCATGTTGAAGAGCAGAAAATTTGCTCCAAAACTTGCGAAATCAAAATTAAAAGAAATTCTTCACCTTAATTTTATTTATTCTTTCTTTTTCAAATATTGGACGTAGAAATTAGGAAAGACAAACTTTAGAATGGCGCATGACAATTTATTTAATACTAGACCCAAATTAAAACTAATAAAATAGCAAAGAGGCAATGAGAAAAATTAACAGTTTATCAAAATACAAATATCGAAATTAAAAAATATTTTCATAGAAAAATAAATAATCTGTTACAATATAGATAGAAAAATCAGGCATAATATCATGTCAGAAAAACATTTAAAAACAATATATTGCCAAGTAGAAAATTAGGAAAGACAAACTAGTGGATGACACAACAATTTATTTAAGACAAGAACAAACTATGAATGATAAACAATGAGGGAAGTTTACAGAGTAGCAAAATATAAACAAAAAATGATACACCTTAAATTTATTCATTCTTCCTTTTTCAAATAAATTCTAGGTACCTTTTACTCACATAAAATGTACTAATATTTAAGAGGCGATAAAATGTGCCAAGGAAATACTTATTTTTGGCAATGTGTTTCTAATTATATATTATTATATCAACAGACACCTTACTGTACAATGTGTGTGTGTGGTAAAAATAATTAAATGAATGGGTTCAATACTAATGAGCCAAGCCCTTTCATTTAAGATTTTTTATCATTGCACAGTAAGGTCTCTATAGAGATAATAATTGATATTATAAATTATAAACACATTGCCAAAAATAATTATCACAAGGGTCACTCCGAAGGGTTTTGCAATCACTTATTTTTATTAAAGCTGCAACTTTCAAATTTCAGGGGGTCGGTGGAAGGATGGTCTAAACCAGGCCTGGCCAACCCGCGGCCCGCCGTAAAAAAAAAATTGCGGCTCGCCATTTAACTTTATATTTCTTTTGTAACTTTCATTTCTCATCTGTATATTCAAAAACAGAAAATATATTGAAATAATTATAATATTTTTTATAAATAAAATATGTTAATACATTTTAAAGTTAAAATTTTGATATAGTTAAAGTTTTTAGACCTTATTTACGATTCCGTGCGGCCCGTGGCGTCATTTAGGTTTGCCAGAGCTGGTCTAAACCGTTGGTTTTCGACCGCTACGCCCCGGGTTCGATTCC
Organism: Cordylochernes scorpioides; assembly: GCA_030710605.1. NCBI lineage: Eukaryota > Metazoa > Arthropoda > Arachnida > Pseudoscorpiones > Chernetidae > Cordylochernes > Cordylochernes scorpioides. Next base: position 195,865,469 of record CP092863.1, on the reverse strand, counting down.
CGCAGTGGGCACTTTTTTTCTGATTTAAAAAAATGCTCCAATGGCCCCCGATTCTTGCAAAAGTCTAACCCCACCAGCGAGTGCAAGTAACCGAACGGGGCTCTGGCACATTTGTAAGTGCAAAGTCGAACTGCTTTTCACATGTGTAGACATGTGGTGCACTTACAGTAAAAGCAGTCGCCTACTTCTACCCACCATGATTATCATGGCCTTTACCACATGTACTAGGGATAAGCAAAAAAAAAATCTTTCAAATTATCAGAGTTTCTCGAAATATTCACCCTTAGCATCAATGCAAGATTTCATCCGTGAAAACCAATTATCGAAGCACTTACACCAGTCATCTTCGGGGATGGAATTTACGGCATTGATAAAGACTTGCAGTGCTTCATCATTAGTATCAAATTTTATCCCTTTCAACAATAAATTTTGGAAATAAACAAAAGTCACAAGGTGCTAGGTCTGGTGAATATGGTGATTGAGTGACTAATTATACACCAGAGTTGGCTAAAAAGTCTAATATTTGGGCTGATGTGTGCGGTCTTGCATTGTCATGGTGAACAAAGACTCCTCTAAGTTGAGCTCTTCATGTAGGCCTCATAGTTGATCTCTACATATAGATTTTAATGGTATGATTTATTTGTTAATATTTTAATTATTTAATATTAATTGCAAAAACCTTTGGCATGACCCTTGTACAAATTTTATCGATAGATGACAATCGAATTTTTGAAAGGAAATATTACCTTAGACGTTCATATCATGTTTTATGTATATAAATTATGAAGATATTTAAAGCCCCGCCATAACTTGTACCACAACTAATGTCTTCATCTTCTTATTTCAAACCAGTGTTTCGACGCTCTAAATGTCAGTACTGGAACTGCGATACCTAGAACACCCTGATAACCCAAATGTCCCTCAATAAAATAAGCTTTAGAATGTAACAATTTACAAAGGATAATCACGTAGCCGTTGCCAGCGACGTGTCCTTTTAAAATAATGATATTCATGGCAAAATAGCACGATGAAATTGCCCATATCATGGTTGAACTATGCCATATTGATACCAAACATTCCCTACCTGGAATGGCTTCTAAAGATGGAAATTTATGAAAGTAGGTAATTCTATGATATTTCTATGATGATTGTTCTCTCTCTCTTTCTCTCTATTACAAGATCTCTTGTCTAAAGAGACAAGGGTCGCCTCTCCCGTCAAAATAGACGTCAAAACCAGACGCCATCTATTGACCGTCTGGTTTTGACGTCTATTTTGACAGGAGAGGCGACCCTTGTCTCTTTAGATCAATGTCCTCCCGGCAAAATTTCCATCTGTAAGATCTCTTGTATTACAGAATTGCGGATTTCAACAAATTACAAAAAAATAATGATCATCACTGCGCAACTCTTTTTATTCACTTGATTAAAAGGAAGCTTTCGGGTAAGCCCTTCTTCAACTAACTAAAACGTGATGTATTATTTAGACGAAAAAAGGCTTACTCGAAAGCCTTTCCTTTAATCAATTAAATAAGAAGAGTTGCGGCATCTTATTATTATTTTTTGTAATTGGTATTCTGTTGAAACGTGATGTTTTAGTTAGATGAAGAAGGGCTTACCCGAAAGCTTCCCTTAATCAATTAAATAAAAAGAGTTGCCACATCTTATTATTATTTTTGTAATTGTTATTCTGTTGTTAATATATTTAACTATTGTGTTATATATGATAAAATGTACATCTCTGTATACATATTGTATATTTGTATAGTGTAGTTAGGTTAAGTTATTGTTAGGGGAGAGTTGTGTTAACATATAATTACATTTGGCGTATGTAGCTGAGTGTAGCTGAATAGAGTTTTTACCATCCATGTTTAGTTAATTTAGTTTAATTAAACATTGATTAATATATATATATTTAAAAATGCCTATTTTGGATCATAAAGTTTTATTTCCGATATTTATAAACATGCATATATGTAGATTTCAGATATTTTAAATTTTATAGCAGTTGTACATACTCGTGAATTGATACGCGAGCTTCTCAAAAACAATCTTTTTCCCCGAAGAAGTTTGGCGAGTTGCTACACGAAATATCGGAAATAAAACTTTATGATCCAAAATAGGCATTTTTAAATAATATAATATATGGATTGCTCAATTTCAAACACACATATATATATATAAATATATATACAAGGTCTTCATTGGTGGCGCCCACCGCGGGAAAGACTCCGCCACCGATGGACCGCCAGAGTTCTTTCCCACAGAGTGGGCAGGTCGATGTTATGGCTGGCATTACCCAACTCAAGACCAAGATGGTACTTGTAGATGGTAGCCTTCGCCACACTGGTCAACTTCATAGCCTCGGGATGGAGACCGACGCCGAAGAGCCAGGCCTACAGATCCATTTAATTGAGATTATAAAGGTTCTTCGTTTCGATATAAGAGTTTAAAGTTTCCATCTTCCTTCGAATTTCCCCGCAAACATTCAACAATGGGTCAGAAACGATGGAAGCATACATGACCCACATGACCTAATGACCTTTAACACAACGGTTACCTTTTTCAGGTTCCAATCCTTTTACAATACCCTACTTTACCTGTATCGTTTTTATCCTTTAGATAATACATGTAGTTCGTGCTTATAGTCTCCTTTCTGTTATTTTAATGCGGTGAAGTTTGTATTTTACTCGGAAAAGGTGAAGGCATCATTTAACCATTTTAATTCAAAATTTGCCTTGTTAATTCAATTCATATTTCTATTTATCTATTGGCACTTTAAAATGTTATAATACCTTGATAAAGGTTGGCGTTCAGCCAACTGAAATATAGGTTAAATAAATTCATTTGATCCAATATATGCCTTTTTATTTAAAAATTTCTATATATGAAAAAAAAAAGTACAAATTTGACATTGTACTGGGATAAGGTTCATAAATTAAGAAAAAGGCATCTACTTATCGTACAACTGAAAGTTGATGATGGCTTGCGTCATCTATCAGAATAAATATAAACTAATCATTGATTTTTAATTCTTGATTAATAAAGAATGGATATTTGGCTAATTCTGGAATAATTAAAAATCAATGATTAGTTGATATTTATTCCGATATATGGTGCAAGCCATCAGCAACTTTCAGTTGCACGATAAGGAGGTGCCTTTTTCTTAATTTCTATTTATGCTTGTCAGGAATGTTATGTAGTCTCGTCCAATCATATTCTCTGTGACTCTGTGCTTCCAAATAAAAATTTCAACCACCTTAGTTACAAAACACAGGACCTACCTACTCAAAACAATTTGTCACTGTCTAAAATCGTTCAGCTTTGACACAATTCAATTCCAACTACACAAGGGGCTGTATTGAAGACAAATGATCGAGGAGTATGTAGACTAACGTAGAAGACAGTTACATTATACATAGTAGACACTGCCAATAAGATCTACATTGTTGAATAAAAATATAAATTATAATGCTCTTGTAAAGCTTTTCTGTGATTTGTGTTTAGACCTTTATATGAAACTGGTTATATATATAATTATCCTATAAGTAATATCAAAAAGAACGAAATTTTAGTTATTGAATGCATCAAAATTGAAAAGAATCATGATAGTTATATAAATTATTCAAATATAAATATGTGCCTGAAACCACTTTGATTGAAAAAATATATATAAATAAATATTAATCTTTTTTGAAAATAGAGCAATCCATAAATGAATCTTTAATTAAAAAGGCATATATTAGATCAAAATATCATTTATTTTACCAATATATATTTTCAGTTGGCTGATATTTTGATCCAATATATACCTTTTTAATTAAAGATTTATATAGAAATGGCTATACTAATAACTAGAAATGGTTAGCTTATCATTTAATTTTAAACGTTTTTTAAAAATTCTCTACAATCTTTGTCACTGATTCAATATTAGGAATGTTTCAATGACAGATAAGGAAGAAGTTAGGAACAACAAAATACGTCGAATGTTATCACAAAGAATAATTATAGTTTAAAACAAAAGACGACCTTGAATTCAAGGATATTCTTTTAAAGCGAAGCTAAAATAACTCAGTCTTTTTAAGCCTAAATCATTATCCTATTAATAATTCAGACGATACCTAATGATGTTTGGTTAGGCTTCTGCTTAGCAAAATGAGATGGAAATCAATGGAATGGGCTTATTTATTCCATTGTTATGTTGATAACTTCTGGGGAATGATCACAAATTGGCACATAATTAAGTGGCAGACGAGCTAATTAGTAATTAATTAAAGATGTCGTCTGGAATTTTAAAAGATTTTCCTCTATTAGTTATTTACTTTCTAATTTTACTCACAGAATTGATGCGCTATTCAATTCGTATTTTTGTGTACAAAGTTAGTTAAATTACTTACATAAATAGTATTATTTCTATTTTTATATTTATATTTATTTTTAAATCTGAAAATATATAAAAAGATTTTCTTCCCTACTTATATTAAATTTAAATTGTTTTTCGCGCTATATGAATATTTTAAGTATTAAATGAACGTTTTTAAATAAAAATATATAAAATCAGTTTGCAGTAAACTGTATCTTTAAAATTCGATGATACATTTCTATATTTTTAATTAAAAAGGCATATTTTGATTCAATATATGCCTTTTTAATTAAAGATTTATTTACGAATTGCTCTATTTTCAAAACATTTCTATATTAGAAGAATAATTACGTTTAATAAATTTATTAATAAATAGATAAAGAGTAAGTTTATTAATATTAATTAAGATGTTACTTTTCTAGGAGGATATTGATATATAAAAAAGTTACCTCTCTCGTCTAAATAAATAAAATAATCTTATGCCACTTCTATTGACTCGACATTGACTTATCATAATTGAGTCTGCTTATTTGAAGGAAAAACAAAGGAAAAGGACTTAGGTTTTGCGTCTTTTTGGCAGAAGAGGTAACTTTTATATTATTAAATATATAGATTTACTCTTTATTTGAATTTATATGCATACCTTTTGGTATATATTGCGGCGCGAAGAATTAATTAACTAACTTATTTTATAATCTATATAATTATACTTTAATTAAATTAATCAATAAGAATATATAACAGAATATAAATCTGTATTTATTAAATCATTATATATGTTCCATAGCTTGGTTGTTCAATATTCTCTAACGGGTAGTTGGCGTTCTGCGCTCCAGGAACCTGGGTTATCTAGCTCTATATAATTTTTTAGTTGAATTATAGTCACTTAGTCGTACTGACGTAATAAATAAATAATATTTTGCTTTGTCTGTCTAGTCATCTATTGCTACGCTACAATATTATAACTATTTTCACAATAAATTCCACACACATTAGCAACTTGAACAACTTCATCAGCAAAAATAAACAATAACTTCTATATGCTAAATATCGCTTTTATATAAATATTTCTTGACTACCTTTTGTTTTTATTAAGCTTTTATTAATTAATGTTGCTTTAACTTCAATTTAACCCATTAACATATTTTTGGAAAGAAAATTCTGGAGGTTTTATTCAGGTATATACAAGGTGTATCTCAAAAGTCAGTGTGCTGCGAAAAAATCATTAAAATTATCATTTTATTTTACAAAGTATGCAGAGCACTATGCAACAGTTCCAGTTCTTCCAACTCTTCAGTTTCTGAGATATTTTCCAAAAAGCGCCTAGGAAATATAATAAATCCATATATTTAACATCAAATGAACGCACATTTAGCAATACCATCGCCTTTCCTTCAGATACATCTAACAATTAGAAGTTATATATATGTAGTAATGTATGTCAATATACACTATATTTTCATATGTAACATCATTATAAAAGTTGTTGTATTCCAATTGATTACACACAGCGCTCAACGTTAATTATACTTTAATTAACTACAAGGTAAAGGGATTAGATATAGATTAAAAGTAAACATGGAGAAAAGAGAAAAGAATAAGTCTCGTGGCCACGCGGCCTCGCCTGGGTTACATCCACAGGTAGTGACGTCAGAGCTCCAGGGTTGCCGAGCCAGCAATCTCCTCCCTCGAAGTGACCTCCTATTCATGGATCACTTCGCCGCTTAAGAGTCTCGAACGATGAAATTCGTGTAGGTTTCTCCCCTTATTTGCTTCAGTACTGAGGAGTTCAATTGAGTTCTGAGCATTTCTCTGGTTCCTTAGAATCATTGGATGAGATCGAGTAGGAGAAGGCTTCACAGTATCTTCATTATGGCTGTCCTCTTCTGTAGGTGTCACGTCTTCTTGATCTAATAAAGACACTGGATTATCTTCAATCTCCCGTTGAGTCCCATAGCTGTAGTGTTCAACTGATGGAAGCTCCTCCCGGTTGCTGTCGTTCCTCGATACATCACTCTCTTTGAAGACACAGTCCCGAGATTCCACCACTTTCTTCATCTCAGGAATCCACACTCTGTAGCCACGTCCTCTGAGTGCATATCCCACAAGGTTACCTTTGACCGCTCTCCTTTCGAGTTTGGATTTACGGACTTGTCTTGGAATATGGACAAATACTTGACAGCCAATAGCTCTTGTGTGTTTAAGACTAGGCTTGTTCCCTGTCCACAGTTCATATGGCGTGTTTTCACCATTGTGATTGTTGAGAACTCTGTTTCTGACATAGGCTGCGGTGTAAGTCAGCTCCTTCCAGGAAGCCTTTGGCAGACCACTTCCAGATATAGTGCTCCTGACAAGATCTAGGAGTGTCCTATTCATTCGTTCTGCCACACCATTCTGTTGAGGTGTATACGTCATAGTGTGTTCATGAACTATTCCGACGCTCGTGCAGAAAGTGTCCCATTCTTTGGAACAAAATTCCAAGCCATTATCCGTACGTATTCGTTTTAGTTTCCGGCTGGTTTGTTTCTCAGATTCTTGAATCCACTCTTTGACTTTTCCCAGGGTTTCGCCTTTGTTTTTCAGGAAAAATACACTTGTATATCTCGTAGATTCATCAATGATGGTTAAGACGTACTTGGCTCCTCCCCAGCTCAATACGTCGAGTGGACCCATCAAGGCCGCATGCACCAAGTCCAACGGCATGATTTCTTTTTCCTCCTTGTGTGAGTGTTGAAGGAATGGCAGACGGTAAGACTTGCCGATCAAGCAGTCTTCGCACTTTTCTGGCTTTGCCGGGCTGCAATTAAGTCCTCTTACGCTTTGGTTCTTGGCCATCTTTGCTATCGTATATGCATTTACATGCATCAGCCTTTTGTGCCAAAGTTCCAGTGTAAGCTCTTCCTTGCATTCAGATGCAAGAGAAACACGATCATTCTGATCTATCGGAGAGGATGGAGTAGCCTGGACGTAGTAGAGTCTACCCAACTTCTTTCCCTCTATCAAGAGTTTACCTTTCATGTCCATAATGTGGCAACCACTCTTGTTAAAGACAACTTTTCTACCGTTTTCTATCATTTGGAGTACAGACAGAACACTGTGACGCATATCTGGAACATACAAGGTGTTCTGGGCAACCATATTGCTGGCATCTCCCTTGTGTCCAACAATATTGGCACTGACAGTACCGATACCACATGCTTCTATAGAAGAGCCATTCGCAATAGTGATGGAACTCATATTGCTTGTGCACTCTTTCAGACATGTGAAGTAATCTCTCTTGGGAGTCATATGGTGCGTCGCTCCAGAATCTATGATCCAGGTCTCGGCGGTAGCTCCAAACAAAGTGTTGCACATTGCCGACATATTTACGCCTTTGTTTTGGTCAAACCTCGTTGGTCTTTGTTCATTCTTTCCTTTCTTCCTGCATTCCCTTGCATAATGGCCTTTACCTCCACATTTGAAACAAACAACCTTTGCTTTAAATTGTTTTTCTGTTTCAATGAGCTTCGAAGAGGCATTAACGACCATGGCACCCACATCTTTTGGTAGATTTGACGAACGCCTTTCTGCTTCTGCCAACAGCCGTCTTTTAACTGTGGCGGTCGTGAAGTCTGAATCAGGCAAGTTACATATGGTTGAGACAACGGTGTCCCAATCCTCTGGTAATCCACCCAAAAGAACCATAGCCAAATCGCCATCATCAATTTTGTCGCCAATTTGGGCCAGTTCGTTTACAATGTAGTTTATCTTCCCCATATACCCTTCCATATTGCTGTGCTGAGTCAACCTTTCGCCATATAACTGCCTTCTTAGTTGTACGGCTCGATATCTACTATCCTTTGGTGCGTATAATTTTTCCAGTTCCTCCCAGACCTCTTTCGGAGTATTCAAATATTGAACATGCAATTGTTGTTCATCATTAATCCCGAGGCAAATTTTTGCAAACGCCTTACCCTCCCGCGACAAAAAAAGTTTTGTTGCAACAAGGTCACTAGGGTCAGGCTTAGCCTCTCCTGGATTGATCAAACTCCACAAATCGTTTTCGATTAGAACGAGTTTCATCTGGAAGCTCCAGCTGGAGTAATTAGCACCATTTAATTTTGTAATCGTTGTGTTTTCCATTTTACAAAATATTTGGTAAGTAGAAAAAAAGGATGGTCCAAGTAATCAAAGGAAATTTGTTTACTCACGTTTTAGGCCTTGCGCTTCTTCAGTCTGACGTTTTAAGTCTTGCGCTTCTTGTCTCAAGTTTTAGGCCTTGCGCTTCGTCAGTCTCATAATCTTTGTTGTATTCCAATTGATTACACACAGCGCTCAACGTTAATTATACTTTAATTAACTACAAGGTAAAGGGATTAGATATAGATTAAAAGTAAACATGGAGAAAAGAGAAAAGAATAAGTCTCGTGGCCACGCGGCCTCGCCTGGGTTACATCCACAGGTAGTGACGTCAGAGCTCCAGGGTTGCCGAGCCAGCAAAAGTGTAACAGCTCCAAAATGTAGATACAATTCAAGGCGCCAGCTTGGCCATCATGTAATACTAAAGAAGACAATAATTTCTTTTATTGAGAGTAAGCCGCGTCCAAGAAAAGACAAGGGTCTCCGATTACAGAAGTTGTTAGTTTTTGTTTTGATTTCGCCCCTCACCGACAAACTACTGGATAACGACAGATCATCTCTACCATCATGTAGATCACATTCTCTTTGACCTTTTCCGCGTCTTCGGCGCTGGCCTCTCTTTGAGGTGACATCCAACCTTCCTTATCCTTTTGTGTTACCCACTGACTCCTGAAACTACTCTGGCCCCATGACTGCATAGTGCCTGACTACCACATATATATAGCTTTTATCTTCAGACAAATTTAATAACACTCTACACACATGGCAGAATAATTCATACATTTTCTTCAAACATAAACATTCAACAACAACAGCAGGATTACAATTGATATATTTGAACAACAAACAGATCCATCAGGACAATTCTGACAGATTGTTGGGGAACATATTGATTGCAGCTAACAGGTAAACTTCCAACAAGAAATCCATCAATTTTTCCACGACCAATCAGATTGACAAAACTTTCTAAAAATTAAATCTGCACCTCTGGACTTTTCAAGCTTCCGTTGTCATGGCAACTTCATCGATCCCTCTTGTCACTTCCCCAGTGACGTCATTTCCTTCCGCGACCCTCTCTCGTGAGATTTTTAATTATTAAAACCTCTTTCTCTCCTAAGTTAATTTTAATTATTTAATTAAAACTCGCTCGTTGGGAGTTTTTTTAGCATCCTATTTCTATGTCACTTGATTGTGAGCTAATTATCCGCCTATTTTAATTTACATTTGAAAACATCGCTGAGGAGAAAAAATAAATTTCTTTGATGCATATTCTATCAACATTCATTGACGAACTTATTAATAGATTCCAAAGGAATATTGAAAACTCAAGACGATAAATAGAAACAAATTAACAATTCATTCTAAAATGTAACCAGATATATATAATTAGTTTTGGTTTTGTTTTGTAACACGTGGATTTAAACTATTTAATGTCTCTAATTATAAATAATCTAGAAAAAAAAACATAATATATCTTTATTATGGATATTAATAATTATGTGAAAAAAAAAACAAGAAACAAATGGTCAGGTATTGATATTAAAAACAAAATTGGCATTTCCTGACCATTCACATGAACATTTTAGAGACAGTCTTCACAACGCTGACGAGGGCCAAAAGCCCAAAACAAGTACGTGGTTGACTTTTCTTGATTTATAAAGAAATTTGTTTGGCCAAATATCTTTGGAACAAGCTAAATCAACGTTTAGTTGATTTTTGTTCCACTAGATGGTGCTCTGGCATCTAAAATGCTCATGTGACCGGTCAGGAAATGTCTATTTTATTATTATTTCTTTTATATTCTAGGGTTAAAATAAATGTTTGAATCCTATATTCCATATGTTTCTGGTAAAATGTGATGATATATTTATATATGTATGGTTGTAATGGGTTAGTATATTTAACGCATGTCTAGTTGACTTGTAAAGATAATAAATTCTATGTTTATTGCTAACCTATGGGAAGAGAGAAAAAATCCATAGATGGGTTTCCAATCGGCGCCTTTTCTCCTTCCTTATCTCTGTAGTTCATTAGCGGGGTGCCATTCTATTGGTTGCCTCTTTGTAGGGCTTTCTTCTTTTATATATTGCCAGGGCCATCAATATCACACATTCCGTCGCTCCAATACTAATTGATATAGGAATTGTATCAGACCTCTCTCTACCCATATATATACTAGGTGTTTAGCCCATGCTGCAGAAAATTTCAAGAAGAATTAAACGCTAAAAATATGTCGGTATAATAAAAATGGTCTATTCCCACGACACTAAACCTCACCTTCAAGATAAAAAAAAAGCTCACTATAGGATTATATATAGGATTTATTAATGCAATATTTTGAGAGGAAATTTGTCTCTTGCGAGTATAAATAAAGTGACAAAGATTGAGGATTACTGAATAATTATTGAAGAATTACCTTACAACAATGTGTCGATGTATGTAGAACCACAAAGTTAAATTAACATGCTTATTTTACTAACCTCAACGTTAATTGGCTGGTTAAAGTCATGTGACAGTAGAAAAACCAATCAGCGGGTGAATAATATGTACACCTATATAACAATTATGAGTTATATTTTAGAATATTTAGTGACTGCAACACTGATTGGTTGGTTAAAGTCATGTGACAGTAGAAAACTGATCAGCGATCGAATAAACCGGACACCTACAGTATATGCCAAGTAGGTGGTACATTATAGCAGATATTGGCATATAGAGCAAGGCTCGGGAAGTTGAGATGATTCAAAAGACACCAGAGAAGCTCGTCTGCCAAAATAGAGACAAATAAGGAACAGATTTGGCCGCTGTCATCATGGATGAGACCAGCCATTCCAACATTGTGTAATGGAGAACTGTGTGAACACAACTACAAATTGAAACAGTGAAATACAAACTTCACAAATATTTTATATTGTCATGCATTTAATATTTGTGTATAGTATTCTTTTACCAAAATTACGATTGTCTTATGTATTTCAATTTTCTTTACTCTAAGTACATCCCTTCTAACGAATTTATAAAGCAGTTTGAGAACTTCCCACTTACAAACAAGCAATGGCAAAGAAATAAAATGTATTGCTACAAAAATCGTTATTAATGGTAGTTATAGAAGCTTTCGAAAAACCACTTCATGTGTTTGATGTACACTCATGGACAAAACTTAAAGAAGTGAAAGTCTTTAAAGTCGCCGGTCGTCTGTTATATATATTTTATTTTTGTTAGGGGGAGAGATAGAGACAATTTTGTTCACACTTGGTTATCTCGTGTGTTTCCAATAAAGGTCACTTTGTATCAAATATCTTTCAGAGTTATTGTCTGAATCCCGATATACATGCTAAGAGATACAACTTTCTTAAGTTTTGTCTATGAGTGTTGTACATAGAAGTAAAATTAATAAACATATTTAAAATAATATTGATATATAAATAACAAATTAAAAACTGTGTTTATTAAGAAAAAACAATAACAACAACCAAATAACAGCCGATAGCCAGAGAGCTAAGAACACACACAATGAGGGAATCCGCAGAGTAACGTTCAGCCTTCCAAGTTAAAAGTATTTAAAGCTAAGAGATATTGACAAGTCAATAAAACTGGGCAAACTTTCAAGCCGCTCTTTATCAAGTGCCCCTGCAATGAAATAATAATTCTTAAGAATATTATGGTGAGGAATCCATTCAATATAGCTTGATGGAATTCCTTATAATAACAGTTTTATGAGTTATTTCATCATAGAGCCTTGATTGAGAGAGAGAGAGAGAGGTTTGAAAGCTAGCTTAATTCCATTGTAAGATGAACCAATCAATATAGCTCAGTTTTAAGATTTCTTAATTTTAAAATGGAACCAGTGATTTAAGCCAACTTTCTAAAATTATTATCCCATTGTATAATTATACAAGGTCATGGAGACAAAATTTATAGATCAAATTTAGTACATAAGTCTTCAGGATGGGAGCTGCTGTCGTTGGTAGGCTATCCAGGGGGTACTGCATGACAGTCAGACTTTGGTCCCTAACTACAAGCTAACGACATTTAAGTTATTCAAAGACGAGTTTACCAGGCGTTGTCCTCAATACAGAAAGATGAATATTCAGAGTAGTGAGAGGAGGGAGGACATTCTGGTCTCCAAAGAAGACAACGCCCGACATGTCATCTGAGATCAATGATGTCACCTTCCTCAGGTCCTCACGACCTTCTCTATCGCCTAAGGTCCGCTGTCGACAATGACCTACTTGAAATTCTAAAATATTTTTCACAATGAGATCTTTTTTATTTGAAAGTCAAGCTTTCAAGCGAATATTTCTCTTCTACAAGTTTATTTCAAGAAACATTTCCCCTAGTTAGGACCCTTTGCATGTGAAGGTCCATACAAATTTACAACCTATATATTCAGTTGAAAATTTGCATTTAAAACGAAAAAAATATTCATTGTGAATTTTTAAAAATAATTTTAATATATTTTACAATTTCTTACTTTCATAAAAGGAAAAAAAACCTACTTGTTTTACTTGATTAAAAAACCCACACAAACAAAACGATAATCTTTATCTGAATACAAGAGATATAAAAAAATACATTTTTGATAAAAAGAGAGCTGTGGAATAACTCATAGTTTCATTTACATCAGTTGAATTTTGTATTTTTCCTGGGATTGACACTCTGTTATATCCTTGATGACATGTAGAAGTTAGTAAATGCCAGCAGGTGATATATGATGATAGATATTTATTTGGTCTGACTAATATACATATACTATCCGAATGACCCGGGCAACGCCCGTGTTTTACCCGATTGAATGTTTTGATTCAAATACTATTTGTTACAATTATGAATTGGCGCCTTAAATAATTGCCTATGTTAGTTAATAACTATAGCCTATGTGCTTTATCTGTCTATGTATTGTTGGCTTCCGTAGGCGTCTCTTACTGGGAAAAAGAAAGAGAGGATTCCATTTGGTTATTGATGGGGGGGGGGGGCAAAGGTGGCGTGACCGTAGCCAACCAATAGGAGGGCGCCATTCCAAAAAAAAAAAAAAAAGCAAACGGTGACAGAGATGAAGAATGACGCTCGTAACTGTATATAGAATAATGATGATAAATAACATTGTAAATGACAACAATACTCTGTTGACAAAAATGATAATGAGTAATACACTATATAATATAATGGAATTTCAGACCTACTCCATAAATTGGTGATGTTTCAGAGACCAAATGGGTTTTCCTGGGTTCTGTTTTATGGCCTGGATACAATCGAAGGCGATGTGAGAAATTGGTACTATAGTTTTGTTCACTAGGTGCACGTTGAGATGTCTTGCTATCTTGATATTTTGATCATTCCGCATAAAATCTATTCATTCACAAAGTGTACATTCAATAACAAAATTCTCTATTGGAACACGATAAGATTTACAATAGAAGGGATAGCAGGATATGATTACCACTACCCGGGATCGAATCCTTGCATTCGGATTTTTATATTTTTGAGAAACTATTGTTTCAATGATCTCCGATCCTTAAAAAAAAAATTCCAACCTCACCAGGAATTGCAAGTAATTGAACGTGGCTCTGGTATCTTGTAAATACAAGAGTCTAACTGCTTTCTACATACGCAAACATATGGTGCATTTGCAATAAAAGCAGTCGCTAACTACCAAATATGGCCATTTTACTTAGTATAGGTAGAAAGGAATCTTCAATACTTCCTCTGTCATCAAATCTTGTTAATAAAGTATAATAAGGCCCGCAGTCACCGTTCGGAGGAGATTAATAGAATCGCCGAATGCCGTGGTCCATTTGGACGAGGAAAGCGAAGACTAGAACGCGGCTGATTCCACACTCGCCTGTTCAGTGATTCGCTAAACATGACGTATGCACGAAGGAACGTGTGGCCATTGGACATGCGTCGGACCAGGAGGCTGTTGTTGGGTGCTGCGCTGCCTGGAGTATAGGAGCTCCATCTATTATTGCTTCCTGTGGTGAATCTGTATAAGACTGGTGGTGTTAATAAAGCTTTGTGTGTGTATGTGTTAATAAAGTATAATAGTTTGTTGTTATTTAGCTTCGGTTAGATTTGGAATTGGGTTTTTTTTTTTGCTTAAAGAATGTGCCACCAGCAAAACTTCATGAAATAACAGCTCTGAATACCATTTGCTACAAGATATGCTATAGAATAAAGAAACAATGGAGAACACACAACAATTAGCTATGTCTACTGCCAGTTCTATAATTCAGCTATAGACGTAGACTATACGTTGGCCTTATCTACTTGTGCTAATTCTTTTAGATAATAACGTATTAAATATATTAAATAATAAAATGTTGTCTAGTCGGTATTAATAGTTTTTTAAAATAATATCCAAATATATATATAAGAGCCCGAAAATTCTTTATTTTGACGTTTCGATAAAAATTAAAACCTCGCCAAATAGTTTTTTTTTCAAGAGAACAAACGATTTTTGCTTAAACGCTGAAAGAATAAAACTTTTCTGGATGAAGTGTCTTTTATTAAAAAGTTCCATATAAAAATGTTTCTGATATTTCTTACATAGTGTGTGTTAGTCAAAATTCGAATTAAATTTGAATTGTGAGTCGAGAATCAACAAAGATTTATGTATCTGAATGAGACAAAGTGACGGCGGTGATATCTACCAAACACCGTCTACATCTCGCTAGAATGTTATATTTAGCGTCTACAGAAGTTCTCCACACGGGATCAATGGCTTCTGCCGTAGGTCGATTCCCAGTTCTCTGGGTCAAGGTCTCCAGGCCCGCACTGGACGTTTCCTCAACCACTTCTACGGTGATACTCAGCTATACGGACGTTCAGGAACTAGAGGAATGATCTGTTAGGATATTATCCTTTAATTAGGATAATAGCGTATTGATTATTTCTATGAATGACCATATTTATTGTCCATATATAAGAGATACTTCGACCCAGTAAAGGTTTTTATTTTCACTGAACCTTTAGTAGCCGAAGTGTCTTTTATTTAAGAACAATGAATGCCTACCAGGCAACCTATAACTTCAAGACCATATTTCTGTCATATATTAAGCACCTACAATTGTATTTCTTGTATAATTCAATTTAAAATTCGTATAAAAATGTATAATGAATGAATAAATGTATGAATTAAGCTAATCAATTGATTCTTAGCCAGTCTACGTTGACTGATGCAATCTTCTACTCTTTTTGAAGTAGGTCTTTAAGTCGGTCTTGGATTCCAAGCTTCTGGGTTCAATGACCAGTCCCTATCATATGGGTAGCTATCGAAATTTGTTCATCAGTCGCAGAATGACCTGACGGCGAAGTAACGCGACGCCTCTTTCCATTCGTCAGCACTTAGCTGGTTCTTGTTCTGTACTTTTGCTTACTCCATGTCTTACTTCACGTCGACTGCAACTCAATACTGCACATATCTATGTTTAGAATGAGATTTATCAATTAAATGTAAATACCTATATAATAAATATGAACAATAAACCGAATATTTAATCAAACATACATTCATCGTTGAATATGGATGAAATATTTATTGATTTTAATAAATGAGAAACATATATATTGTGACGAAGAAATATTTTATTATTTAATTTAATATTATTCAATGAAAATATATTCTACAGATTATAAAAATATATATTAATCTGTATTTGTGAAATCATCTTTAAAATATTTCTTTGCTTGCTTAAGATTCTCTAGCTGTAGATAGTTTTGGGCTGACCTGTTAATAATTGTCGACTCGTCGCTGTGACGTCATCAATAAATACTTTTACATCTTAGGATATTTCAAGGCTTGATTTCTACGCTACAACTGGTGGAGAGACTGGACCGATACCCATTAAGAAATAAAAGAAAAATTGATTCTGTTGAACCAGAAGAAACTTCTATGAATGTAAAGAAGGAAGGTACTCAGGTAAGCAACTACGTTGTTCAACATTTGCCAAGGAACCCTTACATTTTCTCCGGGGAGGATGGTGAAGATCTCCAAAAATGGTTAAAAGGGTATGCACGTGTGGAAAGGTACAACCATTGGGACGAAACCCTTTGTCTTACTAAAGTTTATTTTTATCTGTCTGGAACTGCTCTCAAATGGTTTGAGAACAACGAAGAAAGCATCCAGACTTGGAAGGAATTCACATCTCAATTAGAGAATGTGTTCGGAAAAAAAGAAAATTCAAAATTGCAAGCGGAGAAGAAACTTAAAACACGGGCACAATTAAAAGGTCAAAGTACCGAATTTTACATCCAGGATGTCCTGTGCTTGTGCAAAGAGGTTGATCCTCAAATGAGCGTAGAAGATAAAATCTCCCACCTCATGAAGGGGATAGCTGAGGAGCTTTATCAAGCACTCCTACCGAGGGATGTACAGAGCACCGAGCAATTCATTACAGAATGTCGCCGTGTCGAAGCGCTCCGTTGTAGGCGAGTTACCCCAACCAGGTACGAGCGCCTACCAAATGTAGCCTCTCTCTGTGACCAGGATGACGGAGAAGATCTGTCATCGCTGATCCGAAAAATTGTCCGCGAAGAGATACAGCAAGCATTGGACTCTCCTCAAGAGGAGCCTAAAATCGCTGCCAATGAAGATTTAGTAAGGGAAGAGATCGTAAAGACCTTGGCGCCTATATCAGAACCTACAATAAGTCCCCCTCAAGCACCCAGGCCGGTATCAAATCCTAAATTTGAGGCTCAACCTAGAAATCCCCATCCTAGATCTCAATATCAGAAACAAGGAAGAAGACGCGACACCAATGAATGGCGGACAACTGAGGGAAGGCCAATCTGTTTCTACTGCGGACGCCCAGGTCACGTCGTCCGCTATTGCCGTGACAGGAAGAGACACAATGAGGAAAGGAGAAAAGAATATTTCCAAAGAAAGCAAGACGCAATGGTATTCTACAACTTTCGAGCCGAATCTCAGGACCCCAATGACGAATCATCGAGGAAAAATTTCACTCACTACCGAAGCCCTACCTCATATCCCGGTCGAAACAGACAACATTTCTCACCTGCTAGAAGATCTAGCTGGACGCCCCGCCATTAAAACTAGATGATAGACCATATGGGAGGTAAGGCCGCAAATTTATAAAATCCTCCCTTGCCGACCACAGTGGAAATAAATAACTACATTAACGTAAACATAGACCTACCAAGCCCTCATGAAGAAGATATCTCAACTGAAAGAAGACATCCACCGCAGTCACCTGAAAATATCCCTGGCCATAGTACTAGTTCTTAAGACTGACGACGTAAGTCTCCTGCTGAGCATCGGGTCGATGCTCTCTATAGGAGGAGGCTATGTGACAAAGAAATATTTTATTATTTAATTTAATATTATTCAATGAAAATATATTCTACAGATTATAAAAATATATATTAATCTGTATTTGTGAAATCATCTTTAAAATATTTCTTTGCTTGCTTAAGATTCTCTAGCTGTAGATAGTTTTGGGCTGACCTGTTAATAATTGTCGACTCGTCGCTGTGACGTCATCAATAAATACTTTTACATCTTAGGATATTTCAAGGCTTGATTTCTACGCTACAATATACATAATATATATACATAAACATATATAATGAGAAATAATAAATACACTCATTACTTACCCAACTGGAACCATTGGAAAAGAACTGCATTCTACAATGGATTCCTGCCCATGTTGGGATCGGGGGTAATGCAATGGCATATGAATTGGCAAAGGAAGCCAGAAAGTTGAGCCAAAGGAAAGAACAAATGTCAGTGATTGACGCTGATGCTTTGGAAAAATACAAAAGATAATTAAACAAAAAAATAAGAAAAGATCAAATATGCGAAATAAACTCTGAGAGAAAACTGGCAAAAACTATAACAAGACTTAGAACAAAACACTATAAAGGAATGACAATACATCCAGATGGCAGAAGAACCTATAGTACATGCAACAACTGTCCTGGTGTGGAACTAACACCTACCCACATATTCTCATGCCCAGCAATGGCCGCAGCCTTGCAGAAAATTGACATAGACCCAGAGCAGTAGCTTTATACATCCAAGATAGTGGACATTGCTCCTGCTGTGATAGAGATGCATGGAGAAATCTGAGGCTCTTCATTAGACACGACAACAACAACAAATGAGAAACTATTTTTGCTCATGGCAAGGCAAATTGTAAAAAGATAATCAAATATATATTGAACTCACGTTTTACACGAAAATATTTCTTCATTATATTTGCATCACATACCTATGTACATACACATATGTGATGCAAATATAATGATGAACACACTTTGAGGAAAATGTGATTTTAATATAAATTGGATTGAACCATCTGGTGACTTTGTGTCTACCATACAATATTTCGGTCAGGCTATACGCCTATTCTCATCTTCTAATAACCCATTGGTGGGCAAATACCATTCTGCAATATCAAACAGCTGCCGTATTTTGCGTTGACTTTGCTTCCGAGTGTTTGCTGCTTAAAATACAGAGCAAACTAATCAAATTTTATAACGCATTATTAGAGGTGTCGTCTAAAGAATTTTTGCACGTTAATTAAAAGAGCATTTTTCAAAGCCGCATTAATTAAGGGAGATTCCTGTATATTTAAAAACCTAATCATAAATCTTAGCAGGCATTATATACCTTTATGGACATAAACTTATTAAAACGGTATATATATAGTATATGGTAAATTATTATTTCTTTAAACAATAGATAAGAGGAAACATTTATTATGATTTGTGAAAATTGTGACAAACTGTTTATAGCATTCTAATTTATAGTAAATTGTGAATTACAATAAAACGCAGGCTCCAAGGATGATTTTCCTATTTTTATTGATAACTTCTCAAGCTTTCAGGTAGTGTAATCCTTCTACAGGAGCAAATATTTCGTTTTATATCGTTCGTTTTATCGTTCGTTGTATCCTTCGTTTATATATTTGCTCCTGTAAAAGGGTGACACTACCTGAAAGCTTGAGAAGTAATCAATAAATATAGGAAATTCATCACGGAGCCTGCGTTTTATTGTAATTCAAATTTCAGAGGATTCGTTATAGTAAATTGAGTCAATATTTATGCTGGAGTTGAACTCAGTTGAGGAAAGTTCTCATAATCTCAAAACTCCATAAAACTGATATAAATAAAAGTAAATTCGTCCCTCAGTATGATTATTTAACAGAGGTGACATTTAAAGTGTCTTTGGCCTTACTAAAATTTTATTTGAATATTTATCCCATTGTCACATTATAGTCGTGAGCTAAACTCTTAAGTTATCTTAGGGATCTATGAACACAGAACATATATCATGTTGAAAATTTCATATTAGAATATCTAGGCAATATTCTTAATTATTTATTTTAATTAGTATTTGAAATATGTTTTCCGACTACGAGAATTTGGGAAGTTTTTGATAGAATTTTAGAAAGTTTTTATTACACTCTCTAATAGCCCCTTTTCATAACATTTAAAATTACATATAAATAGCTCTGTAATATCTTTATTCACATTTATTTTATGCTTAGTTTCACTTGATTAAATTCTCAAAATAACAGCAATTAGTTTTTAAAAGTGAAAGTTGGAGAAAATATATGTTTTCAAATATTTAAAAAATCGGGATATGATCGTTTTCTGCTATCTTCCCGTATGTTTTTCAGATACACAAGTCTTCAGGGTTAAGGAATTCCATTATTGAACATATAAGTGTTTAAAATAAATAAAGCTTCCAAGGCTAAGTTTCTTGTGCAACTTTTTATTTTCAAGTTTTCGGACTTGTCAGTCCTTCAAAAGGACTATTAGGTTAATAAATTAATGATATATACTATATTTATATACACATTATTATTTACCATCAATTTATTAACGTGATAATCCTGTTGAAGGACTGACACAAGTCCGAAAGCTTGAAAATAAAAAGTTGTACAAGAAACTTGGCCCTGGAAGCTTTATTTATTTTATCATAAATCAGGGAAGAATGTTTATTTATAAAAATTTGTGTTTAAAATGAATGAGCGTAATTTTAACTTTAACTTATTTTCATTAAACACATTATTTAGAGAAGCAAATACTTCCCCTTTCTGCGTTTTTAAATTAGAAATAATACACTAAAGATGTACATTTTCAACTATAAAACGAATAGGTTCTGTAAAGGTTTATAATTCCTCTATGAATCTATCTATATGAACGACCATAAGTAATGACTGACACTAAACTCAAGCCGGTATCTACAGTAGCACAGCACTACTTATCTCTTGGGGAACATATTTTTGTGATAAAACCTATCTTAGTTATATAGCTCTTATCTTTCTCCTAACATCAGACTACATTTTGATTGTCGTCTCTTCCAGCATCTTTCAATGGTTTGATGTCGTCTGATGGTATTTACCCCTCTCTCTCTGATATGAAATTAATAATTTAATCGACACGAAGGACGCAAATTCTCGTCCTCGATTTTCAAAATTAAATATAAAATCGCCGGCGACCGACACGAATTCGCATCCACTCTTTCTTGAGTTTTTATTTATTAATAAAAAAAAAAAAACTCGATTTTCATACGGCCTAGTGGACCATGCAACTGCGGAATCGTCCGTCCTCAAAGAGTTAATTATAAAATATATATCTCCAAGTATATATATGTAACACGCCAATATGCAGATGATATTGTTTTGCGTAAAGAAAGAGAGAACAATCAACCGTCTGACTAAATTTATTTCAATCACGCGCCTTTTATATAGTTACAAATATTTACATAATTCCTAACGGCGTAAAAATTTACATCTACTAATAATTTATAAGCAGAATGTGACATATATATATATATATATATATATATATATTTCCTTTTAAATAATATGTGTGCATATAATATACGCACCCACAAAGCTTTATTAAGACCAGCGGTCTTATACAGATTCACCACAGGAAGAAATAATAGATGGAGCTCCTATACTCCAGGAAGCACAGCACCCAACAGCCTCCAGGTCAGATGCATGTCCAATGGCCACACGTTCCTTCGTGCATACGTCATGGTTAGCGAATCACTGAAAAGGCGAGTGTGGAATCAGCCGTGTTCTAGTCTTCGCTTTCCTCATCCAAATGGACCACGGTATATATATAATTGTATAAACAAACTCTCTGTATCATAATAAACATCTTATAACATCATGTATAAGTATGTGAATCTTATCTCAAATCAGCTCTTACATATGTGATTGAAAAGGATGTAAATAAGGTTTGTAGAGCAAAATAACAAAGAGGAGGTAAGAATGAAGATAAAAAACAAGCTATGATCTTCTTGTTAATAACAAGCGTGTTTTTCCGCCGGTGATAGCACGAGAGGTAGTGGTAATTATTTATCTTAACTATCAAAGATAGAGGCTGCCTGGCCGGCATCCATATTTCTTCAAACAAAAGACACTTCGGCCAGTAAATCTTTTTATTGTCTCGACGTTTCGACAAAAATCTTTTGTCCTTGTCAGGAGCGAACAAAAATTAAAACATTTGGCAAAGCGTTAGAATTCTAATCAAAACGTCGATATAATAAAAAGATTTACTGGCCGAAGTGTCTTTTATTTGAAGAACTATTTATCTTAAGGTGAAGCTTCAAGTTTCCAAAGTTTCTTTTCTGAAATTTTTGAAATGCAAAGCTCTCTAAATTTCAGGCATGAAAGCTATAGAGATTTGAATTTAAAATTTAAAGAGAAACCTATCCCTGATGGCCTGATATTTCTACCCTAATATTGATACAATAGATTAATTTGATGAATCTACTTATCTATTGAAAAATTTATTTTTTGTCAATTTTCAGTTGGTGTTTTTTTTTATAGAAGGACTTATCAGAGGGACTTAGAAACTTGTTAGAGATTAACGAAAAGATGCATATAAACACAACACTCTATCTTTTTACATTGTTTTTATTATTATTATCCATAGTACACATTGTAATGTTCATGATAATCATGGTGAGTAGAAGATGGCGACTGCTTTTACTGTAAGTGCACCACATGTCTACACATGTGAAAAGCAGTTCGACTTTGCACTTACAAATGTGCTAGAGCCCCGTTTGATTAATTGCACTCGCAATCGCAATCGGGGGCCATTGAAGCATTTTTTTTTATTAGAAAAAAGTACCCAATGCGGGATTCGATCCCGGGTCGTAGCGGTCGAAAACCAAAGGTTTAGACCATCCTTCCACCGACCCCCTTTTACATTAATATTTTTATTTAATAGAAGAGGCTATAACGAATGAAGACATTAAGATGTGAATGTTTCTTTTCACAAATAAATCAAACTTCTACTGTGGAAAAATATTGGGAGGACTTGGCTCATCATTGGTGAACCCTCCCAGCGGTTTCGTCAATTTAATCTACCAGACCGCTTCTTTAGAGCTCTAATACTGTATTGAATCATTCTGTTTTTATATGTTATACTGAAGGGTGGAATCTTAGAAATGGCATTTAAGCAAACTATGGACATAAGATTATAGAACAGTAGAATTGCATATTAGAGACTATGATGAATATATTCTATTTATTTATTTAGGGTATCAGCGCATATAAATGAGAGGTTGACAATGATGGTACTGAGCGCCATTGTAGAGCTGATTATTCTAGGTATTAGAAAGCGATATGTTGTACTGGAAACTTGTGCAATCATCAGTTTCTGTAACTCATGTAGCTGTTGGATGCAGACCCTCATATTCACATCCACAAATATTTATATACATATCTATGCAGTGTGTATATGCATATATGTTATATTAAATTCTGAAATAAGAAATATTTGATTAATTTATAATACAAGAGTATTTTGCCAATGTTATGCATTCATGAACCTTTTGGAAAAATACAATATAACCAATTTTAGATCGCCTTTTTTCTTTAATTAAGCGCTGATGAAATAATTTTGAGAAAGAAATACCTGACTTGTGTGTGAAGGCGTGAGGAGGAAATAAAATAAAAGTCAATAACATATTTACATATTTACTAAACGTTTTGTGCCAGTCAATATATAATAGTAATAATGAATTGATAAAGTGTAAAGCCACGCCATCTGGCGGTCGACTTCACAGAGTTTGTTCTATAGAAAATATAATTCAAAATAAAATATGAAAAAAATATATATATGACATATGTTTTCTCAAGATGCCCCAAAGACCAGCTTTTTTGGTCGTTGAGGTACAGCTTGCACCACGCTGACGAGGGCCAACAGCCCGAAACGCGTACGTGGTTAGCTTTTCTTGATTAATGAAGAAACTGTATTTGGCCAATTCTGGAATAATTATAAATCAACGATTAGTTGATATTTATTCCGATAGATGGCGCAAGCCATTAGCAACTTTATATACATAATATCCTTTCTTCTTTAGACTTACGTGATGGTGGAATTTTGTACATACTCTCTTGTTAGCAAACACGCATTCATTTGATCTTTATTAGGTATATACTATTGTAATCTATTCTGGTTTAGTTCCTGTTTATAAGCCTTCTGTACATATATTTCATTATACTTACTCTTAGTTTTATTTCCTTCGTTTCGTTAGTTTTATCCCCTCGGTAAATTGAAATCTTCTGGGACGTAAGGGCACCATGTGCCTGTAGTCCTGGACCTTAAGACGTGGTCATTTTTCTCTTTGCCTGTATGAACATATGTTTTGCTTAAGACGTGGTCATTTTAATCTTTGCCTGTATGAATATATGTTTTGCTTAAGACGTGGTCATTTTAATCTCTGCCTGTATGGACATATGTTTTGCTTAAGACGTGGTCAATTTAATCTTTGCCTGCATAGTAATATGTTTTGCTTAAGACGTGGTCATTTTAATCTCTGCCTGTATGGACATATGTTTTGCTTAAGACGTGGTAATTTTAATCTTTGCCTGTATGAACATATGTTTTGCTTAAGACGTGGTCATTTTAATCTCTGCCTGTATGGACATATGTTTTGCTTAAGACGTGGTCATTTTAATCTTTGCCTGTATGGACATATGTTTTGCTTAAGACGTGGTCATTTTAATCTTTGCCTGTATTGCCCATATGTTTTGCCCAAGACGTGGGCATTTTAATCTTTGCCTGTATGGACATATGTTTTACTTAAGACGTGGTGATTTTAATCTTTGCCTGTATGGACATATGTTTTGCTTAAAACGTGGTCATTTTAATCTTTGCCTGTATGGACATATGTTTTACTTAAGACGTGGTCATTTTAATCTTTTCCTGTATGGACATATGTTTTGCTTAAGACGTGGTCATTTTAATCTTTGCCTGTATGGACATAAGTTTTGATCAAGACGTGGTCATTTTAATCTTTTCCTGTATGGACATATGTTTTGCTTAAGACCTGGTCATTTTAATCTTTTCCTGTATGGACATATGTTTTGCCTAAGACGTGGTCATTTTAATCTTTGCCTGTTTGGACATATGTTTTGCTTAAGACGTGGTCATTTTAATCTTTGCCTGTTTGGACATATGTTTTGCTTAAGACGTGGTCTTTTTAATCTTTGCCTATATGGACATATGTTTTGCTTAAGACGTGGTCATTTTAGTCTTTGCCTATATGGACATATGTTTTGCTTAAGACGTGGTCATTTTAATCTTTGCCTGTATGGACATATGTTTTGCTTAAGACGTGGTCATTTAAATCTCTGCCTGTATGGACATATGTTTTGCTTAAGACGTGGTCATTTTAATCTTTGCCTGTATTGCCCATATGTTTTGCTTAAGACGTGGTCATTTTAATCTTTGCCTATATGGACATATGTTTTGCTTAAGACGTGGTCATTTTAGTCTTTGCCTATATGGACATATGTTTTGCTTAAGACGTGGTCATTTTAATCTTTGCCTGTATGGACATATGTTTTGCTTAGTTTGTATTCAGCACACATTTATTCATAAACCAGCTTGCTATACGGCAAAAATGTCATTACTCAGGTTATACGTCTCTAAATGGCGAATATTTTTGTCAAGATTTTGTTTCATACCAGTATCCTAGAGAAACCTATATACGACCAGATGTAGAGAGAGAGAGGGAAAATATATTAATATATATATCTGAAGATATTAAATTCGGAATTCTTAGAAGTTTTTCTTCTCAGATTTATTGCTAGATTGGAGCTGAAATTTAAAACGCTCCAATTATTTTCGACTTTCTTTGTGGAGCAGTTAATTTGTTTTCAAGAGAAACTATTGACATTTTATTGACCAAACATTTTTTAGGAAATCTTTAAAAGTAGATAAAACACGGAGAAGGCCTTTTGTATTCTTTTTGTTTACAGAATTTTAGAAAAAACAAATCTACTCTAAAAAAGTTTTAAAACCCTTTACGTTATTTATTGACATTTTCTGAAAGTTTCATAGAGGTGTTTTCAGTATCCCCAAGCGGCAATAATATATAGCTTTAATAAAAATATTAAATAATTCATCCGAAGACGGCAGATTTAAGTTATGCTATCTACCATTCCTAGATAATCATGATTCTACAAAGAAGCCAATGAGAGCTTCCAAAATCTATCGTTACTTTTCTAAAGAAACTTATTCAGCATTATATTTATATCAAAATTGATGGTAAAACTGGGAAAACTTCAAACTGTATATATAAATGGAATCTGTATGCCATATAACGCGAGTTTCCCAATAAATGGTTGGTTTGCTCAATATTCTTTTACACACAAACAAACTTCTTCTATCCGTACTGAGATGAAATAATTTTACAAATTTATATTGGAGATATTTAAATATAAAGAATTTGACAATATAAAACTATCTTCTATATCTATCAGAAAAAAAAAGATATATTCAGCATTATATACATCTCTATTCAGCGAGTGAAGCTCCCTATCTTGAGAAGGTCCTCCTCCAGACCAGGTCTTCTTGGATAATCCTCAGTTCCAGTACTTATAAACGCGTGTCTTGGCAAACGCCAGGATGGTGTCATCATCCAGGCCATCCACGAACATCCAGCCCTACAGATCAGGGGGCCGCTGAATGATCGTGAAGGCCCATCGGATGAGAGGCCTGACGCAGCAGCAGGACTAGTACCTGTGGATTAGTGACAATTTCGTTTGACCCATAGGCGAAGAAGAATTGTTGGACCGAAGCCGGGTGTAGGATTGGGCAAGGCGTGAAGAGCTAGCCTATAGCTGCCACGTTCGCGTTATGGCCGGAGAAGGCGCAGCGTCGGAGCGAGAACCAGCCGGTGTTGATGGGCAGGTTTATACGTTCCTCCCACCTTCTAAGGAACAAATGTTAATATTTGACGCTGATGCTTTGGCAAAATACAAGATAATTCAGGAAACGATAAGAAAAAATCAAATATGCGAAATAAACTCTTAAGAGAAGAATTACAAAAACAATAACAAGACTCAGAACGAAACACTATAAAGGAGTGACAATACATCCAAATGGCACAAGAACCTATAGGACATGCAACAACTGTCCTGGTGCGGAAATAACACCTACCCACATATTCTCATGCCCAGTAATGGCCGCAGCCTTGCATAAAATTGACATGGACACAGAGCAGCAGCTTTACATACCCAAGATAGTGGACACTGCGACTGCTGTGATAGAGATGTACGGGGACATCTGACAAATGATATGTACATATAGAGCTCTAATCATTTTAACATAATATTATGTATAAAAGTTGTAGGAATTACTCTCATACTCTCAATTTTACATACAGATTCCTGTAAATTATGGAAGAAGAAAGAATAAAATGAATTCAAAAATAAAAGAAAGATACCAAATTTAATAGGTAGAATCTTAAATCTGATTTCAAAATATCGATCGAAAACAAAATGTTTATAATTTTCATAAACATATTTACATATAATAACAATTTTCTAATTTATTGGGTAAACTTTATAAAAAAAGTATTCGATGTTTATTTCAAATCCCACCGAACTCCCTAGCGGCACTGATAAAAATATTCGTTTGAGATAAATATATATTTACCTTTGAAAGATTTTCTAAAAATAGTTTGGTCAATAAAATATATAAATATTTCCTCTTCAAACGAATTAGCTGTCCCAGAGAGGAAAGAAGTAAATATATTGAATCCTTTTAAATTTCTAGCTTCAATCCAAGCAATATATCCAATCCGAAGATATTTCTCAAGTTTAATATCTTCAGATATTTACTCAAAGGTTTTTTGCCTATTGATATACATCCTCCATATGGGCGATATGATATATTTTGTCTATTCTTTGTATTTGATTCAGGGTTTATTGTTGTATCATCTTTGTGTATTATTTCCATTTAATAAATAAACGTATTAAGCACGAATGTTTACAAATAAAATAAACTTTTAACTATCCTTACTGCGATTAAAAAATATTAGGAAGGCTTGGCCTCATCAGTGTTGAACCCTCCTGGCGAATTCGCTATGTATTCTGGCCCGAGACCGATACCATGGATACAGGTTGGCTTTTAGTCAGAATTTTCCAAAATGTGTTGTGACTCGTTCCTTATCAACATTAGTAAAGTATTTCACTAGGGTGATAATACATTAGTACAATACAGCCGTTCTAGAAGCACTAACGGCCTTGATATATCCACCGCCGACATTCTGTCTGGGAGTGAGATAGTTTCTTCCGGGGCCTTGATAAGTTTATCTTATCTTAACTCAGGCAGGCACAGCTTAAGTATCTAGTGGAACTCACTGCTAGACGACCATCGCATTGAAACACCCAATTCAAGGTAGAATACATCACAATAATATAGAGAAAATAGACGAAATAGAGATAGCCCAGGTTCTTGGAGTACCTAACGTCAATTTCTTAGCAGTCCAGTATAAGAGACCTTTGTGCTAAAAATACTAATTGTTATTTTTTCACAAAGTTCCTCTATATCACTCTTATACAAAGATATAATATATAAAGGTTATGATATATAGGGTGATAGAGAATACATAAAATATAAAATATAGTTATATTTTACATTATTTATATTCAAAAATAAACTCGAGAATATAAGAGTTACATTTTCTATTAACAAAATAAAACTATAAAGCATCAACTCTTCTTCTTTAAATAAAACAAAAACTTCCTACTGTCCTTATTGCGATGAAAATGATTGAAAAAGCCGGGCATTAAAGATTTAATCTCAGTTATGATTTACTAGCCGAATGACCCGGGCAACGCCCGTGTTTTACCCGATTGAATGTTTTTATTCAAATACTATTTGTTACAATTATAAATTGGAGCCTTAAATAAATGCATATATTAGTTAATAACTATAGCCTATGTGCTTTATCTGTCTATGTACTGTTGGCTTCCGTAGGCGTCTCTTACTGGGAAAAGGAAAGAGAGGATTCCATTTAGTTATTAACTAATATATGCATTTATTTAAGGAGCGACCCGCTCCAACACAATAGTTACAAAAACGAAAAAGAGAGTGGGGGGGGGGGGGGGGGGCATGATGGGGGGCAAAGGTGGCATGATCGTAGCCAACCAATAGGAGGGCGCCATTCCAAAAAAAAAAAAAGCAAACGGTGACAGACATGAAAATGAATGACGGATTAAGAACGCATGACGCTCGTAACTGTATATAGAATAAACAAACACCTTATGGACATAAGCTCTTTGAGAACAGTAAAATTACAAATGATATTTTATATTGAGCCAGACCCAACTAATACTTTTCATCGCAGTAAGAAGGTATGTTTCATTTGAAAAATAAATATTTCTTTTTTATATATATCTATTAATCAACCAGGCGCAATATTGAAATTTTTGCGCCTATATTCTAAGTTTTAATTTGCTTTGTTTGTTTCCTCTATCAAACACAAACAAAACAAATTAAAACTTAAAATAAAAAAAAATATTCACAAATTTATATGTATTAATTGACAGAGTTCATGAAATTTATATAGACAAATTGGCTGATGTAAGAGAGTTAAATAATTTAGATCAGGGAACAATCTCACTTCTGCAAAGTTCACTTCAGCCTGGCTGAAAGTCTTGAAACACCAACTGGCTCAGTAAACACAGCCTATCGCCAAGTCACATTCCGTAACTTCTTTGTGTGTAAAGCTGGTATTTTTAACTTCCTTCAAGATTCCTGGGCAAGAACTGTTTTTATATATATATTTTTTTTTTGAAAATCACATAAAGAAACTGTTTGGGCTGTCAGCTTCGTCTTCACAGAAGTTTATCTAGATAGGAATACAATACCATCATCATGTCCTCTATCAATGAAAACTTAAAATTTAAGCAATTCTGAAAGTGGTCTAGAGATTGAACTAGCATAACTAATAAGAATATTCACCAGTAATTAGCCATGCTTTCTTAACTACATTTTGTTCTTATTGTAAGAGGTCTGTAGAAATAGTTTTTCAATTACACAAAAAAATAGAGTTGATGTTAGTATTTTCATCTTTTGGGTTCTGACTTTAAATCAATAGATATTTTTGAAGGTTTAATTTGTGCTATTTCGAAAAACAACAGGATTCTTCACAAATAGACTCCCCCCTCCATTTTATCGCAGAATAAAATATCTTTGAAAGTAAAATTCACTGATTTGAATATTTATATACGCATTTTGAACTCATACATGTATAAGCTATTATATTATTCAACTGAATATTTGACTTTAACACGTACGCTAATATCTAAATCGAGATGTTAAACTTGTCTGAAAGTTCACAATTAACTTTCCAACGTTAAAATTTTAAGGACATTAATATAAAGAGCCTGTATACACTATTTCAACAACAAGAAGCCGTTTATTGGGGACCTATGTCCCACACAAGATTCGCCCAGGTGTATAATTACTTAGAAAAGATGAGTTAGTTATTTACAGGTGATCGTTTATTTACATATACATTTACATACGGCTCTCTTTTTTCAACGTTTCTTCTCTTGCGCAGCCCTGTAAAACCTGTACAGGTCCAATGCATTGGATTTATTCTTTGTCGTCCTAGACAACAGAGCCTTCATAGTATAAAATATTTATTTTAATTTTTGATAGAGCTATGAACATTCAGTATATATTACTTTCTCTGCTCGGGCACAGTGTAAAAATTAATTTTTTGGACAGAATAATATGTTACGATATCTGTATACGCAGAACAAAGAATATAATTTTAAAAATTCATATCCTATAAAATAGCGCATAAAAAGGATCAATAGCTTTAAAATCATTTTTAAAACACTAAAATTTGCTTTATCAACAAATGAGAATAACACTATTTTTTTTTTTTAAAGTCGTTAAGAAAAAGAACTAAAGTTTATAAGACGCTGCTTAATGTAGGTGTAATGGAATATAAAAAATGAAATGGCTTCGCGCATGCGTTTTACTGATTGAGTGCTACCGATAATGAAAATGGAGGCAGGTAGGAACTAATAACGACATCAAATATACCACAGACATATAAAACGGTGCTGTATATAAGTATATTACACCCATAATATATATACCTATAGTTTCTCTAAATATGTATGTGGCTGTAATTTGTTTTGTTGTTGAAAAGGATAGAGAATTGAAGGTGCAGTCGAGAAATATAAGAAAGATAATTATTTACCCATCAAGTAGCTTTAATTTTGAATTACTTGAAGCAAATTACACATAAAATTATTTTTCACAGTAATATAGAATTTATAAAATGAATTCTATATTCGTGAATTAAAAGATAGGTAGGTTAACTATACATATTTACAGCAATATTCAAAGTGTTATGTTCTAAATCTATGGGCAAAAACAAAAGAACAGTCAATGATGAAAACAAAATACATGTTTTTGAAAATAAAATATTTGCATTTTAGATTATATATATAAATACTTTAAAAATAGAGCAATCTATGAATAGATATACATATAAGAAATAAATATCTATATATATAATATAGAGATAATATAAATAAAATATCATAATAAATATATATAAATAACCCTTTACAAAACAATGCAAACTTTAAACATTTATATTTTTCTATATATTTTATTCTTCTGTTTCAATTTCGTGAATAAAATCTGGGAAGGCGCCGTCATTTCTATTTGAAATATATCGAAATTGAAAAACAAAATATTAATAAAACAAAACGACGTAAATATTTCCCCAGAAGTTGTATAAATAATAAGAGAAACCCCAATATTTTACATTCCAGACGAGACTTCCAAATTGGAACGGACTAATCCCTCCAAAATCGACAGATCGTTTGGGCAGATATTATTGCTGGATTTTCTCGCTGACCTGAAATTGGAATTGATGGCGACCACAATGTGGTGGTAGCTTTTGGATTTTTCTATTTCTATAAGATCTTCAATATTTGAATGAAACTAATTTTTTTTCTCAATAATAACAATAATAATATATGAATAATATATATAGAATTATAATAAATAGATATTCAAAATAATATAAATAGTATTTTATATAATTTATACATAATTATAATAGCGTTGAGAGACCTATCTGTTTTTCTTATGTCATTCTGAAATAATAATAACGATGATACACTGAGAGAGAGATGATAATAAATATCATTTATTTAGGGTAAAACTTTATTTACATATATTATGTCTTTTCCTATGCAGATGGGGAATTATTCTAAACTTCTCTATTTTTTAAAATCTAAAAAACGTTTAATATATTTTTTTAATATGATGCATTTGTACGCTATGTTTTATTAGAAATTAGAAATGACGAGCCAGGTCCTTCCATAATTTATCATTTCAGTAAAGTGCAGTATAAAATGGTTTTATTTGAAAATAAACATATGTATATAGTATAGTTTGAATTCCTAATAAATTTTAAGTTGAAGCATTTTAATTTTTCAACGTTCCTTCAAAATTCTTTTGTCCTTCTCAAGAAAATTTTAAATACAATTATAAATTTGTATAAACTTTGTGGAAAGTACTTTTGTCTGAAGATGGTAACAACGCTGTTACCGAAACGTCACACACTATTTATTTATTTGAATTTGGTCTTATTACCTTGTGTTTATAATCTATAATCCATTCAAATTGTGCCTTATCATTTATGGAAAGGTGTTAATTTTTTTTTTTTTTCTGATGAGAACAAAAAAAGTTTGTCGAAACGCCGAAAAGATAAAAGTTCTAATGGCCCAAGTGTATTTTACTTTAAGAACAATGAATGACGACCAGGCAACGTATATCTTCAAGATAAGAAATGTTGAGTCTTTTTTCATTAAATGGTAGAACTGGTTAGCTTTCGAGAGGATTATTGCTCTTTCACGGCCTTAGAAGTAAAACGACACTGTGTATAAGCTGATTGATTATATGTGACAACTGAAAAGGAATATTTCTGTGAAAAATAGACACTTCGGCCAGTTAGAGTTTTTCATTTTCTCAACGTTTCGACAAAATTCTTTGACCTTTGTCAGAAGAAATAAATAAAAAAAGAGAATTTGGCAAGGCGTTAAAAATTGTTCTGATGTTGCAAGGGCGTTCTCACGCGATTTTTCGAATTTAGTCCATCATCCAAAGCACGAGTCAAAAACAAATATTAAACTCGTCACAAAGACTAATATCTTGGAAATAAATATATATATAATAATAAAATTATAATAAAAAATATGTGTAGAAATAGTTTTTAAACGCGAATTTATGTTTTGATTGATTTCTAATCAATAAGCATTTTCAAAGTTTTTCAAGAAATATTTGTGAAAAAGCATATAAATGTAAAGTAATTAACAAAAATTATGAATAAAATAGAAATTTGAACGAAGAATCCAAATACAGTTGAAATTGGATAATTCGAAGCCCAAGGGCCCAAAAAAAATCGAATTATCCAAAAATTCGATTTAAAAACGGAAATTCTTTTATAGGAAATTATAGGGACCAAGATAAATATTCAAATTAAAGAAGTTTTCGATTCAAAGATGTTCGATTTAAAAAAGTTTTCGATTCAAAGACGTTCGAATTAAAGTAGTTTTTCGATTCAAAGACGTTCGAATTAAAGAAGTTTTTCGATTCAAAGACGTTCGATTTAAAGAAGTTTTTCGATTCAAAGATGTTCGATTTAAAGAAGTTTTCGATTCAAAGACGTTCGAATTAAAGAAGTTTTCGATTCAAAGACGTTCGAATTAAAGAAGTTTTCGATTCAAAGACGTTCGAATTAAAGAAGTTTTTCGATTCAAAGACGTTCGAATTAAATAAGTTTTCGATTCAAAGGCGTTCGAATTAAAGAAGTTTTCCATTCAAAGATGTTCGAATTAAATAAGTTTTTTTATTCAAAGACGTTCGAATTAAAGAAGTTTTCGATTCAAAGACGTTCGAATTAAAGAAGTTTTCGATTCAAAGACGTTCGAATTAAAGAAGTTTTCGATTCAAAGATGTTCGAATTAAAGAAGTTTTCGATTCAAAGATGTTCGAATTAAAGAAGTTTTCGATTCAAAGACGTTCGAATTAAAGAAGTTTTTCGACTCAAAGACGTTCGAATTAAAGAAGTTTTCGACTCAAAGACGTTGGAATCATCCAAGTTCTACTGTATAAAAAAATCTTTGTCTTCAAGGCTAGCCATTCCAACAGAATGTCTACTGAATGTTCAGTCGGCCCACCTAACGGATGGCATAAGACAGATAGGTGTTGTTTGGCACTCAATCCATGGAAACACAGCGATCAACAATAAACGCCCAATCAATATTGATGATTATCGATTAAATGTGTTGAAAGAAAAAGGTGTAACAGATGAATCCTAGTGTCGAGCTGGGTGCCACATCATCAAGGTCATTTCTTACATCGACGCACATCTTCTGTACATTATACTTAAAATATTTTTAGAGAAAAGGTTATGAAAATATATACATATATTAATTTGGTATGTTGAAACATCTATAATTATTAACAGTGATAATTTGTGAGATTTTCTTTGAATATATTAAGGGTGTTAAAAACTAGCATTGAGTATCACATTTACTTGTTATAATATAAAAAGGCTAGATTTTAATTTATATATTTATTTTCGCGGTAAACGATCTTCAAAAGGCATATTTCTTTCCGATAAGAGAGACTATTAGAATATTTATATCTCATATTTGTGCAAAGTCCAACAGGCTTTATACATATGAGTTATAAAGCTGGTATGGTATAGTACTCTTTCAAAAGACGAGATTTTCTTTTCATCCACTCATACCTTAGTGATATGTAAAATTCAAACGAAATGAAAGGTTTGTTCTAAATATGCTTTTTAAAATAAAAAATAAAAAATACGCCTTTTTATTATTATTATTTTTGCTTATCCCTAGTACACGTGGTACAGGCCATTATAACCATGGTGGGTAAAAATAGGCGACTGCTCGCCTATTATTGGTTGAATTCAACCTATGTATATTTCAATATATATATATTCTTCAATATAACTTTGTTTAAGACACAAAGGGTTTAGAATATGAACGGTGCGTATTTCTTTCCTATCGTTTTGTCCATTAAATGAATATTCTCATAGAATCGATGCCATGGCCGAAATGTAAACATTGTCGTGAAGAAGGAACGGCTGGACATTCTCACTCATCGACCCTATTAACAAAACCCATTAACCTTCTAGATAAACGAGAGTCCATTACTGTGCGCAGGATGTCTACATAATTAAGGAGATAAGATACATGTTGCTTGTTTATATATACGTGACAGAAGATTCAGTAAGTTTAAGAGTCACCGATTATTTCTTCAGATAATATTTTATCTGTAAGTTTTTATACCAATTAGATAACTATGGCAATCATTATTCTTGAAAATAAAGATACTTCGGCCAGTAAATCTTTTTATTAACTCGACGTTTCGACAAAAAGGTTTTGTCCTCGTCACGTCTACGTCGAGGTAATAAAAAGATTTACTGACCGAAATATCTTTATTTTCAAAAAATTGAATGCCGGCCAGGCAGCCTCTATCTTTACGGTATAGCAATCATTGTTTATCCTGATTGTATAAATCCAGAATCGTTTAAAATGTATCAGCTCTACAACAGCGCGGTATCCTCCCCTGTTAGGAACACTAGCACTAAACAAATACTATAACAATTTATTGATTCAAATCTCTTGGATATTAATCAAACAAATGACACAGGTTTCTGAAGATGAGTTTCTTTTATCTTCATTAACGTAATATCAAGCTTTCGGGAATCTCTGCTCTTCTACAGGAGCACATAAAAACGTATAAACGCCGTTAAACGTAAACGGCGTTTATACGTTTTTATCTAACCCCCTCCCTGTAGAAGGGCAGAGATGCCCGAATGCCTGAGATTACGTTAATAAAGATAAAAGAAACTCATCTCCACAAACTGTGTCATTATTAAATACTATAAGAAACACCAGTGTTCAGGTTAGCTCTATAATTGAGTTTAAAATGTTTTACTTCAATCTTTATTTTATACTTTATTCTAACCTTATCCGCTGTCGCCCTTTTTAAAAACTATTTTGATATTCTGATGTGCTCTACACGTTTAAATATCGAATAATTCAAAATTTTACATCAAGTGAATTGTAAGAAAGTATAGGTAAGGTTAAAGTGAATATTTTAAAACTCATAAACAAATTCTAGTTATAACAGTAGAACCTCCCTTTAGCGGATACCTCTCAATAAAGGACAGTTTTCATTTGCAAAATTACCATTTTTATAATTTAGCCACTCTCCGGTAAGAAGACACCTTTCCCTAAAGGACACT
Source organism: Cordylochernes scorpioides (assembly GCA_030710605.1). Classification (NCBI taxonomy): domain Eukaryota; kingdom Metazoa; phylum Arthropoda; class Arachnida; order Pseudoscorpiones; family Chernetidae; genus Cordylochernes; species Cordylochernes scorpioides. The sequence continues at coordinate 195,829,383 of CP092863.1, read as the reverse complement.
TTGGCTCTTCAATTAGGTGTCCTATACAGGAAGGTTCTACTGTATTTATAATTCTATTTATTTATTGAGTGTATATATAGAAATTATGATAGTGTGTTTTTATAAATAATATAAGGTTTATATTTCTATTGTGAAACGAAATTTGAAAATTATCCCGCATGTGTTTATTTTCAACGAAAAATCAAAATTTATTTTAAGGAGAAAAAACGATTATTTCTAACCTTAGGGATGAGGTATGAAAGGATTAATTGTGAAGAGTAATGATAAACGGAAAAATAAAAGTGTCCAGGGATGGGAATCGAACCCACTGTGTTCCGCTTACCGGGCAGATGCCATGTCCACTAGGCTACCCTGGACATATTTTCGGGTTCGATTCCCATCCCTGGACACTTTTATTTTTCCGTTTATCATTACTCTTCACAATTCATCCTTTCATACCTCATCCCTAAGGTTAGAAATAATCGTTATTTCTCCTTAAAATAAATTTTGATTTTTCGTCGAAAAGAAACACATGCGGGATAATTTTCAAATTTCGTTTTAAAATCACAAGCCGCATTATATTATATTATTGTGTGATCACGTATTTATAAATTTGAAAGTGTATCTTCAAAAGACATGTTAGTGATATCTTTTGATGACTTGTGTGATCTTCAAAAGCTGGCCATGCGATGTCTTGCTCACCATTACAACAGAAACACACATTCTCTACTGTATCTATTCTGAAAATATATTGCCTGAAATTTCTATAGTTTCTCGTAAAATTGATTTTATAACAATTATGATAAAAATACTCTGGAAAGGTTTGTGGGGAAATTTCTTGGAATGTATCATTGGTGTTTCGCTATATATCGCTGGTTCTAAATCCACGATAAAAGTCAATTATAGCGTTGTTATGAGGATAATAAGTTTGGTTATTCTCTATTGATAAGTTTTGTAGAGATCAAATTTAATTTTTTAATACTCAATACAATCCATCAGGATTTGGATATGTATATATGTTATAAATAAAGATGAATGAGATTTTCTGTTGTATTCTTGATCATGTTGAGGATTATGGTAATGTAATGCAGTCGTGGTTGAAATCTTTAAAGTATGATAATGAAAAATACTTTTGATCAGTAATTTAATTGAGTTAAAGGAATATATAAAAAACAATTTGATAAAAATAATGCCTGGCTTAAGGCGAGTAGAATAAGGAAAACAAAAGATTATTTACATAATGTACAAATATTTGAGCCGGCCATTGGGATAAAACAACAACGAGTTTTTATAGGGGAAGAGTGACCTCTGGCGGTCGATTTATCAGAGTAATTTGAATCTATGAAATCATATAATTTAAAATAAAATAATATTTTTATATAACATATATATATTGACAAAATAAATAAAGAATCTAGAACTAGACTTCTTTTTACAATTCTTTTTTTTTCTCGAGCTTTCGGGCTAAAAGCTCTTCAACACTGAGACCCAGAAGTACTACTTCTAGCCAATTATAACACGCCAGTGTAAAAGCAGAGAAGATTCTTTAATAAATTTATATATAGTCAGATTGTGTATATACAATTGCTTGATATAGTTTTATATTCGTTAATACTCCATACTAAGATTTGATTTTGTTTCAATTTCAGTCTTTGTTTTTCTCGATAAGCCCAGAATCAGCGTTGAATATATCAAGAGAAGTCAATAAATTCAACTTTTAAATAAGCGAATAGAAATAATTTCATTAAACTTCCTGAGAGAAAGAGAAAAGACAGTTCAGTGAATGATTAATAAGAATTGGCACAACTGAATTGATATATTTTACATCGAATCAATTTGGTTCCTACTGCTGCTTAATTTACATTTTAATAATCCTTAATATAAATATATTTATAGATGTGTAACCTCTTTTATTTTTCATCAATAAAAAAAATGTTTTTTTCATATTGGAACAACTTCTTGCCCTCACTATCGCGACAGCGCCATGGCATGTCAAATAGTTAGAGAATAGTTCCCCCGAGGAAGAACAAAAAGTGTCAATAATGACATTTTTCCAGTCCGACAAGTGGAACCACATCTGTTGGACGATAATTGGAGCAGGAGGGTCTTGATGTAAATTTAATTTTCCGCTCCGCCTTCCAGAATTATGCGAAGGACAAGGCGACAGACAAAAAGTGTCGCATGGGAAATTAATTCCGCGGTGGATGGCAGCTTGCCAACTGACCGTTGGCCTTTAATGCGCAGTAATTGGCTGTCACCTTCCTTCATAGTCGTCATGGGGTCTTTATTACCTTCCTCGGGGTATTTGTTCTTTATTGGGGATTAGGGTAGACGTCGTGGAGACTTTCTTATCTTTCTTGGGACATTTCTTCCTTTCTGAGATATCAAGGTAGATGTCGTTGGGCCTTTATTACCTCCTTTGGAAGATTCTTTCTTTTAGGGATTAGGGTAGACGTCGCGGAGACTTTCTTATCTTTCTTGGGACATTTCTTCCTTCCTGGGATATCAGGGTAGACGTCGTGGGGCCTTTATTACCTTCCTTGGAAGATTCTTTCTTACCTAGGGATTAGGGTAGACGTCGCGAAGACTTTCTTGCCTTTCTTGGGATATTCCTTCTTTGGACATCAAGGTAGACGTCGTGGGGCCTTAATTATCTTCCTCAGGATATTCTTTCTTACCTAGGGATTAGGGTAGACGTGTGTCTTAGATACTTTCTTACCTTTCTTGGGACATTCCTTCCTTGGATATCAGGGTAGATGTTGTGGGGCCTTTATTACCTTTCTCGGGATATTTTTTTCTTTATTGGGGATTAGGGTAGACGTCGCGCAGACTTTCTTATCTTTCTTGGGACATTTCTTCCTTTTTGGGATATCAAGGTAGACGTCATGGGGTCTATATTACCTTCCTCGGGATATTCTTTCTTACCTAGGGATTAGGGTAGACGTCTGTCGTGGAGACTTTCTTATCTTTCTTGAGACAATCCTTCTTTCCTGGAGTATCAAGGTAGACCTTGTGTTGGCTTTTTTCTTGGGGCATTCTTTCTTTAGTTGGATATCCGGGTGAGCGTCGTGGATACATTATCACCTTTTTAGGGAATTCAGGATGGATCTCTGCCAGGCTATCATATATTATAGGGTAATTTTTACATCCTTAAATAATTCAAAAATATATGTGGTTATTGGAGAAGCAGTCGTGGATTGTTGTGTGGCAAGTGGTGAGGACGCACACAGAAGACAGGATTCAGGAGCAAAAACCTGCATGGGGTTGGTCGGAGAGGAGAAAGAGAAGGTCAAAGGACTACCTTGGGAACTCACAGCGTGGAGTCGACCTCCGACATCCAGGTGATTTCAAACTCTTTTGAGTAGGACAAATTATTACCAGAGGAAAGAGGTGAGACGGGGAGCTTCCGGAAACACTAGGAAAACACTTTCCTTCCTTGAACATGAGGATAGGTGTCGTATAAACTTTTTTCAGGAATGTTCCTTCCTATATAGGGCATTATGGCCCTTCCAATACTTTTCTCATCACAGTAAGGGAAGGTACAATAGTAAATTGGGTTTAAAATTTTAAAAAGAAGTGTGTAACTTATATCAATTCTTTGTGTAATGAAATATTTTATTTGGCATTAATTTTTCTAAACCTTGGTTACATATAACTCAATATTTACTTTAAGACGAATGTGTTGCTAAAAGTGTTAAAATAATCGTTATATCAGAGATGTTTTAATACGACGTATTGGTGGATATACGAGAATACCACTGAGAAAGAAGGGGAAGATTAATGGTGTTAATCCTAACAGGCGGGCTGGCTGCCTTAATATGGATGGATTGGAGGCTGTGGTAGATTGGTCCATACATTGATTCTATTAGTGGGATGGGAACTTTCTGCCCTGTTTCCATAATATCCTTCTATCTACATTTAGAGAATATGGATATTTAAATGATTTTAGATCATCACTGGGTTACCTTCATGTATCCACATATATATGTTAAATGATCGAGATGATTTTGTATCATCACTAGGTTACCTTCATGTATTTATGACAGTTCAAATATAAGGTTGTCTCAAAAGTTTGTGTTTTTCTTAAAACATTGTTTTTCTTATTACATAGCGAATAATATTATTGCGGCGAATACATAATAATACATAATACATGTTTGAAGTTTATATGTTAATTTTGTAATTATTCTTAATTTTCAATTCATAGAAGCATTTTTCTGGCAGACATATTCAATTTTTATCATCATCATTTTTCTTTTTTTTTCGTTAGTTAAGTTATCAAATCATTTTGCAATTGTAGGTTCTTTTTTGTTTTGTTGTGTTCCTTTTTAAGCAATAAAATACATAGAGGTAAGGTGTAATTTTCAATTCAAGCATATGGAACCAACATCGATTCATTTTTAAAACAAAGCAAAATCATAAGCTTATACAACTTTCACTTTTTCACATAATACAATTACTTTATACATAATACAAAGACATTATACATAACGGCGAGTATTATTATAGCGAATAATATTGATATTTCAATTTTTTTTTTTTGCAAGTTTTTACGAACATTTGGAACAACCTTTGGCTTTAGATACAGAAGTTTCATAAAAAAAAATTAATTTGTGAATAACAATTTATTGATATAAAAATAGTACAAACGTGAATTTGTTCTTGGATCAGGTGGATAAATTAAGAGAAAAGGCATTTCCTGATCGTGCAACTAAAAGTTGCTGATGGCTTGCGCCATCTGTTGAGATAAATATCAACTAATCGTTTAATTTTAACAACAGCCCGAAACGCGTACACGGTTAGCTTTTCTTGATTAATCAAGAAACGGTGTTCGGCTATTTCTGGAATAATTAAAAATCAACGATTAGTTGATATTTATTCCGATAGAGGGCAAGTCATGAGCAACTTTTAGCTGCACGATGATGATTAGCCTTTTTTTTTTCTTAATTTATTATAAGTTCTCATAATTTTTTAAAAATAATTCTAAAATATATGTAGTGAATTGGGAAGCAGAGTCGTGGTAGTTGTGTCGCAAGTGGTAAGAACGCAAACAGGAGACAGGATTCAGGAGCAAAAACCTGCGGGGAATAGGTCTGAGAGGAGAAAGAGAAGGCCTGAGGACCACCCTGGGAACATCCAAAGTGGAGTCGACCTCCGTGAGGACTCTCCCAATGATCAAATCCAGGTGATTTTGAACTCTTTTGAGTAGGATAAATTATTACGAAGGAAAGGAGGATGAGATGGGGTGCTTCCGGAAATGTTTGTTTTTAGAAGGCTGGACATATGCTCACTCACAGGGTTGTTCTGACCAGATAATTTTCTCTTCCCTCTCTCCATAGCTCCACAGAGAGGCTATCTTTTAAATATATTTCTAAATATGATGATATATATAACTCTCTCTCTTTATATAATGTATAATTATTAGCTTGGCAACCCTTAAACAAAGGATATTTTTAAAGTTGAAAAATAGGCCTTCTCTCTACAAAAAAAAATAATTTATCTATCAGTTCAATTAATTTTATTCAAAAACTGACCATAGAACGTGTCACAAAAGAAGCGATGATCAACTTTACTGATCTAAGGAATAATCGATCATCAATACTTTGGATTCAGCAAAGAAGAAGCGATCATTATTTGACTCATTGAACTTAACAAAATAAAATCGACCATCTCAATTTACTGACCTATTGAAATTAGCAAAGAAGGAGCGATTATCAACTAGTTGAACTTAGAAGGGAAGAAGGGATCATTAACCTACGGTTCTAATATTGCTCTAACTAACTTAGCAATGAAGAAGCGATCACCAACTTATTGAGGTATTGATCAAATTGGCAATAAAGAAGCGATCGCCAACCTACTCACCCATTGATCGAAATTGGCAAATATGAAGCGATCGCCAACCTACTATTGTCCAACTTACTTTGCATTGAAGAAACTATCGCCAACCTATTGACCTATTGATCTAACTTAGCAATGAATAAGCGATCTACAACCTATTGACCTATTGATCCAAAATATCAATAAAGAAGCGATCGTCAACCTACTGATCTATTGGTTGAACTTAGCAATAAAGAAGCGATTTCCAATTTACTCATCCATTGTTCGAACTTATCAATGAAGAAGCGATCACCAACCTACTGATTTAAAGGTCGAACTTACCAATTAAAAAGCGATCGTCAATCTAATGATGTATTGTTCAAACTTAATTAGCAACGAAGAAACGATCGCCAACCTACTATGACCATTGATAGAACTTGGAAAAAAAAGAAGTAATTGTCATGCTACTAGTCTATTGATCAAATTTAGCACAAAAGATATGATCGCCAACCTACTGCCCTATTGAATTTTAAATATTGCTGAAGAAGTGGGTTGAAGAAATGATCGCCAAACTACTGACCCATTGAACTTGGCGCAAAAGAAGTGATCAACAACCTATTCACCCAATGAACTCATCACGGAAGAAATGATCTCCAACCTACTGACCCATTGAACTAATATCGGAAGAAATGATCGCCAACCTACTGACCCATTGAACTTGGCGCAAAAGAAGTGATCACCAACCTACTGACCCATTGAACTTATCACGGAAGAAATGATCGCCTACCTACTGACCCATTGAATTATGAGGATTGCTGAAGAAGTGGGTTGAAGAAATGATCGCCAACCTACTGACCCATTGAACTTGGCGCAAAATAAATGATCGCCAACCTATTGACCCATTGAACTAATCAAGGAAGAAATGATCTCCAACCTACTGACCCATTGAATTCTGAGGATTGCTGAAGAAGTGGGTTGAAGAAATGATCGCCAACCTATGGACCCATTGAACTTGGCGCAAAAGAAGTGATCACCAACCTACTGACCCATTGAACTTTCACGGAAGAAATGATCGCCAACCTACTGACCCATTGAACTTTCACGGAAGAAATGAACGCCAACCTACTGGCCCATTGAACTTATCAAGGAAGAAATGATCTCCAACTTACTGACCCATCGAATTCTGAGGATTGCTGAAGAAGTGGGTTGAAGAAATGATTGCCAACCTATTAACCCATTGAACTTAGCACGGAGGAAATGATCTCCAACCTACTGACCCATTGAACTAATAACGGAAGAAATGATCGCCAACCTACTGACCCATTGAACTTGGCGCAAAAGAAGTGATCACCAACCTACTGACCCATTGAAATTATCACGGAAGAAATGATCGCCTACCTACTGACCCATTGAATTATGAGGATTGCTGAAGAAGTGGGCTGAAGAAATGATCGCCAACCTACTGACCCATTGAACTTGGCGCAAAAGAAATGAACGCCAACCTATTGACCCATTGAACTAATCAAGGAAGAAATGATCTCCAACCTACTGACCCATTGAATTCTGAGGATTGCTGAAGAAGTGGGTTAAAGAAATGATCGCCAACCTATTGACCCATTGAACTTGGCGCAAAAGAAGTGATCACCAACCTACTGAACCATTGAACTTTCACGGAAGAAATGATCGCCAACCTACTGATCCATTGAACTTATCAAGGAAGAAATGATCTCCAACCTACTGACCCATTGAATTCTGAGGATTGCTGAAGAAGTGGGTTGAAGAAATGATCGCCAACCTATTGACCCATTGAACTTGGCGCAAAAGAAGTGATCAACCTACTGACCAATTGAAATTTGCACGGAAGAAATGATAGCCAACCTACTAACCCATTGAACTTAGCACGGAGGAAATGATCTCCAACCTACTGACCCATTGAATTTTGCAAAAAAAGAAGCCATCGTCATCCGACTCAAAATTCAAAGAAATTCTGAAAAAATGCATTGCCCTGTAAGGGATTGAGTGAAAGGTATTTGAATCCAGCATTGTAATTAGTTGGTGAAATATGTACAAGTAAGTCAATTTTCTCTAAGCACCTTTTAAGGGGTCATCTTGGAAAAATCTTGGAATTATTCATAAGTGAAAACGAGTGATTTACATATTATAATGTGTTAACATTTGGCAAACATTATTATGTATAGTTAATGACAAAAAATGCTTTTATAATTTTAAACAAAAACAACAAAAAAAAAACACACACAACTAAATATACCTTTTACAATAATTATATAGACGGAAATAGAATTATCAATTATACTCTTAGTTTTATTTTTAGAAATATTTAGTCAATTTTTTTCTAGACTGGTTAAATACAGTTATTTATTCGAATATACATTTTAAAGGCATACAATTTCGATGAAAGAAGACAAAATGTTTCAAACAGGAAATTTTATTGTAGCAAGATTTTTATTATTTTATTAACATTTTTATATAACACATTTGTTATATAATCTATAAATGCACCGCATATAGTTTTTGCGTCTATTTTAATAGAGGTTTAGTCCTTATATATTAGAAAAAGCTTCCTGGTAAAATTCCCATCTATATATTGGCAAAAGAATTTGCCTGAACACTTAAACAGCTAAACATCTTTTTGGAAAATTATGAAAATTTCATTAGTCCCTTGTAGATCTCATAAAATCAAATCCCGCTTTGAACTGACGAAGGCCATATCCTAAAACCATGGTCTCCTGGAAGGTGTTTTGAATTTGTCAAACTGGATTTGTGACGTTGCCACTTACCACATTCTGCAATTGAAGAGACGAACATTAGATGGCCGTTTTGCGTCAATTTGGAAGGGTTCGATGTTTTTTTTTTCTTTTTATTGTGGTGGTTGCTCCATGGAAAGGGGGGTGCCATTGCCCCGTTAGTCAGCCACATTTCAAAGTTCCTTGTAGGCCTTCACGGTTACCGTAGCGGCTCGGAGCTCACGACACCGTACTACAGGGCAGTCCCTTACTTGTGCTGCCTCTCCCTCCCGCCACGTAGAGGAGGACTTCTGGGCAGGTTTTCTTTTTTTCTAAAAGTAGATATACCGATTTACTTATATGCTCTTAGATCAATCTCTTCTCCCCGGAATCTATTTCTTATATAAATAATATGAAAAAATTATAAGAATCACATATTAGACAGAGTTCAAAAGTTGGCTTTGAAAGTAGAAGGCATCTTTGACTAAAACGACTGATATTGTAATCAGATTATTTAAAATATTTCTGTTAAGGGATCCATATATGATTGGCGAACTTGGCTATGAATAGAAAATATGTATATGTAACCTATTTTAAGCACAGCATATGCAAATATATATAAATATATTGTTATAAAATAAATAAAGCTTCAGCGCTAAGTTTCTTGTGCAACTTTTTATTTTCAAGTTTTCGGACTTGTCAGTCCTTCAACAGGAGTATCACGTTAATAAATTAATGATAAATACTATTTTTATATACAAATTATTATTTACATATATTAAATATTTATGATATTGAAAGAGAGAGAAAAATATATTACATTCTTGTGTGTTAAGATTGAAAAATGTTCGCACGTCGATCCGAAAATAAAAGATCTATTTTTAAAGTAATTCTGGAAGGTTTGTTGGAGCAATCCTTCACAAAGTTTTCAGCAAATCATTTTTAATATTAAATCTTCATTCTTACAATATCCTACTAATATTTGGCATTTTTAGCTTGAATAGATACTAATATATAAACAAAAATTCAAACTATATTATTCAATCTTATCAAATGAAATTTTAATGTGGGAAAGTTATATTGTTACTTTAATAAAAAAAGGGAAAGTGTTTTTTTTTTTTCAAGAAAGAAGCACCAAGCCAAAAATTCTATTAAATCTAAACGAGGTAAAAAAAAGAAGTTCTTACGCAACTGTTGACAGAATAAAAAAAACAACGACGTCAGCTCTGACGTAACTTCCAAACTCTTTATTGTGTCAAGTTCTTTTTTTCTCCTTATATGGTCATTTCCTGCCATATCCTGGTTAGAACAAAGCCTCAATGGAATTGTATCCATGGAATAGCATATAATGATAAATTTGGCTCTTTAAAATGACGCAATCCATACGGTCTTTACTCGAATTATCTTCTGAAAATCACATGTGCTCCTAGTCAGGATATTCCTTTTTTATTTTTTGAATTATCTTCTATTTTTTTATGTCCTTCTTCTATTCAAGTTGTTCATCTCCACCGAATGGTATCAACCTTAGATTATCGTTAATAACGATATAGAATGGAATATCGCATTTTTGACAATTTATTCTAAATATTAATTCAAAATAAGCATCCCCCCCCCCCTAAGAAGAGTGATAGTGAGTCACTGATACGTCAGGAATTGAATAGAAATTTAGTTGATATAGTCATGTATTTTTCCAAAAGATATATTGCTTCAATGGTACCCGATTATAATAAAACTAGACGAATGGCCCGGGCAACGCCCGGGGTTTACCCGAGTGCGAATATATTTTAAAAACGTTGACTTGGGTGGTCGCTATTAACAGGGTGGTCTGTATAGACAGGTGGATGTATCACACAGCTGATAACAGGGTTGTCTAGAGTGGTCGCTATAGACAGGGTGGTCTGTATAGACAGGTGGATGTATCACACTGCTGATAACAGAGTTGCCGAGTGTTTTTGTTGCATCATGCTGTGACTCACACGATGACCCAAGATCAACAGGGGTGGAGCAGCAAGCTTAGGCCTATCACCGTCTGGCGGCGCTGCTTGCGAGTTATATCTACAATTCTGCAAATAACTCTAAGGATATTCAAGATATTCAAGAAATTATTTTTCGAAAACCTTTCCGGGGATATACCTAATAATATCCCAGAATTTCATGGCGATTGGATGTATGGTTTTTTAATAACAGGGTTGTCTAGAGGGGGGCAGGGAGGACACGTGTTCCCTGGCAGCCAATGAGCGCGCATTCTATCCGTGAGCTTCAGACAAACAGACAAACAGACAAAAAGACAGAATAAGGCAAATATATAAGTAGATTCAATACCAGCAGTGAATGCAAGTAGTCAAATGGGACTATGGCATACTTATAAGGGAAAATGTCAAACTGATCTCTACATGTAACATGTGGTGTACTTTCTGTAAAAGTAGTCGCTAACTACTAGCCAACATAATTATGGTCATAGCCTAGTGAACATGGCATCTGCCCGGTAAGCGGAACATTGTGGGTTCGATTCCCATCCCTGGACACTTTTATTTTTCCGTTCATCATTACTCTTCATAATTCACCCTTTCATACCTCATCCAAAAAGGTTAGAAATAGTCAATATTTCACCTTGAAATAAAATTTTGATTTTTCATTGAAAAGAAACTCATGCGGTGTAACTTCAGGTGTTGTTTTATAATTATGGTCATGTTCGATGTGTGCTAAGGATAATAATATTACATTTTTATTTTCAAATTTTAAATGCCTCGAGTCTATAAAATATTTATTATGTCTTTAAATATTTTTAGGAAACTCCTAACCATCTTTGGCACTAACGACTCCCGTCTTGCAAAAAAAGTTTGAAAACACTCTAATCTCATTCAAAAAACGGCTAAAAGTATCTGCACTTCAACCAAATATATCTACCAAGTATAGAGTTGGTCTCTATTTCTGGATTCTGAAAAACGGCTCTTCGCAGAAATTCTCTCTTAAGATCATTATCAAATCAAATCAAATAAATAAAACAATTAAACGTTCATTTCCAAATCCAAAGATAATGTTTCATTCTAAGAAATAGAATATATTCTATTTCAATTGATTTAAATCTTTTTGACATCAATCAAACAAATTCTACAGGTTTCTGGAGATAAGTTTATTTTATCTTTATTAACGTATTAATAATCTTTTATCTTTATTACGTTAATAAAGATGAACGAAACTCATCTTCAGAAACCTTTAGCATTATTTGATTCATATATTCTATTTATCATAAATGAATTTAAAATGGGCTATATAAAACATGGTAAATATCATTCCTTTAGTGAGTTTTATAAAGATTGAAGGGAATCAAGTTCGAAAAGGACAATGTAAAATACCTAGTTTTCCTTTTTTGATAAGATTAATAGAAAAGGTGGAGGTGGGATATAGGTTTTTGTGACAGATAATTCTTGTTTGCTTGCCCCCCGCGTCTATCTTCATTGTGTCCCACTTACTGTCACTTAGTCTGCTTCTAAAGTAAAGTAAATTCTTGGAAAGTTTATTTTTGCTTTTATTTTAGCATCGTTCATCTTCTTCAGATCGTTAACCGGGAAATATGCTATGCCATTAGGTACGATAATATTTCAAGAATTTACCTTAGCAATGTTCAACGCTACATGTGTATATTATATAAGGTTATCCCAAAAGTTCTTCAACATATTTTGATTATGATTTATATTTTGTAAGTGTTAACGAACTTTTGGGACAACCTTGTAATTCCGAAACTTGGCCCACCTGCTGATTGGCCATCCTTGATATAGAAATCAGAGATTAAATAATTCTTCTATAATATTTCTGTTATATAATTTTATAAAGGTTACCAATATTACCAAGCTTTTCCCAAAAGTTCCTAAACACTTGCAAAATATAAATCATAAATATAATATGTTTACGAACTTTTAGTACAAGCTTTTAAATAACGATTTATTTTAAGGCGTACATGTATATTTTCCAAATACCGCTTAATTTTTTAAAATTATATTTGTGATAAATCATTTGAAAGATATCCAACCTTTCTCACAACGTTACTCTATTCAATATAACTTCAATATTTTAACCCTTTGTCCTTGAATGGGGCACAGCGAGCATTGAAGAAAGAAAAGTCGAAATCTAGCCTTTATATTAATACAGAAAATCTGATATATCTTTTTCAAATACAGTGCACTCCGCTTATAACAAAGTCGGTTATAGCGAAATTCCGCATATAGCGAATGAAATTGTCTGCACGAAAGAAAAGAAGAGCTTAAACCATTAAAAGAACTCTGGATATTGCGAAGTCGGATATAAAGAATTTTCGCTTATAACGAAGTGATTTGCATGTATAAATTTTTATTTTATCCGTTTATAACGAAGTTTTCTCATTTACCATTATAATTGACTAATATATTATGCATAATATATATCAAATTACAACGTGTGAATGACACAAATTTAATGATACACATCAAATAAGTTAATAATATACAATTTTAAAATATGCAAACATATTATAAGTATTTAGCATGAAAGAAGTTTTAAAAATACCGTTAGAGATGGATTTCGATTCTTATGCTGACGCTGACAATGACGTCGTTACAAATGCCATGTTATCCGATGTAGAAATTGTCGAGAGCATTCTTCAAGCAAAAGAAGAAACGGACCAAGTTGATGAAGAAGTAGACCCAATTGTCCACATTCCGCATCCAAAAGAGGTCTTGGAGAGCATTCAAACTCTGCGATTGTTTCTTCAATGTCAGGATGAGTCCAAGTCTCTTCATAGGCATCTGTCAGACTTGGACAACATCGAAAAGAGTGTTCAGCACTTGTTACTGACTTCTAAATGTCAAAAGAAAATCACAAACTACTTCTCCAAAAACACCTGATGAGGTTGTTATTGATCTTTGTGTTGCTTTTTTGAGTTGAATAGTAAATAAAATTATTGGTACAAAACATTTTTTTTTTCCAACTGCGGATATAACAAACTTCGGATATAACAAAGTGATTGTCATGGATAATGCGACTTCGTTATAAGCGGAGTACACTGTATAATTTTAGAAATATTTAGTGCGCGTATATTATTATATGAATATGGTGAATATTTTAAATTAAAAACTCACTAAAGAATTATATATTATTAATATAAATTTGTGTCCTCAATAAAATTTTCATGGTATATTAGTTAAATTAGGTTTCGATAGTTTCAAGATGTGATTAAAACGTATAATATATTTATTCATATAATTTCTGTGATTGTGCTAATTTTTCCATTAAACTTTTATTGATTAGTGATTGAGCTTACTAAATAAAAAACAATTGAGAATGACATCTTCTAGTAGATTAAGCATCTGTTGAATATTTAACACAACTAAATCCAAATGAACTATTAAATTACATAAACAAAGATTTCGAAAGACAGGAATTCATGGAAGAGAATGCCACAACCAATATTCACCAATGGCTCCATCATGACTGTATAGACTCATCCATTGATGATTTCTATTCATTCCCAGCAGATACCATCTCAAGTTCTACAGGCTTGATACCTTAATATGATTGAGTGGAGATAAAAAAAGAAGAAGACCAATGACTCCAAGAATTCCTTGAGGAAAAAACAGCCAAACCCTAGTAAATCGCTTTAGCTTGCATGTGAAGTGTGGTAGGGTGGTTAAAGAGATCTATAGTGGCTCAATAGACAAATTAACTAAAACAAAGGTATTTAAAAGAAAGGACACCTATATCGTCATAACAGAAGTAAAAACTTCGTCATCTATTGACCGCCTCTACAATCTAGCAGACTCGAGATGGTGGCAAAGACACAATTTGACAAATTCAGAAATCCTACCTGGAGACCATGGTCAATGATTCTATTTAGTCCAGGAGGGACTTTGATTCCCAGGGATCAATAGGGAATTCATTAAATCTTCATAATTTGACAAAGATGTATTTATACGATTAAAAAAATTGGCTTTAGGGAAATTCTATGGCCAAAACAGAATTGGATATATTGCCGGAAGGAAATATTTTATTAAGATAAAGGTCTTCATAGTGAAATTCCTAGTTATAAACAGAGGGATGGCAAGATGGTCATACTACCATGCCAAATATCTCCATGTCAATATCCAATCTGATGGAAAAGACATGGTGACCTTGACCTGTTTGATACGAAGGATGGTTAGGAATGAATACATATATAATGTGAATTTTTATATTTGATTATGTTTTCGATTTTACCAGATTTATAAATACAGTGGTACCTCGACTTACGAGCGCCCCAACATACGAGTTTTTCGAGATACGAGCCGACGAGCAAGTGATTTTTTGCTTTTAGTTACGAGCGAAATTCGAGATACGAGTTCGGTTCGGTAGTGTTGAAGATATTAATCTGTGATTTTAAATGTTTCTTTTTGACCAGTACTTTTGTTTTGTTTTTGCTTTTCCTAAAATGTTTCTTTCTTCTTCTTCATTATTATTTGTTCTATATGCAAAGCTTTGTTTTTTGAGACTTGAATAAACAAATTCAAGTTTATTATATTTTTGTGTGCTTTTAAAGTTAAAACACAACAGGTAGTAACACGCAGTCGCGCCATCACGATCAGTTAGCAGCGTGCTTCCGCTGTGATAAATTGTGTTTTGTGTTCGCGTTTTGTGTTGCGTTTACATTTACAGTTTTAGTTCATTTATTTTTATAACCATGGATCGGAAGAAAGTTTGTAAAATGTCAAGTGCTAAGAAAAAGATGATGAGTATTGAATTAAAACGTGAAATTATAGAAAAACATGAGCAAGGTGTTCGAGTTGTTGACTTGTCGAGGCAGTATGGCCGTAGTACGTCCATGATATGTTCTGTGCTTAAACGGAAGGAGTCGATAAAGAGTGTAACGCCGGCTAAGGGCCTTACGATAATTTCCAAACTGCGAACCTCCCTTCATCCCTTCAAAACACCCAGAAAAAGTTGTAACAGGTCGTGCATCTGACCTTTTTAATAACACTTGCCTAACTCATTTCCGGAACATTCTGAGAGGGAGGAAGAAACAAACCTCCTTGGACATGTTTTTTTCTAAACGGCCTACAGGTGAAAGCGAGAAAAATGTAGCGAAAAAGGCAAAGACCAGTGAGGATATCTAATTTATTTCTTTACATTCTCTTTTTTGTTTTTGTGCAATAAATATTTGATATTTATAAATACGTTTTTATTATTTAAAACCACGTAACAAAAATAACTGGGGTGACATTTTGGAGGTTGGAACGGATTAATGGTAGTTCAATTGTTTTGTATGGGGAAATTTGCTTCGAGATACGAGTAATTCAAGATACGAGCAAGGTTGCGGAACGAATTAAACTCGTATGTCGAGGTACCACTGTATCTATGATATTCAACTAAGGACTCCTAAAGTTGAAAACTATAAGGTTCACATGCGACGTACAATTTGAAGATTTATTTAATGCATTAAAATTCTTTTTAAAAAAAATACTAATTATTTTTACACACTCCATTATAGAGATTTATCTATCCTGTAATAGAATTTAGCTTCAGATCTATCTAGCACAAAAAAAAACACCAGATATAAAACAAATTAACAAATAAAAATACAAAGAAACCTATCTTTTCGCAATTTATACTTCCATTTGAAAATTTTAATCGGTATACCAAGGTTTTATTTCAGTTAGACTATTTTTCTCAATATTCTCTTATAATATTATTCACTATGGAAAAAAAATGAAAGTATTTTCGAGAATATTATTCAGGTTCATTATTTTTATAATGTTTAAAGGGGGGTTGGTGGAAGGCTGGTTAAACCGTTTGGTTTTCGACCACTAGGACCCGGGTTCGATTCCCGCATTGGACACTTTTTTCTGTTAAAAAAAAAAAATGCTCCAATGGCCCCCGATTCTTGCAAAAGTCCAACCCCACCAGCGAGTGCAAGTAACCAAACCGGGCTCTGGCATTTGTAAGTGCAAAAGTCGAACTGCTTTTCACATGTGTAGACATGTGGTGCGCTTACAGTAAAAAGCAGTCGCTAACTACCCACCATGATTATCGTGGCCTGTACCACGTGTACTAGGGATAAGCAAAAAAAAAAAATAAATAATAATGTTTAAAATCGGAACTACACCTTCACACGTTGGGAATTTCAGGATTCCACGATCTTTTAGGATTTGATATGAAGAGACCAAAAAGAAATTTTCTAAAAAGGGTTATAAAAATTATAAAGAAATATATTAGGATAGGTAAATAATAATAATAAACTATTGGTCAGATCAGCTAAACAAAGGAATGACCTTCAGGTAGAAAGACTAAGGACACAGTTACAACAGGAATTTCTTTGTGTAAAAACTAAGAGTTGAATTTGCAGTTTGTTGTCACCTTCTGCCATTGTGTGTGCCAACTGTCCAATTCTTCCGTGTTCTTTGTGATGGCTGTGAAGTCTTGCCGTATCTTGGATGCCTTCATCAATCTAGCAATGAACAAGGCTTTCACATTTCTACACAAAACTATGGCAGAATTATAAATTATAGTTTAGTTTTTATAAAAAAGGACGATTTTGAAAATGAACTTATTAAGAATTTTTGTAAAGATCAAATAAAAAGATTGAAATTGTTCTGCAACAATCCTGTGCCAAAAAAACCCGTAAAATTTCCTTTCTCAAAACGAATCCTTCTGATGCATCAAACTATAGTTCAAATGGTAGTTTGTATAAAGTTATATATTTTGTTGGAGCTTAAAATACTATTCAAATAAAGAAATAGAAATATTTCAACATTTGTAAACATTACAATAGGAGAAGTCCCCGGATATAATCACTAAGAAAATATAAAATCTAACACGGAGATGAGATTCTTTATTGAAAAGGAATAAGCTTGGCGAGATTTAGGACAATATGATTCTTCAAGAGTCTGTAATACGAATACAAGAAATTTGAGAAGAATTAAATGATAAACACATATATATGCAAGCATTATTGTGGTAGATTTTTTATTAGACATACGAGGTGTGTTCAAAAATGTATCGCGACTTTTGTGTTTTTCAAAATTTTTTTATTTATTCATGAATACCTATTTTGTCCCCTTCAAAGTAATCCCCATGTGATATCATACACTTGTGCCAGCGGTTTTTCCAATCTTCGAAGCACTTCAAAAAATCATTTTTAAAAATATTTTTCAGCTCCTCCTTCGATGCCGTCTTTATCTCGTCAAGCGTAGCGTAACGTCGTCCTTTCATGGGCCTCTTCAGTTTGGGGAACAAGAAAAAGTCACAGGGGGCCAGATCTGGGGAATACGGTGGCTGCGGCATCATTAGTGTGTTGTTTTTGGCCAAAAAGTCGCGCACAAGCAACGATGTGTGAGCAGGGGCGTTATCGCGGTGAAAAGGCCAATTTTTGTTCTTCCACAAATCCGGGCGTTTCTGGCGGATTGCTTCGCGCAAATTGCGCATAACTTGCAGGTAATATTCCTTATTGACCGTTCTACCCTGTGGCAAGAACTCATGATGCACCACTCCCCTGCAATCGAAGAAAACTGTCAGCAAAACTTTCACATTCGACCGAACTTGGCGCACTTTTTCCGGTCTTGGTTCGTGCGGCAACTTCCATTGAGATGATTGAGCTTTGGTTTCCACCTCATAACCATAAACCCACGCTTCGTCACCAGTTATGACCCTCTGGAGCAAATTTGGGTCGTCGCGGACAGAGTCCAACATCTCATTAGCAATGTACATGCGATGCTGTTTTTGGTCGCAATTGAGAAATTTTGGTACGAATTTCGCGGCGACCCGTCTCATGCCCAAATCATTGATAAAAATCGAATGGCACGAACCAATCGATATGTTTAGGTCCTCAGCAACTTCTCTAACGGTGATTCGACGATTGGCCAATATCATTTTCTCCACTTAATTAATTTTTTCGTCTGTTGTTGAAGTGCTCGGGCGTCCGGCACGCTCTTCGTCGTTCACATTTTCTCGGCCTTCTGAGAACATTTGTACCACTGATAAACGTTGCTTCGGTCCAAGGTAGCTTCTCCGTATGCCACAGTCAACATTCGGAATGCATCCGCGCACTTAATTTCGTTTTTCACACAAAATTTGATACAGGTTCTTTGATCCATATTTTTTAATAGGTAAAAATCGAAGACGATCCAAAACACCTGCAAGCAAAGCAGCTGTCAACAATTAAGTGAACATTCAAAATGGCCGAGCTTGTCGGCATAAGTGAGAGACATGAGTACCAACATAAAGCCACAAAAAGATCGAAATTCGAATATACGTAACCCGCGAAAATTCAAAGGTCGCGATACCTTTTGAACACACCTCGTATATATCGTTTTAAAGCGTAATATACTTGTCCAGAAAACAACAACAATAATGAAAAAGAATTGAAGTAAATAATTTAATATTCTTCAATTAAATATAAAAAGAAAAAATATTCGCTAAAAGAACAAGTAAAATATCGTATTTATATATTAGTACCTGCCTTTTCTTATCTCTCAGGAGAATATTTATATAAGAATAAAGGCCTTTAATAAAGGTATTGATTTATTGTATTTTTATTGTTTACTTTACTTTTTCTTGTTCGTTTTCCATGAATCTCTAGTACAGTCGCAGGCTGTGCACAAATGTTTATTTTAAATGTATATATTTGAATAAATTACCCGTATAACAGTTCGTAAACTTGAAATATTGCTGAAGATAATAAATTTGGAAAATAAACCTTTTGCCGAGTAGTCGATTAAATATTTAAAATACAGTAGAGTCATTCATAAGAGGCCAGAGCCTGTGTGAAACCAGAGATAAAGCTGAGAGAACTCTTCCAGAAGAGCCAAGGCTTAGCCATGTTTTTAGGCTATGGTCTCTTAAAGGATACTGTATAATCTGAACTATAACACTATTCTTTGATATTCTTTAATTGTGAGATAAATGATTATCATGATCAATTTATGAAGCTTTGGTTCCTGTCAATAACAAAGTAGTCTTGAACACAATCTAGCCTGGACAGCAGGCTCTGTCAGCCGGCCTGGCAGAATCCAAGCGATGGGAAAACCCTAATTAGCCCGGGTAAATTAACCTTCGCCAATCGAACCTCCCACCAATCCGCCATCTTGGAATTCCAGTGATCGGCTGATATATTCTTCACCACTTAGAAATCTCCTAACCTTATTATATCTACTCTTGTTGGAAACATAAACATTTAATCATTTTCTATATTTTTATTATAGAAAGAAATATTTTCTCAAAAATCTTCAAGATAATAGAATAATTTGTGCGTTATATATAAATAAGTGCATATTGTGCAATATGTATACCGGGATTCAGACAATAGGTCTTAATGATATTTTATACACAGTGACCTTTATTTAAGACACATGAGATAACCAAGTGTGAACAAAATTGCCTCTGTCTTCTTCAAAAACACAGACAATCACAGACATCAAAGACCTTTCACTTCTTTAAGTTTTGTCCATGAGCGTTAATGTAAGATTAATTTCTCTCCTATCGCAAAATCGTATATTCTCAGTTTTTTCAAATATCTCCGTCTAGAGCATGACATGCTATCATTAGCAATATATACAAGATCTTATTGGGAACTTCCGAGGCTTATATACCCTTTCTCACAAGCTGCAATTACAATAAATGTATCTATACAAATACGTTGTATCTTCCATTTATTTAACTTTAGGTAAAGAAAGACCACGAAAAGCTCACAATAAAAATGTATATTATAAACTTACGAAAGGTTCCATCTATAGAGTTCTTATCAACAGTTGGAGTTTTACTGAATAAGAGGGTTTAAGCACGAAATGTGTTTCTATCAATAATACCCAAACGAGAACAACCCCTAGCACTTCTATCTAATTGATGAAACATGTCGAGATTAAAGCTACATGGAAATGACACCAGAGAGTGCGTGTTTAGAAGCAAGGACATTTCTGACTTCCAGCAAGAGAGCATATTGAACAACAGGATTAATTAGAAAGACTCGTAGGGTCGAGGATGGCTGTCATGTCAAACATCTTTCCCGTTAGTCAGGATAAATAAAGGCAGTAGAAATTGTTTAATTTAAAAAAGAATCACTCGCGTGCGAAATAGCTTCAAATATTTATAACAGATTGCGCGCTAATGTATCATATTATAACTGTTATAAAAATACTCTAACCGATATTTGCGGAGTGTGTGGGTCCCAAGGAAACTACAAGTACTACTTGTACTTAGAAGATGACATAAATTTCCAGCGCTCCCCAGCTATGCCTGTTTTTGCCGGCCGATGGTCAGATACTTTTCTAACAGGCCTCGTATATATATACTTACATATCAACCATATGGATTGCTCTATTTTCAAACCGATTTCAACCAGTTTTGGTTATGGCGCTCTACGCCTTGCAAGAACAATAGAAAGGCTTCGACTTTCTATCAACATTTGGAAGTTACACTCACATTTCAACCACAGAAGGTAAAATAAATGATATTTTGATCCAATATATGCTTTTTAATTAAATATATATATGAGTTTATCAAAATACCATTTTAAAATCTTGTAGCTATATTTATAAGGGAATCTTTCAATTCAAAACATATCTTTGAAGTGTGCCCCGTATCTGAAAAAGGTAAAAGGTCTCTATACCCTGTTTCCAAACTTTAGTCTGAAAAGTCTGGAAGTAAATTCCATATCTGAATCTTCTTCTGGAATTGTGCACAGAATATCAAAAGACGTATTGCTTTGAAAGTTGAAATAGGAATTCTGCGATATATATATAGCGCGTTCACTATAAATCCATAATATAGAGAAAAAAATTGAATTTAAACAATTTCTATTCATTAGCCAATTGTAGAAATGTTAGAGGTTTTTCGGGAAGTTGCAAGACACTTTCCCGAATTACCCGTGACTTAGGTTATGCTCAATTAGGTTATAATTAGATTAGTTATGGTTAGGTTAGTTCAGGAGTGGCGGTAACTTCATCAAATGTAATCTGAGAGCTAATGTTGCCATGTTCCTCTATTGAACATCCTTATATTTTGCCGTGCTCCTCTAGTGGACATGCTTATCCTTGATGTTGCCATGTTCACGCGCACCCTAGTGGACATTAATGGCATGTTGCCATGTTCCTTTAGGGGACATGCTTACTAGTATCTTCAATAATGACATGTTCCTCTAGTAGACATGCTCAACCTAGCCTTCTAAGTTATCTAAACCTCTCCAAAAGTTGAATACAAAACTTAAAATGTAAAATTAGAAAAGGCAGGGAGGAGGGGTGAAGGTTGTGAAATATGTTTTACCACACAAATCATTTTTATATATTTTCTCATAGACCAAGAGCAAGTAAGGTATCATTTTTTAAATATATATATATCAAAGTTTAATTTAAACCTACTCAATGATTTGAAATAAATTGGTTATTCAAAATCGAAATTTATTGTACGTTTTTGTTTCGTGTTCAACTTTTGGAGAGGAGTAAATAATGGCAATAACCAGAGAAGTAATTGATGGGATGAGATAACTTCAAAAGGTGTCATTTTAAAAAAAATCCTTGTATAATTTTTAATCTATAATCTTGAGAATGATGATTCTAACAGCGTCCTGGTAAAGCAAGAGGTCTTGCTAGAGTAAGGTATAAGATTGCCGTCTATCTCGATAATGTTTCCCTAGGTCCTTGAAACTGAACGTGCCAGGGTTTTTAAAAATGTAATTTATATAGCTAGGCCAAACTTTGTAAAGAAAAAAGATATGATGTCAATACGCAATTTTGACAATTCAGAAGGGAATGTTATGTAATTAAGTCTGAGAGAAATTAATCACGGATCTAGCGGCCACAAACCTGTGTGGTTGGCAGGCTGCCATCATTGATTGACCAACTCCTCGGCGCAACATCCGACTGACTGACAGTGGTCCTGTTCACATCTCCTCTAGTGGACATCCTCATATCCTACCGTGCTCCTCTAGTAGACATTCTTATCCTCAATGTTACCATGTTTTTCTAGTGAACATTCTTTTCCTCGATGTTTCCATGTTCCTCTAGTGGAGATTCTTATCCTCGATGTTGCCGTGCTCCTCTAGTGGAGATTCTTATCCTTAACGTTGCCATGCTCCTTTAGGGGACCTTTTTATCTTCGCTGTTGTCATGTTCCCGTGCTCTTATAGTGGACATTCTTATCCTTGATGTTGCCATGTTCCTGTATTGGACATCCTTATATTCTTCCGTGCTCCTCTAGTAGACATGCTTATCCTCGATGTTCCCATGTTCCTCTAGTGAACATTCTTATCCTTGACGTTGCCATGCTCCTTTAGGGGACCTTTTTATCCTCGATGTTGTCATGTTCCCGTGCTCTTATAGTGGACATTCTTAGCCTCATTTTTATCCTTGATTTTCCCATGCTTCCCAAGTGGACATTTTCATTCTCGATATTGCTTAGTCGACACTTTCCATTATTAAACATTCTTATCCTCGATGTTGCATGTTCACATGTTCCTTTAGTGGACTTTCTTTACTTAATGCTGGCATGTTCATATCTCCTATAGTAGACATTTTCATCTTCGATGTTGCCTTGTTCACCAGCTCCTCTATTGAACATTCTTATGATCGAAGTTGCTATTTTCACACGCTCTTCTAGTAGACCTTTTTATCCTCAATGTAGCCAAGTCTACACGCTCTTCTTGTGGCCATTCTAAACCTCGATGTTAAGCGCAATATAACAAGACCTGTCTTGAAAGTTTTCCTGTCCCTTAAAAGTCAACTTATTGTGGGAACAGTTTGTTTTATATTAATTTAGTTTTCTTAGACATCTAGCCACGTCTAACGAGTTCACGTCGATAATTTAAGCCCCTAAAGGCTAAATATATTGAATATCCTATATTAAGAGTATTAATGAATTTATATACGAAAGAAAATAATTTTAGGTTTATTATAATCAATTTTATTCAACTCATCCTGCTTGTGCATTTTTTCTTGGAAACAAATGGAAACACCCAAGGTTTTACTGTATATATTATATTTATGAAAAGTATTTGTAATTATTTTTAATCTTTTTGGCTATTTATTTAGAAAATTAAAATTATTTTAGAGAGACACACACGCATATATAATTGTGAAAATAGGTAAGTTAATAGAAGTCTATAAATATAGTTTTAAATGATTTAAACGTACATTTATCATTAAAGTAACCGATATAAAAAGAGAGAACAATATTTATATGGGGAAGTCTTGTACATGGGTGCAAAATAATTATCAAATGGTAGGAGATATGAAATAAACAAAATTTCGCTATATGTATAAGGTTGTCCCAAAAGTTCGTGTTTTTCTCAAAATGTTGTTTTTCTTATTATTCGGCGAATAATATTATTACGGAGAATACATAATAATACATTATACAATTACTTTATCTATATATATAAAAATGAATGTATGTGTGTCTGTCTGTCCTTTATGCCTGACCAAACCACTCATTGGAACGCCATTAAACTTTGGGAAGTTATTTAGTATAGTACTGGGAAGGTTTCTAGCAAATAATTTTTTTGAAATAACTTTTCGCCTAAAAATAATCAAGATGAATATTCTAATTTATCTGTTATAATTCAACAATCTGCTCTAAATATTATCATGATTACGATGATTTTGTAATGTAGAAAATTAGGAAAGACAAAATTCAGGATGACACGGCAATTTATTTGAGACAAGAATAATGATACAATGCCAAGGCAAGATACTATTCCTTTAACTTCCAATTACCGAGGGAACCAATTAATATTTATTTTATTCAACTTATCGAGTATTTTTCAAGGGACTGGGAAAAAACGTTCACTTTATCGAGAGATTCAAATTTACGAGTTTCAAATTATCAAAATATATCTATTATTTTTTATAAGTTTATAGATAATTGTTTTAACAAATGTTCGTTAGACAAACCTTTACTCGGGTAAAACCCGGGCGAAGCCGGGTACATCCGCTAGTTATTTAATAACTTTTATCATTGCAGTAAGGACTGTAGAGATAGTATTTGATGATATTATTAAAAAAGCACATTGCCAAAATTTATTGTTTCAAATATCATATTATAAAATCATCTTGTTGCCATAGAATTAATTGATCATAACTATCCCTTTAACCTTACTTACCAACTATTTACCAATTATTATTTAATAATCAACCAGACGCGATATTGAAATATCTGCGCCTAATACAGAGGAAACAAAAAAAACAAACAAATTAGAACTTAAAATTAAATATTTACAAATTTACATGTATTATTCTACAGAGTTCATAAAATTTATATAGACAAAGTGGCTGAGGTAAAAGAGTTAGATCATTTAAATCAGGGAACAAACGATGTCTCACTTCTGTTCGGACAGTGTTAGATAAGGTGAAGAGCAGTTTGTTCAGTTTCTCCGCAGGAACAATTTGGTGTTACTTAGCAACTTTGTAGAAAACAAAACATATATCCACTCAGCATCCTGTGCTGGATTGATCGAAGAAAACCTCGGGGCAATCATCAATAATTGATATTTATTTTACGTGTCATGATTTATGGGTTTACCTTTAATTGATTTTCGGTAAATTCGACTTTATTGTTTCTTTTTTTCTCCAATATATCGAGTTTTTATCTTTTTTTATTTAATTATCTATGTTTTGTTCACATTTAATTGGTTAATAAAATTGATTAATTGACTCAATTTGAAGGATGTCTAGTAGTGGTTCCTTAAAAGGTTTTTCTTACTACTTAATTGAATCAGGTTATATATTTTAAAAAAGATATTTAACCATCGAAGTTTTTTTTAAAGAATTAATTACTTTTTTAAAATATATTTATGTGTTTTTTTATAGTAAAAACTATTTATAAATTAATGTAAATATCACCATTATCATATTTTAGCATTCTTTTTAGCGCTTCTTTCTTTGTGTGTGAAAAATATTTGCAATTATTTACAAAATTATTGCAAAGAAGGTATTAAATTTAAATAAATCGGAAAAATTAAGAAATAATATTCTAGTTCATTTTTAGGTAAAAATATTAAATTTATAAATTCACCTACCTACATAAAGCAGCATATGAGAGGTTTTTATATACTTTTCAGAAAAAGTTTTCGAAGATATAGGATGCTGGGGACAATTTGTTTCAAACAAATTTAATTTTTTTTTGTCGTTGAGGAAAAATTAATGAAAAAAAACTTAGCAGATAATTAAAAATTTACGAGAATATTTTATGCTAATATTCCTTTTTTTTAATTTGCAAATTATTCTTATTTTTACTAAGTTATTATTATTTTTTTTTGAGCGCACAAGAAAAACGTCATTTGAATATTAAAAATGCTAAATTAGAATCCTACTGGTAAATAAGTAATTTATTTTAAGCTAATGTTTTAATCCCTAATTGTGATGAAGATTTTCAAATTAGAATGTGATTTTTTAAGAATGATTATTGCTAAATTGTGTAAATTCGCATTTCTCCTAACTCTATAGAAAGAAACATCTTTATTTGCAGGTAGGATTCATATCACTTGAAATGATCTCTCTAGTCTTTCTTTATTTCGACATTTGAGCAAGCAGCTGTTGTCATTTTCAAGGAAAACTATTCTTATTTTTCTTGTCCCAGGTCTGGACTTCAAGTCTAGACCAGATCCTGAAGGCCATGCCTCTTTATCGCCTCGATGACTACAGCTGGGTCGGTGTAGATATCTGTTCGGCAATGCCCGATGCATTGCATGATGTGTTCTGGGCTCGCTGGAGAATCTTGCCATTTGGTGCAATTCGGAAAGTTTTTTGATCCACTTTTGAAAATCAATGGACGTAGATGGCCTGTTCTAAGACTGGAAAGCATGGTGAAGTCTGATCTGTTAAGTTGTGAGTTGGTTTTCAGGAGGGAAGTTTTCCCATCGAACCAGCGGTGTTTGATATTATTTTGCCAATCTTGAATAAATTTGATTTTCAGTATAAAAACAGTAAAAAAGTTGAAATTATACTGAGATCAGGTGATTAGAATATATTATCTGCTTATCGTGCAACTGCCATCAATAACATTTATTTTCACGAATATTTGATTTAAAAACGATATCTCTATATCTCTCGGCAAGAACTTTGTAACCATTATAACATTCATGATTTAATGCTTTTATTTATTATATATAGATGGCGCCGTTATAGCTTTATATTAAATAAACAGGTTTTGTCCTTATTGTTTGCGGAAGAGAATTGCTCGATGCAAATATTTATATGTAATTCTACTACTGTCCTAAAAGTATATGTTCATAGTTTGATTGAATACCATTTCTGAGATTTCAACCTTCACACACAGTGTAGCATACATAATCAGAATCGTCTAATACAGTATTAGAGCTCTACGAGAGGCGGTCTACTAGATTAAATTTGCGAAACCGCTGGGGGTTCACCACTAATGAACCAAGCTCTTCCAATATTTGTTCATTGAAAAAAGGACAGAAAAAGTTTGTTTTACGTATAAAAGAAATATTCGTGTATTAATGCTTTCATTTCCGATTATAAGAATAGTTTATCTTGAAAAGATAGCAGTGGGTCGCCGAAGAGTTGACATGAATAGGAATGATTGATTGATAGTATTAATCGATTAAGTGACATGTTTTAAATAATATTGAACGGATAAATCGTCAATTTACTATGACCTATCTCTTCAAGGAAACAATCGCTAAAATACACCCTTTAATAGAAACATTTTTATCGCTTCTCTACAGGAACGCATAAAAATATATTTGCTTCTCTATTGTTCCTCGTATTTTATCTCCTCCCCGGGTAGTTTTTCATTTCGATATTTGATCCACCTTTCAGTCAATATTGATGTGATACCTACCATCTTCAGTTTCAGGGGAAGGGTGGTCTAAACTGATGGTTTTTGACCGCTACGATCAGGATCGAATCCCGCATTGGGCACTTTTTCTTATTAAAAAAAAATGCTCCAATGGTTCCCGATTCTTAAAAAAGTATAAGAAACGAAAGCATTAAATCACGAATGATTCTTTTACACACAAAACAAACTTCTACTATCCTTTCTGCGATGAAAAAATATTGGGAGGGCTTGACTCTTCAGTGGTGAACCCTCCCAGCGGGTTTTCCAATTTAATCTGCCAGACCGCATCTTAGAGTTCTAATACTGTATTGGAGCTATAAAAAATGGTCTGATGGATTAAGTTGTGAAACTCCTGGGAAGGTTAACCACTGATGAACCAAGCCCTTCCAATATTTTTCTTCGCCGTTAGGATATTAGAAATTTTATTTCATTTTGAATTATGCAAATTGACGATCTAATGCGACAATGGAAAAGAATTTGGCAAGATTTCCTCCGCAAGAGAGAATCCTCCAACTCTATCAATCAATGCAAGGTCGAATAACAGCTTGCATATGGTCTGAGGTAGGCCAATCTCTTATTGATTAATTCATCATATATCCCTAACTCTGGAACATGCTATTTCTCTGAGAATTATTTCTATACATGTATATCTTATCCATACAATGTACTCCCATCTAGATAACTTCTTAATGAGTCGTTTTTTAGACTTAAATAGAGTATATATATAATACAATATAAAGGACTGCGGTGTATGATTATAAAGTAATACTTAAAGCCTCCCCGCATAAGTTTCTTTTTTTGTGAAAATCAATATTAATTTCAAAGAGAAATATGTATCATTTCTAACTTTTTGGATGACGTATGAAAAGGTTGAATATATGAACCTTATTTTTCCGTTCGCCATTACTCTTCACATTTTCACCCTTTCATACGTCATCCAATCATATATAGACCATTACGCTTCATATATTCAACCTTTTCATACGTCATCCAAAAAGTTAGAAATGGTACATATTTCTCTTTGAAATTAATATTGATTTTCACAAAAAAAGAAACTTATGCGGGGAGGCTTTAAGTATTACTTTAGAGTATATATAAATTAAGCGTAAATAATTTGACCAAGAAACGAATAAATTAATTAAAACATTATCTCTAATAATCATAAGATTATAACGCCATCTATATAAAAGAAATGAAAACATTACAACACGAATGTGTAGCATATATAAGCAGAATCGTCCAATACAGTATTAGAGCTATAAAAGCGGCCTAGTAGATTGAATGACGAAACTCCTGGGAGATTTCACCACTAATAAGCCAACCCTCCCAATATTTTTTAATCGCAGTAAGGACAGTAGAAGTTTGTTTTATGTGTAGAAGGAACATTCGTGTTGTAAAACTTTAATTTCTTATATATTAGCTCTATTCACTGATAGAATTTCAAAATGGATGAAATACCCCCTAAGAAGAAAGTGTATAAATTATAAAATGCTTTAGAGTTTCGAAACTATAAAGTATCAGAAGATGAAGTATCAGGAAAATTATCCAGACATACCATTAATATAAAGGTTGATATATTATATAAAAACCTAATATCATTTTCAATCGATTATTGACCACGATAACCTAGGTCATTTACTTGTTATAAAACTTTGATATATTAGGTTCGTTTTAAAAGCCATGTATTCATAAATGGATTAAATGATGCTATTATTATACTGCTTTTATAGTATAATATTTGTTTTTAAAGAAAGTTGGGGATAGAAATATAAAAACATCAGCTAAACTTCAGAAAATGGTCAAAGAATGTTGTATACGATTACTGAATGCGCGGTTGATACAATGTAATTTTAAATAAATACCATTCTCAGTAATACCTATTTGTGAAAGAGGCATCTTCCAATCGTGCAACTGAAATCTACTGATTGCTTTTTTCCATATTTCAAAATAAATATAAAATAATCGTTGATTTTTAATTATTCCAGAATTGACTAAATACCATTTCTTGAAAGGCCAATTCAGGAATAGTTAAAAAAAATCAACGAATAGTTGATATTTACTCCCACAGATGGCGTAAGCCATCAGCAACTTTATTTGCACGATCAGGAGATCCTTTTTTCTTTTAATCGTACTTAATAATTTCATTTATATATATACATGTTATAGATTAGAATTTTTTTGTGTGTTTGATTGTTGAAAAGAGGTGCAGTCGTGGAAAAATAAAAATTATTATTTACCTTTCAAGCAGATTTTTATTTTGAATCTCTTGAAGTAAAAATATACATATAAAATTATTTATATCACAGTAATATAAAATTTAGAAAATGAATTCTATATTCGTGATTTTCATTAGAAAAGGTAGGGTTCACTTTACATATTTACAACAACAATAATTAAAGTGCTATTATTTTGAATATATGGTCAAAAATGTATAACAGTCAATGAATGAAAAATAAAATATATGTTTTTAAAATAAAATAAAATATTTGCATTTTTAGATTATATAATATACATATGGCGCGTTGTGTGCCTTACGATTAAATAGACAGCTAATATATCGAATAATAAATTTGAATTCTCATATATAAAGTTTTAGATTTACTGGATTAAATACGCAAAATGATATCTTATTTAATTTAAATCAGAATTATCAGAAGTCAAGCGATATTCATCATTATTTATTTCAATTTAAAGCGCTATGTCCCCTTAGGGACACTTACCTTGTCATACATGTATGCCTTTAAATTTGTCTATACATATATATACAATAATTTTAGGCCGTGAATAGAATAGTCATATGATATTAACAATAAAAACGAGAAAAAAGAACTGTGTACAAAAGAAAGAAGTGTCTGGCAATTCATTTTCATCATTACCAACTCCAGAAATTGGTTCATATATTTGAGAATTTTCTTCATTTGACATATTATTTATTACTTATTATTTATTATAGTATTCATTACTTCTACATGTCTATATGTCTAAAATAATTAATTTTCAGCATTTATAAAAGGATTTGTCTACCTCTTTATAAATTCTCATTAATGTCTTCATCATAAAAGATAATAGCATTTTAAATAAAATTCCATTAGAGTTTCAAATTACCCTTTTAAAAAGTTTATATATGCCCAGAAGCACAAGTAGTTTAAAAGTTTATATGCACACGCTCACGCAAGTATTTTAAGAGTTATTAGCATCTAAGATTACAAATTTCTCTATGTACCCAGTGCATATATACAGTATGTTTGTCAAAATTATGGATCACAGTCTATTATATTTCTAATAAGGGACTCATTTTGGATATCAGAATTTAGTCTTTATTCAGAAGAGTAAATCGCTAATCTTTTACCAGTTTGAAAGTTGCCGCAATTTCAGTGAAGCAAGTGAATAATTATTAATATTGTCACGTTAAAGAAGATGAAGAACTGCTCAAAAATAATTAATATTTATTTGAAATATAATTTAGTTTGACAACCAAATATCTACCACACTACTCTGTGCCCCTGCGCAAGGATGACACGCAAAATCGTGAAGCGTTCCATACTCTGTATTAAAATCAAATTAGACATATCCTTACTACTAACATGAGCCAATTTTTTAGATGGAAGAGCGCCATCTAGTGGATTTTAAATCAACTAAACGTTGATTTAACCTGTTCCCTGATATTTGGCCAACCCATTTTCTTGATAAATAAAAAAAGGTCAATCACAAACGCGTTTCGAGCTGTTGATCCTTCTCAGCGTGGTGCATGCTGTACCTCTACGACCAAAAGTATTTTGCTACCAGAAACTTCTTGAGAAATCAAGAAATGTTTATTTTTTATGTTCAAACTTACCTAAATATGCTACATATGTGTAAAAATAATTTGAAAAATAAAAAAAGGTCAGGTGTTGATATTAAAAACTAATATTTATATATAGATAAAAATCAGCAATAGTTATGCAAATCCTAATAGAGAAATTTGCGTTTTTGTGTTAAAGAATGTTAAATAATAAACTGTTAACCAAGTCTCGAAAAGAGAGAGAGATAATATATATATAAACTAGCGGATGTACCCGGCTTCGCCCGGGTTTTACCCGAGTAAAGGTTTGTCTAACGAACATTTGCTAAAACAATTCTCTATAAACTTATAAAAAAAATAATAGATATATTTTGATAATTTGAAACTCGTAAATTTGAATCTCTCGATAAAGTGAACATTTTTCCCGGTCCCTTGAAAAATACTCGATAAGTTGAATAAAATCAATATTAATTAGTTCCCTCGGTAATTGGAAGTTAAAGGAATAGTATCTTTGCCTTGGAATTGTATCATTATTCTTGTCTCAAATAAATTGCCGCGATATCCTGAATTTTGTCTTTCCTAATTTTCTACATTACAAAATCATCATTTTATCTATTCTCCCAATATATATGTTGTAGATAAATGATAAAATAACTTTGACTTTTGCGCAATTAATAGGTAGAAAATCTTACTTTTGATAAATAATCTTTAAGATAATAAACTTAGTGATAAGAAAATTAATAGATAAAAAAACTTGTTATCATCGTCGCAATGGGGGCGCTGCTTTCGAGTTAAATCTACAAATCTGCAAATAACTCTAAGGATATTCAAGATATTCATGTAATAATTTTTCAAAAACCTTCCCGGGGATATAGCTAATAATATCCCAAAATATCACGGCGATTGGATGTATGGTTTTTGAATCTATAGAGTACAGACAGACAGACAAACAGACAGACAGACATTCAATTTTATATATATATAGATTATAATGTTTTTTATTATTACTCTAAATTAAGTTCTTAGTTTATCTAAATCAACATTTAAAAGTTTTAGAAATAAAATAGTGGGACGAAGAAATGAAGTAGAAAAAAATGCAAAACATTTTTAAAAGATTTTTAATTTTATAACGATAAAGAGCTAAGACACTTAATCCTCTTTGTCTTGAATGTTTTCTTTACCAAGACACTTAATTGTTCAGATTTAGATAATTAAACTGACAGTAATATAAAATAATATTTTCAAAGTAATAATTAAAATTATTCTTTTTCCCCCCATTGAATATAAGCAAAAATATTTTTCAAGATTAATTCTATTGACGTTATGTGGTGCTGAGTTTGTTGTTGACACACATTAATATGTTATAATACCTTGAAAAAAGTTGGCGTTCAGCCAACTGAAATATTGGTAAAATAAATGATATTTTGATCCAATATATACCTTTTTAATTAAAAAAATATGTAAATAATGCGCACACAGGTGTAAATCTAATTATTTTAAATCAATTTGCAATAACCACTATCGTCAAAGAACATTTTTTGTCAAATCTTTTCTTTGGATTAAGCTCGTGAATTTCAATTAGTTTTAATGGCTTAATTCAATTTCCATTTAAATTTTCAAATAGGTGGGATTTCTATCAGTAATTTGAGATCTTAAATAGAATAGAAGAATGATATGAGTAGAATAGTAAGTAATTAGGTGAAATTTCTAATAAATGAAAATTAAGCAAATATTTAGAATTAATAGGTGCTAATACACTCAAAACTCTTCATAAAAAGCTCTACATAACTAAAAACATCTAAAACGAAATTTTTCGAATAATTCACAATGAAAATGATATATTAGCTCACTTTATAAACTGTAAAACCTTCTATAACTAAACAATAGCTTGATTCTTTCATATTCTTTTGATTGTTTTTTTTTTTTTTTTGAAATTTAAATCTTTTGAAGCTTCTTAAGTTCGTTTTAAAATTCTATATGACTGTTTTAAAGATTAAAGACCTGTTAGTGTTTATAAGATTAATTTTATTTTATAAAATGGTCTTTAATAGATTGTGGAGGGTATCAGATGGATATTTTGAACATGTGGTGAATAAGACAGAATATTAAAAACAACGCTGTGTTTAAGCCTAAGAAACATTCCTCTAGAAGCAGCTTTCAGTGGTAACGATGAGAAACAAGTATAGACATCCATTAGACACCTTCTCTCTTGAAGATAAGAACATCATTGACATTATTTGGAGGAAGATAAGAAAACAACCGATCAAGATAAGTACGTCTCAAGAACCAACCCTAAACATGTTATGTAACTCCCGACACTTGAGCGGTTTATGGCTTAACAGAGCTGCGGACACGTGTCCACATGTTGATTTACACGGTTCTCTATACACGGTTGACATCTATTGATGACTAACCATTCAGTGTATACAAACTATGTAATGATTGTATCACTAGAATAGACTTTCACATTAAAAAAAGACGCCAATCATTTTCGATACATTTATTTTAAGACAACGATAATCGCACTATTTGCTACAGAAAAAGAAACACAAGTCGGGGAGAAGAGCTTCTTTTACACGGTTCTCTATACACGGTTGACATACGCTGATGACTGACCATGCAGTTGTATACAAACTATGTAATGATTGTATCGCTAGAATAGACTTTCACATTAAAAAATACACAATTTATTTTCTATAAATGTATTTTAAGACAACGATAAAATTCCTATTCGCTATAAAAGAAGAAGAAACACAAGTTGGGGGGAATAGCTTCTTTTACACGGTTGACATACGCTGATAACGGACCATGCAGTGTATGCAAACTATGTAATGATTGTATCGCTAGCATAAACATTCAATAATACATCAATGTTTTTCTATAAATTTATTTTAAAACAACGATAAACTCCCTATACACTATAGAAGAAGAGACACAAGTTGGTAAGAAGAGCTTCTTTTAAAAGAAGACCATCGTACAAAAGAATGTCATTTTATACCTGTAGGAAGACGTCTTACCCGAAAACTTGCACGATCGTCCTCTCATGAAAAAAGCTCTTCCTTCCGACTTGTGTTTCTTTTTCTATATATATATTGTAACGTAGAAAATTAGGAAAAACAAACTTCAAGATGACACAGCAATTTATTTGATGTAAAACCAAATTAAAATTATTAATGTAGCTGAGAGGTAATGAGAAAATTTTACAAGTTATCAAAATACAAATATCGTAATTAAAATATATTTTCTTAGAATAATAAATATTCTGCTACAATATATTTTGTTATAAATGTACTTGCGTGTGAGAACATGATCACAAGGGCTACAAAAAAAATACAATTTATAGCGAATTTAAGAAATATAATTTTTATTTACACATTTACACAAAAGCATATGTTTCTTTTTCCACTAGCTCCCCGCATAGTTTGATAATGTCTGGGTCTTCAGGCTGATGGAATTCCAGGTTTATATACTGATAAATCTCTTTCATTATGACATTAATTAACAAATTTTCGATCAAAAGGTCGTAAACAGATCCTAGCTACAAACAAGATGGTTTACCTATAGACAATATAAAGAAATTGTCCGTAAGTATGTAGCCTATTTAGAGTTTCATATTTGTGGTTGAGGACTCTTTTATTCAAAATATTGCAAATAAATATAATAATAAGAGAAATTTATTATTCTTCTTTATATTCAATTTTCAAACTTTTATAATCAATTTCTAACCATTTAAAATAATTTTGGCAACGTGCGCGATTTCCACGAGTTGAAAAACAAGATTGATTGTGGAAATTATTGTGTAAGGCATAATGACCATGTTGTGGCCTTTGAACTCATTTTATTTCTGGAAAAAGCGAAGTTTTTTAACTATAAAATAAATAGCTACGTTTTTCTGAGAAGTGCCCACAATCTTCACAATCTGATAAATAGGTGGGTTGCTGACAATGTGGCTAGATAAAATATATGGCCAATATGTAAATAGGAAATTTTCTGGGAGGATATTGATCTATAAAAGCATAGGGCGTCTAGTTTTGACATATATTTTACCGGGAGAGGCGACCTCTATTATTTATAGTAAAGAAATACAATTAAATAACAAAGGTTATGATACCATAGTGAGTAGCTACAGCTGAGGAGATATCTATACATGGACAGAAGAACGTCCTATCTTCAGACGTTCCATATTCAGAGCACGAGATGGATTCCACGAGAAATGGATTAAGGGGAAGATAAATCCCCAACATTTCCACATTTCTCTAGAAAAATGGAATAAGAAAGCTTATCGCATACCTCTCGGAATCCCCCCCCCCCCCCAAAAAAAAAACATATTTTAGTCTATATTTTTAAGAGATGTGCGTGTCTTACTCGTTTAAATCAAGCCTTAACTAAATATATAGTTAAGATAAAGGAATCTCCTTATCGTCCAACTGAAAGTTGCCGATGGCTTGCACTATCAATCGGAATAAATATCAACTCCTCATTGATTTTTAATTATTCCAGAATTGGCCAAATACCCATTCTTGATTAAAGATCAATGAATAGGTGATATATATACTCCGATAGACGGCGCAAGCCATCAACAACTTTCAGTTGCACGATAAGGAGATGCCTTTTTCTTAATTTATTTAACTTATCCCAGTACAATTTCACATTTTTTAAATATATTGTGTTTATCATATTGAAAAAAATTATAGTCTTTGAGAGCTGTTTGTTTATGAGCTAAAATTTGCTATAATCCTTTTCACCCAAGCAATGGTATTGAATCGTTTCAAATATATTAAAAACATTCAGTTCTCGTATGAAACCATGGCTAAAAATAATATTTTAATTTTTTAAAATTTCTTTTAAAGTGTTAAGTGATCTTTATATTTTCACATCTCTAGGCATAGCTCAACATCAATGAAGAATTTTTATAAAAGGACATGAGGATTCTGAAAGTACGTTATTGTAGGAATTCTATATGAAATTCACTTAACGGTACAGAATTACCTCAAAGAATCTTGTAGAAACCTCTGAACCTCACCATCCTCAAATCAGTTAGAAGTTCAATATTCACCTAACGTAATTTCAACAAAATGACTGTTTTTAACATAAGAATGACGCACCTGTTGAATATATAGGCTTGAAATGCTATGAGTCAGTATATCCTGTCTTGTTAATCGGTTTCTTGGAAATATGAAACAACGATGAACGTTTATATCCGTATTCGTTGATTTTAGCATTTTTGTCGATTAAGTTCTTTCTTCTACCTCAGTTAGATTCCTTCAATGGTCGAATTCTTATAGCATTGACCTTACGATTACAAGTCTTTACTTTCCACATATCAAATTATTCCAATTAATATTTACTTAATTACAAATAAAAGTTTATATTTATAGTTCTTAATACTTAAAAATAGTCGCTCTTGAGTGTAAATATTTGCTCTCTTCATTTTCAATAATAAACCCCAATATGTGTTCACTGAGAGATCCAAATCATGCTATTGTTTTCCATTTAGTATATACACAATATCGAAGTGGAATTTAACACGATAAAAGCAATTTATATTGTTAATATTTTAAATAATACAACATATGTGTGAATTTCTGGAGATTAGCTTCTTTTTTTTTTTATCAATGCAATCTAAAGCTTTCAGGCATCTCTTCCCTTCGAATAAAAATGAAAAGAAACTCAACACTAAAACAGGTTGGATTATTTAATTTATATCCAAGAGATTTATATTAATTGTTAATTTTCCTAAGACTTGCTCTTACATGATGTATCTGTGTGTTCAGAAAAGGAAAAAGACTGTCCTTCCCACGCGTACAAGGCAGCATGTGCCAAGCAGGGTGTTCAACCCTTGACACAGGTCGTCAAAGTAATGGAGGTATGTGTAATTCAATCTTTTGTTTCTCTGATTGTCTTTATCAATATACAAAAGGTCATTAATAGTGCCAGCCTTTTTGAACCTTTCAATGGTTCAAT
This sequence comes from Cordylochernes scorpioides, assembly GCA_030710605.1. Taxonomy (NCBI): domain Eukaryota; kingdom Metazoa; phylum Arthropoda; class Arachnida; order Pseudoscorpiones; family Chernetidae; genus Cordylochernes; species Cordylochernes scorpioides. The sequence goes on along the minus strand of CP092863.1, from coordinate 195,792,306 downwards.
AAACAAATTGACGCGTAATATTCAAATTTTGAAAAAGTTAAAAATGGATGAAGGACTTTGACCTACCTTGTGTAAGACTATTACAGCTATACGGTTTTCTTCAACACCCCAATCCATTATAAAAAAAATAATAAATATATTCCGATTTTTTTCTAAACACGTGTGTAGGAGATATTCAAATAACAACTACTGTATTTTGAATACTTCACGCGGTCAAATTAAAATTTTTATCACTGATTTGGTTTTGTAACAATATTTATGGCCAGACTAAGTGTATATATATGTCGTGATCTCGAAGGTATACTGATAAGGGAGAAATATATCTCTCCCAACTAGATAGTCAATCGGAACCTTTACTCATGTTTTACAGTCGATAGCCAAAGCTTCTCCTTTGTTAAAGAAGACACGGATACACGATGAATTTCGGAAACAAGAAGCTCCCAGACAAAAATGATGAAAATAAGTTGGCTCTTAAACCATGGGTAATTTGAGGTGTGCACAAGGCTTGATGGGAAGCTTGCTAAAAGTCTTGAAGTAGATATGAGAGATTCACTAGCTTGAAGTCTGGACAGGACTGTGTGTCGAGCTCATGTCCGTTCTCGATCTGTCAACTGTCTGCTGACCGTGAAAACTCTGCTGTCAAACTCCGACTTATATATACACTAGAGCATAAGACCATCGCTCATCAATCGGAAAACAAACCAAAACGCTAAACTTATTCTAAATTTAACAATGGATAAAATATAAGCTGTGAAGCAATTACAAGAGAATAAACGCTTAATAAAACACACTGAGATTATGATATTTAAAATAAATAAATAAATTATAGACTGTTGAGATTCATAAAATTTGTTTCATAACTATTCACACAGAATCATATTTCAAAGTGTAACTAGATCAATATATATACGTAATTTCACTTCATAGAAGACCTAAAGATTCGATTGTGTGTGTATTATATTCTTTTATGTCTTTAAAACGAAGAAAAAGGTGAGCTGTCTCTCTTTTAAAGAATCGCCTTGTGATCCATTACAAGATAGCTTGTGAAGGTGCATGTATACGAAGAATATTCTTTGAAAAATCTCTCTTTTTAGAAAGAAGAGTAGAAAAGGTGAGGGCGACTACTCCCTAGGATGACGTCCAGACATTTTCCTCGCTGCACAACTCCAACGGTCAAACAAATGACGTAATGTAAACACCAGAGATTTCGAAAGTTAGTTGACACGCTCTGGTGCACAACCTTGGCAGTGCGAGCATTCAGATTTCGGAGCATTTTCTTAACTTTCTAGAAAGCTACTCCTAGTAACATGTAATTTTTATTCTAACTTATAAATATGCGTCAAAATATAGGGATAACAAACGCGTAAGGGTGAAAGTCAATTCAATTTATAATATACAGAAACAATTACAATATTATAACATAAAATAATAGAAAGACAATAAAAGCTGAGTAACCAAATAAATACATCAAAAATACATCCAGATGGCACAAGAACCTATAGTACATGCAACAACTGTCCTGGTGTGGAACTAACACTTACCCACATATTCTCCTACTCAGCAATGGCCGCAGCCTTGCAGGAAATTGACATGGACCCAGAGCAGTAGCTTTACACACCTAAGATGGAAGACATTGCGACTGCTGTGATAGAGATATATGGAGACATCTGAGGCTCTTCATTGGACACGACAACAACAATTGTCCTGGTGTGAAACTAACACCTACCCACATATTCTCATGTCCTGCAATGGCCGCAGCCTTGCATAAAATTGACATGGACCCAGAGCAGCAGCTTTACACATACAAGATAGAGAACATTGCGACTGTTGTAATAGAGATGTATGGAGACATTTTAGACTCTTCATTGGACACGACAACAACAATTGGCATATGTACATGGAAAAAAAGAGAGAATCTAATAATTTACTTACAAAAACTAAAAATTTATAAATTAAGCGGATTGCATGCTCCCCTGATACATATCCTATACATTGTCGGGTAACGGACTTCCATTTCCCAACTAAGAAGTTTGTGTTTGGTCAAATATGTTTCTTTTAGCTGTTGCCCTTGTGATTTATGTCACGGAAATAATATATCGTTAAAAGAAGAGAAATCCATACATAAATCTTTAGAATATAAAAATGCATATATTGGATTGAATGAAAGATTTATTTGCCAATAATTTGGTTAGCTGAATGCCAACCTGCAAGCCATTACCATTATTATTTTGTATAAACAAACTATTAAACAAGTCAATAAGTCTCCGGAGATGATGTTGAATTTAAGATATATCACAGAATATTTTATCAATAGATTTTTATAAATATAGTTATCATCATCAATGGTTGTTATTCTTCTTCTTATTTTAGTTTTACATATGTATGTTTGTATCTAGATGATAAATAAAGTTTTATTAAATTAAAACGTATTTGTTATGCATTGATTGAATATAATAAAAAACCAATAATTGGTAGTAGAGCATGGTTGATAAAAGTAAGTAAATAAAATATTTTCCTGAAATCTAAAGCGGTACGTAATTAAAATAAGAACATTCAAAATGGCGGAAAATATAAGAATTCCTGAATTTAATGGAGAAAATTTCCATAGCTGGAAATTCAGAATAGAAGCCTTCCTTGAAGGAAAGGGATTAAAAAGGTATTTATATGAAGACCCGCCACAATTAGATGATAAGACAGATTGGAGTATCAAGGATGCCCAAGCAAAAGGAATAATGACTAGTGCAATGAATGATAGTCAAGTAAGTTTAATTTTGAATTGCAAAACTACAAAAGACATTTGGAACTCAATTCATAGAAGATATGAAGGAGATATAAAAAAACAAAAAATTGAGGCTAAAAATAACCTCTTCAGAATGCAGATGAAAAAGGATGAAAATTTAAATCAGTTCTTACTTAGATCAGAAAAATTACTAGAAACTGCAAGGATATTGGGAAACAGTATTGAAGAAGAGGAATTTGTAGATGCATTTATAAAGGCTTTACCAACAAAATACAATATCATAGTGATGCAATTGAGCAGCATTAGTGATCCAGGAATTCTAGACATAAGAAGAATTGTACAACTTTATCTAGAGAGATACAAATTTCAGGAAAAAGAAGAAAATCCTAATGCATATAAAATGTTCACTAAAGAAAATGTGCACTTTAATAGGAATACAACATTTGAAAATACAAGACCTAAAAGGAAGATTCAATGCTTCATATGCAGTAAATATGGACATAAAGCAAATGATTGTTGGTACAACCCAAAAAACAAAGGAGAAAATTCCACAAGAAAGAACAATGGACCACAATCAAACACACATTCTTGGAAAACAAGACAAAATGTGCCCAGAGCTACAGCTGCTAAAGTAAAAGAAGAACAGACATTTACCACAATCAGTAAAGAAGAGGAGATAAAGGAAGATAAATATCAAGGTTGGATTCTAGACAGTGGAGCAACTTGTCATATGACATCCTCTCTTGAGCAAATGAAAGACATTCAACCTGATGAAAGAAAAATTGTTCTAGCTGATGGGAGCTACACCAAATCAAATTACATAGGAAATGTGAAACTAAATGGTGTGAATCATTTTTTAATACTAAATAATGTTTTACATGTCCCTAGTTTAACTGATAATTTGATTTCCGTAAACAAACTTGTACAAGAAAATAACAAAGTGATTTTTGATCAAAAAGGAGGACATATTATTGATCAAGCTGGATATACTATAATTACAGCAAACAAAGTAGGAGACCTATATTTTATAAAAGGAAATAATAATAAAATAGATATCACTTTCAAAGTAACTAATATCCCATGGGAGGTGTGGCACAAAAGACTTGGACATATAAATGATCAATACATGGAAATAATGAAAAAGAATCAATTAGTTTATAAATTTGACTACAATGAACAGAAATCAATGGAAAATTGCATCAGCTGTATAAAAGGAAAGTATTCAAGAAAACCCTTTAAGACAGTTACTGAAAATCAATCAAACCAGCCACTTGAGCTACTACATTTGGATTTGATAGGTCCAATCAAACAACTCTCAATTGGATCTGCAAAATATGTTTTAACTATAGTAGATGATTTTTCAAGAAAAATATTTGTTAAATTTTTACATTCAAAATCTGATACTTTAGAAATATTCAAAGAATTTTTAGAAAGTACTGAAAACCTATTGAATAAAAGAGCTAAATGCATAAGAAGTGATAATGGGCTTGAGTTTGTAAATCAAGAATTTGAGAATTATCTGAAAAATAAAGGCATTATACACCAAAAAACAACTATTTACACTCCACCGCAAAATGGCATAGCAGAAAGGGCTAATAGAAGCATCATAAATGGAACAAGAACACTACTTGTAGAATCAGAGCTTCCCACCAAATTTTGGGCAGAAGCCATGCATAACTTTGTTTATACTAAAAATAGAACACCAAACAAACATAATTTGAAAATAACACCTGAAGAACTCTTTACAGGTAAAAAGCCTACAGTGGCACATCTAAGAACATTTGGTTGTATTGCTGAATTTTGGATACCAAAAGAAAAAAGAGCAAAATTTGACATGATTACACATTCAGGTATATTCATGGGCTACTCATCAAACAGAAAGGCATATAGAATTTTTAACCCAAACACTTATTCAATAGTTGAATCAAGAGATGTAAAATTTATAGAAAATAAAAAAGGAGTATCATTACTAAAGAGTGATCAAAATGAAGTACAGGACTATTGCATCTTTAAGTTTCCAGAAGAAAATTTTGATTATGATTCAGAAAATAAACCATCAGAAGAGTCCAACATTCAAGAACTTGAAGAAGCTACACAACAACAACAAAATAATGTTGTTCCCTACCTCAGGCCAAGTGCAAGAAATAAATATTATTGTGAGCTTTCTTCAGATGAAGAAGAATTATCAGATGATTCAAGACTTGATCCAACATTTGATCCTACAGAACACAACCTTTTTGCCTTGGATGAAATTCCTATACCCAACTCATATGAAGAGGCCATTAATAGCAAAAATCCAGAATATTGGATTGAGGCCATGCAAAGGGAAATGAATTCTCTACAAGAACATCAAGTTTGGGACCATGTTTATCTACCTAAAGGGGTAAAACCCATAAAATCTAAATGGGTATATTCATCAAAGGTTGATCCATCAACAGGACAAACTATCTTCAAAGCAAGACTTGTGGCTCTTGGATGCTGCCAAAAGGATGGAACTTACTTCCAGAATATCTGCTCACCTGTGATGAAAAGTGACAGCTTTAGAACACTTTTAGCATATTGTGTGTTACAGGGTTGGAGCTTAATACACTGTGATGTACAGACTGCATTCCTATATGGAAAATTAGATGAGGACATTTACCTACTTCCACCTCAAGGATATCAGCCTACTGATGAAAATCTTGTCTGTAAGTTAAACCAGGCATTGTATGGGCTGAAACAGTCAAGTAAGGTATGGTACAATACTTTTTCTGATCATTTGGTTAAAATAGGGTTTACTAGATTTAATTCTGATAAATGTTTATTTGAATTTAAAATTGGAAATTCTAATCTTATTTTAGGCCTATATGTTGATGACATGATAATAATTTACTCAGATATCAATATATTAAATGTGGCCATAGGCAAAATTGAATCAAAGTTTAAATTAAAAAGAAATGCTGATAATTTTACCATTTTAGGATTTGAGATTACTCAGCATGAAAATAAAATAACTCTAAAACAAGAGGGCTATATTAACAAATTATTACAAAAATACCATATGCAAGATTGCAAAGGTGTTTCTACACCAATGGATGTTAACACAGATTTTGGAAATTTCCACAGTTCTAAAAAGATAGATCAGCATAAATACCAAGAACTTATTGGTAGTTTGCTTTATTTGGCATGTAAATCTAGGGCAGATATAGCATTTTCTGTTACTGTTTTAAGTAAATACAATACAGATCCTAGAGAAATTCACTGGAATGCTGCCAAAAGAGTATTAAGATATTTACAATTCACAAAAAAATTAGGTTTAGTCTATACTGTGGGTGACACCAAGCTAGAAGGCTTTACAGATGCAAGTTGGAATTCAAAGAATTTTAAATGTTCATTTGGAGGTATAGCCTTTAAATTTGGAAATAATCTTATTTCTTGGTCATGTAAAAGCTTGCCAAATGTTTGTCTCTCAACTACAGATTCTGAACTTTATGCTTTTACACTGGGTGTAAAGACAAGTATTTACATACGATATCTGATTGAAGAATTAACTGGCAAAAATTGTAAGCCAACAATATTTTGTGATAATCAATCAGGAATTACTTTGATAAAATCTGGACAAACTAGCAATAAATCTAACCACTTGATTAGAACCATCAATTTTTTAAATACCAACTTATGTGTATATAATAGCTTTGATATTATGTATATAAATACTGATCAAAATGTTGCTGACATCTTAACAAAACCCTTAAGTAAAGGGAAATTTCATTATTTTTTAAATTGTTGCAATATTATCTCATAACTTTAACTACTGAACTTTAATAAAATTTGAAAATATTAGCCTATAACTAAAGGTTATTGTAACTTGAATAATATAAGGCATATTTTACTATATTCATATGAAGTGTTAACAGATTGTTGACTTCATTTAATCATATGTTTCAAATTAAATTGTAATATTATTAGTTTAAATACTTGATTTTATATCTTTTGTCAAATATTGCTTTATTCAAATATTTAGGCTTAACAATACCTAAAAGTTGTAAACAAATAAATGGGGATGTCGCCGCCATCTAGATGACGTCATTGTTATGACGCAATGCTCGGCCATTCCAACTACTACCTTAGTTACCTGTCTATACTTATAAATTTTAAAACCATGATAAAATATTCAGCTAAATCTTACGGGGGCATTTGTTGAATTTAAGATATATCACAGAATATTTTATCAATAGATTTTTATAAATATAGTTATCATCATCAATGGTTGTTATTCTTCTTCTTATTTTAGTTTTACATATGTATGTTTGTATCTAGATGATAAATAAAGTTTTATTAAATTAAAACGTATTTGTTATGCATTGATTGAATATAATAAAAAACCAATAGATGAGTTTCTTATTTCTTTTTATTGCCAACTTATTGACTTGTTTAATTGATATTTAGGGGATTTAAATATATATAACATAAACAAATTATTTTGACAAATGAAACTTTCTATTCAATACAATATATGCCTTTTTATTATAGATATAAAGAGACACCTTTTACCTTAAATATATCTTGTTTAAATGTAAAGGAAGGGATTCCTATATATTGGTAAATAAATTAGTACAGAATAGTGGGAGTTAATTAATTTATATATATTCTCTCTGCAGACGAGAGAGCTAAGGTTACAGACTTCCTATAGAGACATGAAAACATGTCACTACATCACGCCGACCTGACAATGGGGACAATAAATTCCCTTTGTGACAATTCGGATCGAGATTCCCCGCCTCTGATCAACACCGTCTGGACTGGGGCTGTCTGCTTACCTGCTGGGCAGTCCGCAGACCTTTTTGAATGGTCCTCGGAGATTTTCACCTAGCCCCTTGTGTTTAATATATTTCAAAAAATATATACTAAAATTTTCTAAGATAGTTTTTGTAAGCAGGTGTGTTGTATCTTTGCATATTTGCTCTTTGAATATTTGCTCTTAGCATGTTTGATCTTTTTGTGGCACAATTTGCATAGTTGCTATTTAACTTATTTGTGCTAGCTATATATAGGACGTATGGATTGAGTTAGAGGTGCGAGTCTAGCCTTAGGATAAGAATAGTCTTGTTGCCTAAAACGACTTTTGCTGCTGTAGTTTTTATCCTGACAAATAAAAAGTATTTGTTTAAAACAGTTTTTAACGTGAAAAACTTATTTTATATTTTAAGACAACGATAATTTCTCTAATGGCTATAGAATAAGAAACACAAGTCAGGGAGAAGAGATTCTTTATATAAGAGGATGATGGTACAAGATTTCAGCCAATACGCCTTTCTACGGGTACATAATGACACGAGTGGCAATGGTTTATACATGATACTTTTTCATATATGTTTTATGTATAAAATATCAACTTTGTGTATGTAGTAGTTCTTTAATATAAATGAAAGTTTTGAAAATCGAGCAATCCCCATAAACAGATCTTTAATTAAAAAGGCACATATATTGGATCAAAATATAATTTATTTACCAATATTTCAGTTGGCTGAACGCCAACCTTTTTCACACAAACACGTTAAATGTTATAATACCTTGAAAAAGGTTGACGTTCAGCCAGCTGAAATATTGATAAATAAATTATATTTTGATACAATATATGCCTTTTTAATTAAATAATATAAAGTTATTTTGTTAAAAAGAACACCGGCACATACGCTGAATTTTTTTTCCACAAATTTTACCGTTCCGAGGGCTAAAAATTGTTGTGAAACGCTGATAAAGGGAACAGGACACTGGTTATTCAAGAATTGCGCATGATGCAGAAATTATGTGAATTGTATTAAGAGACCTATAGAAGATCAAGAGTTTTAAGAGACACTGAAATGGTGACTTGAAAAAATCCATACAACACAGCCCTTCCTCTTTATACAAGACTAGCCGAATGACCCGGGCAACGCCCGTGTTTTACCCGATTGAATGTTTTGATTCAAATACTATTTGTTACAATTATAATTTGGTGCCTTAAATAAATGCATATATTAGTTAATAACAATAGCCTATGTGCTTTATCTGTCTATGTACTGTTGGCTTCCGTAGGCGTCTCTTACTGGGAAAAAGAAAGAGAGGATTCCTTTTAGTTATTAACTAATATATGCATTTATTTAAGGAGCGACCCGCTCCAACACAATAGTTACAAAAACCAAAAAGGGAGAGGGGGGGGGGGGGGGGGGGCAAAGTCAAAAACAAAGTGTCTCGCGTAGTGGCGGCGCCATCGTAGCCACGTGATCGTAGCCAACCAATAGGAGAGCGCCATTCCAAAAAAAAAAAAAAAGCAAACGGTGACAGAGATGATGACGCTCGTAACTGTATATAGAATTCTTAATCAAATGTCTCGGCCAACACACCCAAATATTTCAAAAGACAAATTATGTTAGAATATTCTTAATTTTAATCGATAAATTGTCATTAAACATATCAAATAGATGTTAAAATTGATATGGTTTGATGTTTCACCTAAAATTGAACTCCATTATAATTTAAAAATAAGAACACAAGAGAAAATATTCTTTATTTGGTTATATCAAGACACAAATAAAGTTTGTACAATGGTGTTCAAAGTTAAGGGAGAAAACTTGAAATGTAGATTATATTTTAAACAACGTTCTATAAAACTGTGAAATTTGACAAACAAATAGAACTTTTCTAAGGTTATTCAATATCGATTCCTATGGATATAAAAATATAAAATTGAGAGAGAGAGAGAGAGAGAGAGAGATAATATATGAATGTTTCTGAAAATAGAGCAATCCATACTTAAATCATTAAGATAGTAAAAAGGTATATATTGGATTGAATAAAATATATGTTTGCCAATATTTAGGGTGGCTGAACGCCAACCTTTATCGAGGCATTACATTTTTGTAATACACAAACTCAGAGCCGCATAGTGTTATAAGTTGTGTTATGAGTTTGTGTATACAAAAATGTAATGCTTCGATAAAGGTTGACGTTCAGCCAGCCGAAATATTGGAAAATAAATATTTTATTCAATCCAATATATGCTTTTTTACTATTTTTTATATGAATGTGTAAAACGAAAATTAAAATTATACCGCGAATGTTTCTTTTAAAAATCGAAATTTATTTTCAAAGAGAAATAGCGACATTTCTAACTTTGAGGATGAGGTATGGAAAGGTGAAACATGAAGAGTAATGGAGAACGGAAAAATAAAAAGTGTCCAGGGGCGGGAATCGAACCCACACCCTTCTGCTAACCGGGCAGGTGCCTTGTCCACTCGGCTACCCTGGACTATATTGTATTTTATATGAATGTGTGTTTGGTTTAAATTATACTAAATCTACACAAAATTCAGGCAGCCAATATCTCCAAGAAGTAGGATTCACTAGCTAGTGGGATTACTTCTAGCGTCACTACAGCTTCCATAACTAGCTTTCTTGTTGATTGACAGACTTTAGAGGAAGTCTTGAGGCAATAAATCCCAATCCACCGAAATAGTATAGTTTATTCATACAGCAATTAATATGCATAGTCTTTTAAATCAATCAAAAATACAAGAAAATTAAACATAATCCAAATAAATTAATACTATGTAACGTTTCAGTAACCGCGTTGTTATCATCAACAGACAAAATAATAAATGAGTAAAAAATCACAACATGTTCTTAAATAGTACTGTTATCAAATGTGTCTATTTTTACTTATTTTTTTTTTTAATCTGATAATGGTAACAACGCTGTTACCGAAACGTCACATACTATTAATATATTTGGATTAGGTCTTATTTTCTTGTAGCTATATTCTATAATCCAAATTGGATTCAGTACTTTTGTCTGAAGAGGATAACAATGATGTTACCAAACTTTACACTTTATTTATTTATTTGGATTTAGTCTTATTACCTTGTGTTTATAATCTATAATCCAAATTGTACCTTATCAATTCAAATTGTGTTTTATCATAAATCAATCAACATTTAGAAAACATCAGTGTGGAGAGCTAATAAACACACACAAAAAAAAAAGATTAAAATATTTTGAGGATGAATAAAGAAACATTTCCGCCTTGTATATCTTAGTTGAAATGTACAGTGAACTTTCTCTAAATTGATCAACTTTCCATTTCTAAACATCCGGGTGGTATCACTCGGTCTATTTGTGACCTGTCTATCTGTCCTTCTATTTCTGTAGACCACCTGTCTCCTGGGACCTACTTGTCTATAGGTCACGATATTGGGCTGAGATTGGGACCCCTCTTAGCGTCTATATTTGACCACCACCACAGTAAGACCAGTAAAAGGCTGTTTTCCTATATGAATATTTGCGATAAATAGTTTTAATTTCTTCCTAAAGATTCTAGAATTTCCTTCTGTGCTTTTGAGGCCTTACCAGCTCATTTATGATTTTTTTTTTTACAGAATAGCCTTTTTGTTCGATAAATAATTATGTATTTGGGAATAGATGCCTACTGTCCTCAAAGCTCTGGTGTACAGACTTCGGTCTAGACAGCCCGCTATCAATCAATATCCTCAAAAATCATATATAAATATAGTTTCCTCAAATAACTTCACCAATAATTTATCTAAAGTACAAGGATATATAAGCAGAACAACCAAACACAATATTAGAACAGTCCGATATATTAAACTGGCTGAACCGCTGGGAACGGTTCATTACTGATGAGCCAGACCCTCCCAATATTTTTCTATCGCACACACATACACAGTAAATATCAATTAAGGAGGATCAGAAGATGAGTTTCTTTTATTGTATGATGCTACAAGCTTTCGGGCAAAAGCCCTTCGACAGGCAAAAATATAATTATACAAAGAAAGATAACGAATTTATATATGTTAATCTTAACTTAAAACCGATTTTTGAATAAAGTAAATATTAAATCTGCTGTCTGAGACCACGAGACGGCGCATGGTTTGGGCTATTGAAATAAACATGTGGGGGGTTTAAATGTAGTTTGTGTAGGCTGCGGGGATGTCTATTTTTCTATTTATGCTGTGTAGCTTGGATGAAACTATGGATTCTAGAACCAATCTCTGGTGTAGGTTGGAGATATTTTTGTAGTGAATGGTTGGGTTAGCAGTGTCAAAGGAATGGCCAGAAGATGCTATGTGTTGGAAAATAAGGGAACGGGTATCTCGGTTGGTGATGTTGCGTGTGTGTTCGGTCATTCTGATGGCGATGGTTCTACCGGTCTCCCCCACATAGGTGGCAGGACACTGTTGGCACGAGACCGAGTAGACTGCTCCAGAAGATGTTAGAGGATCAGTGGAGGAGTCTGTTTTTGTGATGGGATGCCTAAGGAGTGAGTGGAGGTTAGGTGTGTTAGTAAAAAAGGTACGGATGCCAAAGGGTTTGAGGAAACGGGAGAGGTTAACTGAGAGGGGAGAGAATGGGATCACACATGTGGATTTGTAAGTTGCAGGAGGGTTGAGAGGAACAGGTGAATAGGTGTGTTTTTCTATGAAGGATAGAGGGAAACCTGAAATTGTAAGATGGGAGATGATGCGGTTCTTTTCAATAGTTTTGAAGATGGGGAGTGAGCAGTGGGTTAATAGGCGGCGGGTGAGGGCTTTAACTATATTGATTTTGTGGGAGGTTGGACAGTGCGACCTATAATGGGTGTATCTGGGGGGGTGGTAACCTTGCCAATGAACTCTCGGAGACGCCTGTGGGTGAGTGGTCAACCCCATTGTAGCCGGACCATACTGGCGGGCGCGAGGGGCCTACCAAAGGCCGCTCGGTGCATGGAGAATGCATCATTCCTTCGGGCTGTGTGACGCTAGAGGGGACGCAAGGGCATTGCTGCCTATATCGTCCCTGGCTATGTGAGCCGAATTTTCTAATCTGTAGTAGACTGTGGTATGGTAGGTGTTTGGGGTGCGTATGACTAGGACGTCCAGGAAAGGAATAACAAGCTCATGTTCACTCTCAAGAGTGAATGTGATGTTGGGATTGTAAGTGTGGAGGTCGGTGAAAATGGTATTCTCGCTGTCGGTTTTGCATACGCAAAAAATATCGTCAACGTATCGACGCCAGAAGAAGATGTTTGAGGGTTGTCGGTTACAAATCCACTGGTCTATGGTAGACATCGTTATTTCAGACAAAATGGATGAGAGGGGGCTGCCCATTGGGGTTCCCCTAATCTGTTTAAAGTGGGTATGAGAATAGGTGAAGGTGTTCATGCACAGGCATATTTTGGTGAGTGAGATGATGTTGTTGGCTATGGTGGTATCTGTGTGGATGGATGAGAGGAATTGGTGGAGGTTATCTATCATGAGGCTGTGTGGAAGGCTGAGGAATAGGGAAGATACGTCGAACGAGCACATGGATGAGTTTGGAGGGGGGAGCAGGTTTGTTATATCCTGTATGAAACTGGTGGAATTGGGTGTCGTGGAGGCTCTCCTGTTATTATTCCAAAGAGGGGTTAGAAGGTTCGTAAGGTGTTTGGCCAGGGGGTAGGCAGGGGATAGGTGGTATGCGATGACTGGACGGAGGGGGACGGATGGTTTGTGGATCTTGGGGAGGCCGTAAATATAGGCATTAGTTCCCATGTTGGAGGTGAAGTTTTTGTGATCTTCTATTGTGATGGAGGCCGAGCGTTTCATGCGGTTGAGGGAAACTCTGAAATTCTTGGTCGTTGCTTTGCTTTCTTCTGCGGAGATTTGGGTGAAAGTGGTTGTATCATTCAGTATGTCTGTCATTTTTGTATGGTATTCGGTTTGGTTGATGATAACCGTATCAGATCCCTTGTCTGATCGGGTAATGACAATGGATCGTTGGGATTTCAGTTTGCGTATGATCTTGTGTTCCAATCTTGACACGGAGAGTGGAGGTAGCGGTTGTTGAAGGGTGCGGGTTACTTGATTCCTGATGGTCCATTGGTCTTGGTGGGAGAGGGTTCTGATGGAGGCCTCTATTCCACTAATGAGTCGGGGTGTGTCTACTTTGGCTGGGATTCTGTATTTTAGCCCTTTGGATAATAGTCTGTTTTCAGCTGGTGATAGGGTTATGGCAGACAGGTTGATAACATTGGGGACCTCATGGTCGGTGTTCCTACGTTGGAGAGGGAAAGCATATTTTCGGGACCAAAACTCCAGTTTTTGGTTATGTTTGCGGTTTGTATTCTGTTCCAGGGCCTTAACGTCAGCTGTGGTTTTTTCTATGAATCCTTAATTGATATACCTTACTAGAAGAGTCTTTACCTTTAATACACAGTAAAGTAAATATAATTTTTTTTCGATTTATAAAAATAAAATTAAAAAGCTATAAATAATTTCTATATATATAAGGCGAGCTATTAGTTTTAAATATCCGTGTTCTGGGACTTGATGATAGATGCCATTTACTTGAAATAACCTTTCTTCTAAACGCAAATTTATTAGCACACACACAAAACACAATATCTTCATTTTAAAATGGAAAGAAATTTATTAATGCCAGGTTTTTTTTTTTTAAATTTTTATACAGACCTTACACTGCAATTATTGAAAAATATAGAAAGGGAATGCATGGTTGACCAGCGCAACACCCTCCCAGTGGTTTCACCAGTTTTATCAACAGATTACTTTATATTATTGTATTTGAATGATTTTTAAAATATATATTCTTTAAATTTTAATGAATAAATGTTAAAGAGAAATGTGTTTTAAAAGAAAGCCATGAACAAAGGTTTCACCTAAATCAACGATTTAAGGCATCGTGTATTGAACTTCCGCAATATCACCAAACAGGCTTGTCAGGCCACATGTCATATATCCCATTATTATCGCCATCTCTGGCCATCAATCTCTACTTTAGTTCTTCAATACTGGCAGGTAGGATGTCGCACATACGCTAAACAAAGATATTGATATATTGCAGGACAAAGTTCACTTGTGCGAGAACTTAATTCTGTGTGTAATGTAATCTCCTTAATATATGACCAATTTTTGACGGTCAAAAGTTGAGAAAAAGAATCAAGACCTTTTACGCTATAAATAGTTTATATTTATAAATATAGATGGCGCCCTATTGTATTCTATTTAATTTAGGTCAAAGGTTATCGCAGCCCTTTAATAAATACACACAACACACCATATATAAACATCTATTATCTATATTATTGATTATTTATGATAATCAAGAATTACATTTCGACCTTATAAATAATATTATAAACTTGCAGTGCCTCTATTAAACACCAAATTTTCCTTATGGTAATTCTATTTACATGTGAGGTTTGTGTGCAAGCTCCTCAAATTTCGCTAAAATTTACCAGAAAGAAATATTCCACAGTGTTGATCGACCAAGAAATCCCAAGATGGTTTTTAAGGCCAACCCTTATGTAGCTGTGTAAACACACCCGCCCACTCGACTATGTAAAAGCTTCTTTAAAATTTTCCATATATTTTAAAACACGCGTATTTTTCCTTGGAATATAATTTTTTTCTAAAAAGCTTCTAGAGCACATTTTCATGTTTGGATCGATTTTTTTTAGCGCTGGCGGCGTATGTGAATAGTTACTTACGCACATGATGTATACTTTCCCTTTTATAAAATGGTCTACACAATCTAATAACGTATTTGAGATGAGTAAAAAATATTAAATATCGAAATGCAATTTATATATAAACACCCAAGATAGAGGTCATTGCGACTGCTGTGATAGAGATGCATGGGGATATCTTCATTAGACACGACAACAACAACAACATTTATATATATTCTAGATCTATCAATAAATATATATCTACATGTGAAATAATACCGAACGAAGGCATATTCTCATGTTTATAACATTTAAACCTGTCACTATAGTAGAAAAAATTATGGATTTCAACCTTCATGGCCTGGTGTAATCCTACCCATGGGATAATAATAATTTTAAAAATCTGTCACAACACAAACCTTTCTTATTGATAGTTTACACAATCAAATTAGGCTCTTGTAGCTATATAATATCATCAAGCAATTGAAGATTGAGTTTCTCTTACTAGTTTTATTTCTTTATCTTTCGAGAGCTAACATGCCCTTCAACAGGAGATGTATAAGTTTGACTTCCAGCTAACTATACACACCCTATCAAATTGTGAAGTAAGGGATGAACGTGTATTGTAATATAATGAAACTTTAATGTCCTCCTTTTCTACGTTGTACACCTTTCCTGAGCAAGTTTCCATAGTATTAAAACAACCGAATAGTGAAGAAATTACATATCAATTTTTTTTCAAGTTTGTTTATTTGTTGTCTTCCTTGTAAGTGGTGATCTCAAGTTTACACACCCGTAATAAATTTGATAAGTTTACTTATTTATTTTTTTATAAGGGAGAACATATAGTAAACCCGGGTGTTTTTTTTTTCTTCTGGTTTCCACAGATTGGACAATCCCGTGAAAACAATAGGAGATGGAAACATTTAAAGAAACGGTTTTATTAAAGCTATAAACTTTTATAGTCCATATTTAAAGTTTTATTGAAGTTATATCTGGTATTCCCCTTTCTTTTAACATACACACAGCTTGGATATTTTGTAACATTTTGGTTATTCATTACTAGATGATCTGTATTTGTTCAGCAATTATAAGCGTATATATTCATATTGAAGTTTTCTACAATAACCTATCGTAACGTTATTTTGTAGTAGTTCGAACACTCCAAATCTGGGTAAAAGAAACGTTATTAAGGAATTTATACATTTAAAATATAAGAAAAATCCCAATTTAACAATATATATATAGAAGAATAAAAGATAAATATAAGGAGTAAAATAAGTTTATATTATTATTTTTGGTGAATATTCTGATGGAATAAATAAATATTTAAAATGTTTAACGGCAAGATTTAACAACAGAACCAAGCATTTATATCGGCTTTGACACGTCATGAGCTTGTCCAAAAAAAAAAAAAAAAAAACTGAGGTGACGAACTATATATTTTCCAATCAAAAAGATTAAAGTAATAGAGTAATCTGAAGAGTGAAGTTTTTCCAAATTTAAATATATAACTCTCAGTTGCACGATAAGGAGATGCCTTTTTCTTAATTTATCCACCTTATCCCAGTACAATTTCACATTTGTACTATTGTTTCACTTATATATATGTGTGAAAAATAATAGAAAAAAAATAATAAATAAAAAGGTCAGGTGTTGATATTAAAAATAAAAAAGCATATCCTGACCAGGAGCACATTTTTTTCTATTATTTTTTCACATGTTAAGCGTATTTACGCAAGTTTGGCCTTAAAACCCATTTATTGGTTTCTCAAGAAGCCTCTGGGGCCAAAAATATTTTTGGTCGCAGTAGTACAGCCTACTCCACGCTGACGAGCGCCAACAGCGCGAAACGCGTTCGTGGATGGCTTTTCTTGATCTATCAATAAATTGTGTTGGCCAAATATCAGGAAACAGGATAAATCAATGTTTAGTTGATTTCTGCCCCACTATATGGCGCTCTGCCATCTGAAAAGCTCATGTGCTTCGGGTCAGGATATGCCTTTTTTATTTTAAATATATATATACAAAATATATATAAATTGGAAAGAAAGATGTTTGTTATTTTAAATTTACATACGACATTAAGCGCGCCATCTATATTTAAGAAATAAAACTTTCTAGCGCTAAATATTTATTTTTCAAATGTAAAAAAATATATACTACCCTTGCCGCAATGGAAATATATTGGGAGTGCCTTGCTCATCAGTGGTGAACCCCCTCCCATCTGTTTCGCCAGCTTAATATTCAATACTGTTCTAATATTGTATTAAGTTTTCCATTTATATATTCTGCGCACTTCGGTAATTCTGTACCTATGTATGAATGCAAATTTTAGAATTTTTTTAAATGAAAAAGGTGAATTGTGCACATCACTCTTGTTAAATTAAGTTTAAAAGTTATTTTTTACCCAATTTGATTAAAATATGTTTCAATTTCAAAGGTTCTGATAAAAAAAAGTGAAAAGAGTCTTTTGCTTTTCTCGAATTTCTTAAAGGAAATCAAACACGAAATCAACTATAATTCATAACGCTACTATTAACCAGTATCATACATTACTTACTATATTATATATATATATATTTATTAGAGAGTAAAACCCTACTATGCACAAATAGAATCAAAGAAGAAATAGAACACCATATATTTGAATGTATATCTCTGAAGAGTGAGAAAGAAACTATTGTTGCTGAGATAGGCCGCCTGAACTTCACTGTACACTCTTCTATCAAGTCTGATAGACAATATTGCTTTATCTGTATATAATTTCTTCAGAAGAGTTATGAAGAAAGCGGATATGATAAATTAGTCTTTTCATTATAATAATGATACTTAATCTTCAATTTTTATTTTATTTATTTATTTCTTCTTTTGTTAGACCATGCTTTTGACTGCATTTCATGCAATGTTTTACATATAAAACTCCTCTCATCCTTGATCATTGTTGTCTACACTCTGGAGAATCTGTGTAAGACCAATGGGGTCTTAATAAAGGCTATATGTGTGTGTGTGATAGTAAATTCTGTAGAGAGAAATTCAGGATGAAATATATATATATATATATCTCTAAAGAAAGACGCCCACCAAATTTTATAGAATGTTAGAATTCTATTTTTCTGGAAGGATATATTTTCAATTTTCTATAGATATCCGATATTGGTAAATGTATATTTTTGTCCGTCTTATTTGTTTTCTAAAATATAATAATATCTATATATTTGTATATTTTTATTCGAAAGGTAAAAAGAATTATATGTGGATATTTTTCAATATAATATAGTATTGTACATCACATAAACAACACAGGCCAGTTTTAATCTAGCAGACCCCCATTCATATTATTCTAATATAAATAGTAAATACAAAAGACTGATTCTTGAAGCATTATTACCCATAAAGTTTAATAGCATTAACAGACATATAGATATTCCCGATGTCTACAATCTTTTAATTCAGAATTCCTAGTTTATTACATAATCTGAATTAACCTATCATAATAGTTCTCTTAAATTGTTTTGTATTTGTTTATAATAATTACTATAAATTTCTCCTCATTTAAATCTAATTATATAAAATTTTAAATAATTCTAATTTTGAAAAGAGGTATGTAAATATTATATGTGTATGTTTATAACCAGTTGATCCATCTAGATTCATTCTTTGTTTTTTTTTTTATTCCTGTAGAAGGGTCGTTAATACCCAAAGAGCTTAAACATTAAATATAAGATACTCATCCTTGGTGATTTTATTTTTCTTTTCCTGATGATTGTTGAAGGATTTTAAGTCGATATACAATATAGTTTCCCTTATAAGCCAACCTTCGACCGTGTTTGTAACATAAAAATAAATTAATCTTATCAAATCCAGGTTCTCTACATTGAAAGACCCATTGAAGGCACCAAATCAAGAAGACGTCCATGTACTATATTTGTGGACTATCTACATAGGGAAATCAAGGCGACATCTTACCATACCAGTTGAAGATTATGGCTATGAATTGATCATCGAGCTAATTGAGCAGGACAACTTGTTAAGGTAAAAACAGAGATTTCAGAGATGAGTTTCTTCTTGAAAATTTTATTTCAAATTTCTAGCTTTCGGGTATGTTAGCCTTTCTATAGGAGAAACACAATATAATGTAAGAAAGAAAAAATACATCTTCTTATAGTGCAACTGAAAGTTCCTGAATTTGCAAGCCCTCAGCAACTTTCAGTTGTACGATAAGGAGATGCCCTTTTTTCTTTCTTAATTTATGCACCTTATCTCAGTACAATATCACTATTTTTTCGCACGATATATTGGGTTTCTCTTGTAAAAGGGGTACCATGCCCGAAATCTAGAGATGGAATATCATTTTTAAAAAGAAAGCTATCCCTGGAAACAAGATTTTTTCACCTTAATATTGTATCAAGGGATTATTGTATTGATTTTGAGACAACTAGTTCTCTCTTACACATTCAACTCTTGAATAGAGATCTAACCTCTGGTATGAGACCAATTTCCGAAGTCATCCATGTTGTTGAGCTATGGCTCCCCATAAGAGGTAAAACTCTTATCCCCTCTAGAAATATACTGTGAAAGAGCGATAAATGATATATGTAACAATTGTTGGTGGATCGCAATAATTACTTCTCTTTTAAAATATTAATCTTCTTTATTGAAGGTACAAAAATAAGAACATAAATTACTAAATAAATCTAAGTTAACATTACTAATAAAATAACATCTCTTTAAATAACTTCTCTCTATTAACTCTCACCTATATATATATTCCTGACACCATATTTGTCAAGTCACAGCTTATGACAATCGTAGAATAAAAATAATAATTGACAATAACATCCGACAACATCTATTGATACTATTATAGTTAAAAATAAAATATAGAATGTAATTTATCATATCCAAAACAAACGGTCAAGATTTGTTGCATGATTTTATGTCATTCTCTTGTATATAGTACGAGTATATATTGGGATCTTGGAACAGGGAAACTATCCACCAGTTTCATTATGTTCTCCACATGTGCCGCTACTGGGATTCCAAACCCGGCTGTGATTGTGTCGCCCAATGACATCCCATAATAATAATAAAAAGATAAATATAGCTTCATCTAGGTCACTTCCGTCCAATACCATCATTGTGTGTTCCCATTTTGTGAGCCGAGATACTTGAATTCTGTTCTGATTCCAGTTTATTAAACATACTACAATCTATTTACAAGGTTGTCCCAAAAATTAGTCTTTTTCTTAAAACGTTGTTTTCTTATCATTTGACGATATTATTATTACGGCGAATACATAATACAATTACTTTATACATAACGGCGAATAATATTGGTATATACATTTTTTGAAAGTGTTTACTAACTTTTGGAACAACTTTATACCTTAGTAATACTAGGGATAATTGATTTTGTCGAGGATTGAGCTGATCAGGTATGTATGGTGAAAGTAAATAATAAATAAAATGGCTCCTAGGGTGAATTCCTTACTTTATTATATTGTAACAAATTATTTATCATTTTATTAACACATTATCAATTTTGATATTACTATTTTGATACTCTATAAACCTTCCTCATTGCTTAGTTTGTATTTGATCAATTATAATTTGTACTTGCCTTAAATAAATTTCTGTGTCATTCTGAAGTTTGTCTTTTTTAAATTTCTACTTGAAACCTTAAATATTCACTATAAGTTTTTTTCAATAGTTAACTCTATATACTGTTAAAATTTCCGTCAGATTAGTTACGTATTGTGGACGTGTATAGCCGACATAGGAACAAACAAAATACATACATACACTGACTTATATATATATAGGGATTTGTATAATTATTGATAATATGATAGTTAAAAATAAAATATATAGAATGTAATTTCTCATCTCCAAAACAAACGGTCAAGATTTGGTGCATGATTTTATGTCATTCTCTTGTATATAGTACGAGTATATATTTTTTCTTCTCAACCTTTCGAGTTTAAAACCCCATCTACAGGAGAGATAGATAGAGAGAGAGTTTATGATTTTTTTCTCGTATACACTTGTAGAAGAATTTGTAAAACCCAAAATCTTAAGAAGAAAATATATAAAACGACGTTTGATAAGTTTTACCGCAAATGGGTCCGGTTCCCATCCCTGGACACTTTTATTTTTCCGTTCATCATTACTCTTCACAATTCATCCTTTCCTACTTCATCCCTAAAGATAGAAATAATCGTTATTTCTCCTTAAAATAAATTACGATTTTTCGTTCAAAAGAAACTTTTGCGGTAAAAATTGTCAAACGTCGTTTTACAATCATACGCCGCATTGTATTGTCGCGTATAAGACCTGAAAACATTTACAACCTCCGCCAATAGATGGCGCTTTCGCCTGTTTCCGATCTGAAACTGGTGTGGGAATCGCCGACTGCTGTAGTCCTGTTTCCTGGGGCAAATGTTTGTAAATACACTTTTATATTGGCCCTAGGAGGTAACGTAATGTAAATACCCGTTGAATGCTATTCTAGTTATATGTAATGTGTAGTATAAATGACAAAATAAAAGGAGGAGTGTTAGAAGTCTTGTTGCCGGTTGCTGTTGTTACTCTCGCCAACGCCACAGTCGCTACTCTTCTGGTAAGTCTCTCGTGTCCCTCAACCAGTGGTAAGGCCGAGAGATACTGCCAGAGGAAAGGAGTTCCACTTGAGTGGTGGTTCTCGCGGGTCTTTGGTTGGTCTGCAGGACAGAGCTGCAGAGGGCGAGCCCGGGGCAGGTGAACCACGAAGGAGGAAGCGGCGTCGTCGCGAAGAACCGCAGGGGTCAGCCGCGAGAGTATTATAAGAAAATATATAATAAAGCAAGAAAATCATTCTCTCGGAAGTCATTTTATTTATTATTCACTATATATTGTAGAAGATTCTACTTTTCCGAATGGAGAGAGAAAGTAACGGCGTGTGTTACTTTAAAAGTAGTTTTTTCCCTTTCAAACCTCAATCTTAGTAGATCCTTCTCAAGGAATACAAATATAACCATTAGATAATCCATTTGATACACAAAGTTATTTTTACTAAACGATATTCTGATTTCTTGTGTATAAAGAATAAAACCGTTATAATAATAGTATGAAAATTGAGTATTTATTGACAAAAAGGCCTTTATTTCCAATAAAAAATGCATTAAAATCTGAATTTATTAAATAATAAGGCTATGGTCTGAAATCATGGTATATAGCTTGGCGTTTTGTTTCGAATTTGTCAAAAAATGAGTTGTGGATTATCTACAGAACTGAATATGGGCATTCTGCATAGAGAAGATAAAGGAATTCATTGTTTTCGCTTTCAATTAGGTGCAATCTTTTATCGCATTTATCAAAAATGAAAGAGATTTCATATATGTGGATTTAGAGCAATCCATATACAGTTAAGCCTGTCTATAGCGCCTCCCTCTCTATAGCGCCCAATTTTAAATACGTAGTACGATGCGATTTACATTAAAAGTGACCTGTCTATAGCACTCCTTCTCTATAGCACCCTATTTTGGTGAGTTCCAAGAGGAGCGCTATAGACAGGTTTAACTGAATATGAAATTCATTATTAGTAACGAGGTTATCTTGAACACCAAATAAATCATTGATTTCCTTCTATATTTCGACGTCCTCTTATTATCTTATAGAAACCACAGATCTCTTGAAACTTCATATACATAGGAGATGGTCATCAGCCTCGTCGAAATATCAGAGAAAATCAATGAGAATTATCTGATATAAGATTAACTAATCATTATTAATATAATATAAATAAAAAGAAACACACTCAACTTCAGAAACCTGTTGTTTTATTTTAATCAATATTTAGGATATTTAAATAAAGTAAATTGTAGTTTTCATTCAGTCCACACAAATCTTCATATAAATATAAATGATTTAATATGTGAAGAAGGCTTCGTATACAAGTATTGAATAGCATCATCAACTTAATGTCCTCTATCGCTGAAAATTTGAAATTTTTAACGCTGAGCACAATGCCCTCCCTCTTTCAAATTGTATTCATTGCGGTATCAGGGCGCTATAGAAATAACTTTTACATTTATTGTTAAAAAGTAGCGATAAGATTTTAAACTCTCATATCTAAGTGTTCCTACCTCTATTCCCTCAGCGCCTACACAAAGGGTAATTAGTGAAGACTTTTATTGTTCCTCTGTGGAAAAGGTTATTTCCTTTTCAACCAAACGGAGAATGTAAGATAATTTAGTGTACTAAATGTACTCCTCTCCAATACATAAAGTCCCCCATTCAGCTTTTGTTCCACTGGGACAAAAGGAGCAACATGTCTTGCTGTATTCTGGTAAGCTTTCTGTGAGAACGCTCTCATTGGCTGCAGGACGATGACGTCATGGCATTTCAATCGATTTCATTGGCTATGCGGCTGAAGTAAATGGCCGGAGTTTATTGGTCCTAAGATTGCTGGGATATTTACAAATTTCTAGAAGTCTTCTGCACTCGTGGAGTTGACGATGGATGACATTCCCTGTCCATCTGTCATTTTCTGTTTGTTGATCTCTTTCTGTGGATTGATGGTTTTGCTCTGAATAGATTCTCTCGGAACCATTTCTGGTGTCTCTCGGTCTATTTATACTGCTGTCTCACGTTCTATAGAGCTGGATCAAAACTAGCATTTGTTTGATGGCTTCTGAATATTTAGAAAGGTTTTGAAATATAGCTATGTGTGAATATATATATAGCGTGTTATGGACTTATTTTTTTATTTAAGCCTACTGGTCTTGTATGAATTGTTTTCGGAAGAGCATTGCTGGATGAAAATATTTGTATATAATTCTACTGTTCTCCCCTCATACTATATTTTTATAGATTGCTTAAATTCAAATATTCCTATTAGAGTGTCGGATGTATAAGTAAAATTGCCCAATACACTATTATAGCTCTAAAAAGCCCAGTATGGTTGATTAAACTGGCGAAATCGCTGGGAGAGTTTACCACTGATTAGCCAGGCTCACCCAACATTTTTCCATCGCTGTAAGGGGAGTAGAAAGTTTGCTCTATTTGAAAATATAATTGTGATTAATTTAATCATTTAGTGTATATCAATGTATATTCATGTACGTAAATTGTATATCTAAATTAAGGTATACTATAATATCATCCATGCCTTTACAATTTAACAAATTCAACAAACAATCCAGGGAGAGGTTTCTTTAACTATTTTTTATTTCTATAGTAGATTCGGGGCCAACATGCCCTTCAACAGGATAACTAGAAGTATGACTTCCAGCCAACGGGCATCTTGGCCTGAAAGCTAGAGAAATGAAAAATAGTTAAAGAAACCTGGCACTGGATTGCCTGTTGATTTTGTTAAATTAAGGTATGTTTGTACTATTTTTTTATTTTAAAAGTATGGTTTCTGATATACGAATATCCCTATACTTATTAATCGGAAGATTATAAAGAATAGCTTATCTCCCAGATATATAGCTAGAAGTAGTGGAAAGGTTACAACTTCATCTGAATTTGATCATCTTCACCTTACAAACAGCGAAAGCTGAATCAGTTGGAAGATCTTATTGAAACCATCTAATTGGTGGTATCGGGGTGTCAGTGGAAGGGTGGTCTAAACCGTTGGTTTTCGACCACTACGACCTGGGATCGAATCCCGCATTGGGCACTTTTTTCTAATTAAAAAAAAAGCTCCAATGGTCGCCGACTCTTACAAAAGTCCATCTCCACCAGCGAGTTCAAGTAATCAAACGAGCTCTGGCACATTTGTAAGTGCAAAAATTGAACTGCTTTTCACATGTGTAGACATGTGGTGGTGCACTTACAGTTAAGGCAGTCGCTAACTACCCACCATGATTATCATGGCCTGTACTACGTATACTTGGGATAAATAAAAATAAATTAATGACAGCACAACAATCTACGCATAGAGCAGATATGAACGGTGAATATAGAAAAAGAAAAACAGATGCATTCAAATTTAAGATAAATCTATTTATATTTTTTCACGAAATATATATATGAAAAATGTGAAAAATTTAAATTGTACTGGGATCATGTGGATAGATTAAGAAAAAAGTCATCTCCTAATCGTGCAACTAAAAGTTGCTGATGGCTTGTGCCATTTGTCGGAATAAATACCAACTATTGGTTGATTTTTAGATCGTTAGGATTGTTAGCTTTTCCTTATTAATCAACAATGGGTATTTGGCCCATTCTGGAATAATTAAAAATCAACGAATAGTTGATATTTATTCCGACAGATGGCACAAGCCATCAGCAACTTTTAGTTGGACGATCAGGAGATGCTTTTTTCTTGAAATATATTTCATTTATCTTAATTGATACCGATGATAGATCAATATTACTTTAAATAGTCCCATCACTACATAGTACCCGATGTGCCATATGTTCACTTGTCTCCTGTAGAAGGGCCGGTCAGCCCGAAAGCTTGAGCGATTTAAAATAAATCTTCGTACAAAAGACACTCGTCCCGTGATTCTCGTATTTTTGCTTACAATATTACTTTAAATTTTAAGTTTCATTTTATATAACATGTTTATAGAAGCTTTCAAACTTTATCTTTTTTCTTCTACAGGTATTATCATTCAGGGAATGTCTCTAGAAGAAAACGATAAAGTACGAAAACTTGTCAACATATGTTGTAAAAGACAATTTTTTTTATCCTAAATATCGATTTATTGTTGATTAGTGTCAAGATATCTCTGGGTGATTATCATACCTTATGTCACAATTGGGGGGTCGGTGGAAGGATGGTCTAAACTGTTGGTTTTCGACCGCTATGACCTGGGTTCGATTCCCGCATTGGGCACTTTTTTCTGTTTAAAATTTTTTTTTTCAATGGCCCCCGATTCTTGCAAAAGTTCAACCCCACCAGCGAGTGCAAGTAACCAAACGGGGCTCTGGCACATTTGTAAGTGCAAAGTCGAACTGCTTTTCACATCTTTCATGTGGTGCACTTACAGTAAAAGCAGTCGCCTCTACCCACCATGATTATCATGGCCTGACCACGTGTGCTAGGGATAAGAAAAAAAAAAAGACACGAATACGTTATTATACAATCTTTTAAGAAACTGATAATTTATATTATGTTGATTGTAGATATTGCCAGACATTTCTTTCTTTTGTACAAAGTTCTCTGTTCTCTTTTTTTCCTCTCTTTCTCCTTGTTAATATCATATGTCTATACGGCCTAAAATTATTGTAAATATGTATAGACAACTGTAGAAATAGACATGTATGACAGCGTAAGTGTCCCTAGGGTGACATAGCGCTTTAAATTGAAATAAATAAAAACAATTTTGTTATTTTTAGAGAATAAAACACTATTATTGAAAGTGTGTATAAATATCATGGACTGCTTCCTCAGTGTGTCAACATGGAATTTAGGAAGTGAGCAAGCTAAAATTAACTTCCTGGGGGTGGGCTGACAATCATTTTTATAAAAATTGAATTTTACCTTGGTCTCTTTCCACCAGGAAATATTTCTATAAAAAAAATTGTTTTCAAAATTTCAATATATATTCATGGATTCATCATCAGAGGTTTTCAGATTTCGAAAAATTACAAAAAAGGCATAAAACGCTGCCAACTCTTTTTATTTACTTGATTGAATAGGCTTTCGCACTAGCCTTTCTTCAGATAACTAAAACCTATAAACAAGGTATAAATTAATATAAAGCAATAAAACGCCATCTATATACAAAGAATGAAGACATTAAGACGCGAATGTGTCTTTGGCAAATAAATCTAACTTCTACTGTCCTTACTGCAATAAAATAATATATTGGGAGGGCTTTGCTCATCAGTGGTGAACCCTCCCAGCGGTTTCGCCAATTTAATCTACCAGACCGCCTCTTTAGAACTCTAATACTGTATTGGATCATTCTGCTTTTATATGCTACACTGAAGGGTGGAATCTTAGAAATGTTATTTAAGCAAACTATGGACATAAGCTTTTAGAACAGTAGAATTACATTTAAATATTTGCATCGAGCAATGCTCTTCCGCAAACAATAAGGTCAAGTTGTGCATAAATTAATACAAAGCAATAGCGCGTTATCTATATATAAGGAATAAAGAGAGAGAGAGGTTATATCACCCTCCATTACCTTGTTTATATATTTTAGTTGAATGAAGAATGGTTTGCCCGAAAGCTTCTTTAATCAAGTAAATAAAAGGGTTGCGACGTCTTATGCCTTGTTTGTTAATATTCATGAACTGTTTATGTGGCGATATGGCATAAAAGGGTTGCGACGTCTTATGCCTTGTTTGTTAATATTCATGAACTGTTTATGTGGCGATATGGCAACATTGCTTACAAAATAGACCCAAAGAATTGTGCACTATATTTTGACCGTCTCTGCTAACCCAAATAATCAAGAAAAATCGCAAAAACATAAATTTTGGCAAATGGAAAATCCTTTTGAAGGCCTTAGTATCGGGCGATGTGCCCTCATCAAGAAGCCAAGATTTCGCCTCGATTTCAAGAAGTCCAACAATCTTCTCATTGTAATTTTAGAATTGTGTATAAATATGCATTTTATATCAATTTAAAGCGCTATGTCCCCATTAGGCATTTGCGTTGACATAAATGTCTATTTCTACAGTTGTCTATACATATTGTCAAGAAGCTCCATCCAGATGGGACATCTGTCAATTATCCCTGGAACCCGGGGGGGACCACAGGTGTGAGGGGTTCTCGGAAGCTGATCTGTAAATAAGGAAAACGGGACGGTGGCTGACGCCGTTCATTAGGATTATCTTTTAACTTGGGGTAAGTTGTACTCTCTCTTTCCCTATAAATACCCCTTATAATAAATTAATTATTCCCAAATTTGCCCTTGCTTTATTTATCTCCGCGACAATATTTACAATAAGTTTAGGCTGTAAAAGATAGTCATAAGATATTAACAAGAAGAAAGAAAAAATGGAAACATTGTCATCAAATATTTACAACAAAAATATCTCTCACTCATCATTATTTATAAAAGAGAAGAAAAAAATATTTTTATATGTAATAGTTTGAATTTTGCTGGCAATATACATGAGACAATTTATAACTAAAATATTGATTGAAAATTCTCTTGAATGTTCTTTTTATAAGTTTAGTTTTGATAAAAGAGGAGCGTTTATACATTTTACAATTGTTTTCCTCCATTCAAAATATCCTTTAAATAGAAAATATGAAGAAGAATTTCCTCTCTTCTAGTAAAACCGACCTTTAATGATAGTAAGATAGTCCGAACGTATTTGTATTTGTATTTTTCTCTTCATTTGTCACTTCACTGTATTGTGGCGTAAATCTTTGACATATCGGTGGATATCATTCATGTTCATGAAAATCGAGAATAAAAAAGACGTTTCGATATATAAAATTTCCAAAAAGAAAACGTTCTTTTAATATGATTATGCCTTCTTGCCTTTATTTTATTCTCAATTATCATTATGGTGAAGATATTCACCTTAACGCTGATAAAAAAATATAGCTTATTTTTCTGGCTGATATGTCAATTTGTTAGTGAATAAATCTCTTAGTCACAAGGCGTAGAGTTGCGCCATCTGTATTTATGAATAGTTACTAGTTTATCGCGAATGGTTCTTTTTTCAAACACTTAACTACTGTCCTTTCTGCAGTGATAAAATTATTAGGAGGACCTGGCTCACATCAGTGGGGACCCTCCCAGCCCCTTTCATCTTTTTAGTCTTCCATACCTCTCTAATTGTGTTTTCAAATTGTTTGTTTGAAAAATAAATAATCTTACTCTCTTAACTAGTTTATATCTATGGAAGTTACTATTAGTTATGGTTAGGTGTAACCACATCGTAGTACTAATAGTTAAGGCAGTTGGTTCAAGAGTGATTTAAACCGTCGAGATTTTGACAGCCACGACTCAAGATCCCGCTTTGTGCACTTATTTTATTAAGAAAGAAATACTCTCTTACATCAAATCCAACAAATCCTATCCCACTGGGTTATAGCACACTTGTAACTTCACTAGTCAAACTGCTGTCTACATGTGTAGGTATGTAGTGTACTTGCAGTAAAAGCTGTCGCCAACTTCTACCCACTATAGTTATTATGGCTTGTAACACGTGTACTAGGGATAATACAAGGTATGATCATTAGGTTCCTTGTGTGACTGGTAGTATAACTTTATTCTACCAAGTAATATTACAAATATTTGTTGATATTTTCGAAGTTTAGTCCTCTTGCATCAATGCATCGCCCCTTTTTTCCAAACTAGCGAAACATGCTACAAAATCGTCCTCTGGCGACTTGGCGAGTTAGCGACAACCTTTACTGTAAGTACACCACATGTCCCCAATGTGAAAAGCAGTTCGACTTCTGCACTTATAAGTGTGCCAGAGCTCCGTTTGGTTACTTGAATTCACTGGTAGGGTTGGACCTTTGCAGGAATCGTGGCCAAGACTAGAGAATATTTATTTTAAATATAAAAGTGCCCAGTGCGGAATTCTATCCTGGGTCGAAGTGGTCGAAAACTAACGGTTTAGACTGACAGAAGTCACTCTTACGGGTTATCACACAAAAAGCAATAAACTAGGGCCTACAGTAAGAGTAACTTAATACAGAGAAAAAGGTACACTCAAGAGTACAACACCAACAACAAAAAGGAGGTAAACAAAACAAAAAAAAACACGATTTGTTAAATAAAATAAAAAACAGTACTTATCTTTTATTTACAGCGTTGATAAGGAGCGGACCGGGGTTTCACAGGTATGCGAGGAGAAACACCAGACAAGCACACAGAGAACGCTTTAAGCGTCTCAACTCGAACACCACTCCACGACACCACTCGCATTCCGTTTCAACCTTCTTTTATGTATAAACATGGCCATATTCGTCCAATGAGAAGGCGTGGGAGATCAGTTCACTTAACAAATAAACAACATACTTTCCGCATAACTGAGATTAAAACTGCTATGTTTGTCAAATAATTTGACAAGACCAAAGGTGGGCAAACTTGAGTAGAAGAATAAAAAACTACAATATACACAATTTCAAAGATTTTAAATAACCACAATTTTTTTACAACAATGAATAGTACTCACAAAAACAAAGTTTTTATTTGTACGAATACTACACGCAGCTTCACATCCAAAGTGTTGCATGTGACTCGCGAGACGCAGGTTGCCGACTCCTTGTATAGGGGGGCATTCGTCTACCGACCTTATACATCTTTGTTTTTACCAACATTTTATCGTCACCTCGAGATATACAAGTAATTGTTGTGATGTAATCTCTAAATAATTCATAGAATGTACCAAAGAAAGGTTATCATCATGATTGTTTATGTATTTATATATAGACAGCTCAAGTTAGACTGTAGATATATAGTTGATAAAAAGACCATAAGTTAGGAAGTTCCCTTCTCTTAAAAAAATATAATAATTAAACTAGCGAAACCGCTGGGAGGGTTCACCACTGATGAGCCAGGCCCTCGCATTAATTTTTCCATTGCAGTAAGGGCAGTATAAATTGTTTTATTAAAAAAAAAAAGAATCATACGCATCTGAAATAGTTTCGTATTTTGATAACAGATGGCGCGCTAATGCATTGTAATATAATGCTTAATTTTTCATCTTCGCATTTCTGATTTGTAAAGAAAAAACAGAACAATTGTAATATAAAAAAGGTTCACACAACTATAAATGGAGAACTATATAATAAATCCTATGACCGGAATATATCAGGAATGCGGTGGAAAGAGTGGATAATAAAGTTAGAGAGGAAGCAGATATTGACCCCCCCAGTTTAGTGGAGAACCTGAAACTTCCCTGAACAAATTACAAGACGGTCTTCCAAATATTTACTAACGGTTCCATCCTAGATTTCTTTTTTAATATTGAAACTAGTAGGTGCTCGTAGGTTGAAATTTATTGGGTTTAGTTCTCTCATGTTAGCATTACATTGTTTTAAACACGTGGTATATCAAATAAAGGAAGCACATTTTATCTATTTATTTATTTGTGTATATATTGCCAATACACGTTTATTTATTTAAAAATGCTGTTTATGAACTTTTAAAATACCAATAAAAATTATTTTGAAAGTGAATAAACTATTTAAATTGTTTTCTTTGTTCTTTAAAGTTTTCAAAGTTCTCTTTAGAACTATATGATTCTTTTAAAAATTAAACAACAATTCTACTGTCATTACTGCAATGTAAAAATTAATGGGAGGGCCTGGCTCATCAGTGGTGACCCTCCCAGAGGTTTTGCCAATTTAATCTACCATACCGCTGTTATATTGCATTTTTAGATCTTCCTTTCATAGTGATACTGATGCTAGACTATTGGAATAGGTATTTTAGATTAACTATGGACATAAGCTTTGAGGACAGTAGAATTAGATACAATTATATTATATGCTCTGAGAAATCACTCTTCCGGAAATATTAAATAGTGTATTTTTTATAACAATCATATTATGATGCATTAGCGCGCCATCTGTTATGAAAATTCGAAACTATTAGGCGTATGATTCTTTTAAAAATTAAACAATTTCTGAAAATTTAACGTTTATATTTGTTGGGCTAATGGTTGAAGCTGGACTAGATAATATAATAATGGAAGGAAGTAGCCAATTATCCCACTACATCTGCCGATTGAAATGGATAGATTAGAAGCATGCGGAGTCGACGCGAACAACAGGCAAGTGTTAAGCTCCTTTATTTAGACTAAATGGGGGAGGGAGGATGGACTGCCCCCTGGGCAGCACGGTGATTGGCTGGCCGTGACGTAGTGGTGAGTAAGTCCTCCCTTATTCAACGTCTTCAATATTTGAACAACATATTGCTTCTGAGTTAATTACTATTTTACTATAATATAAAATTTATTTTCAATATATCTGGATCTCGTATTCAAAATACGACGAAATGAAATGAAAGAATTTTCATATTGAAGTATTGAAGTAGAACAAAACCACGAGTGGGGATCGAACCCCGCATTCAGCACTTTTTCTGCTACAATGGCTCTGGAATATTACACAAGTCAACTCCACCGTGAGTGCAAGCAGCCAAACAAGGCTATTTGTACCTTTCAACTTCTAAAATCAAACTACTTATCTACATATGTAGATAAGTAGGGGACTTTCAGTAAAAGGAAATCACTAACTATCAGCAATATTATCATAACCTGTACAACCTATACTTAGGATAAGTTAAAAAGGTAAATAAGGATAAAAAAGGTGAAAATAAGTTCGAAAAAATGTTTTTGGAAAGTTAAGTAAATATTTGAGAATTAAAGGGAATTTTTTATCAATAGGAAAAGATATATATATCCAAGCAGAATACCTAATTTAAAATATAAAACGAAAATTATAAAAAAAAAAGCAAACGGATAGGATAGAGAATTACACTCAGGGACAAACTTAAGGAAGTGTAAAGTTTTTTAAGTCGCCGGGTCGACTGTTTTTTTTTGTTTGTTTATGTAAACAGAGGCAATTTTGTTCACACTTGGTTATCTCGTGTGTCTTCAATAGAGGTCACTGTGTATCAAATATCTTACAGAGTTATTGTCTGAATCCTGATATACATGCTAAAAGGTACAACTTCTTCTAATTTTGTCTATGAGTATATATACAAATATTTTGTCAGCGTAATCAGGAAAAGTCAAAAAGCATATATATTTATCTACCTTTGTAAATATTTTATAATGAAAATAACATTTAAAAACGTGGATTTC
Organism: Cordylochernes scorpioides; assembly: GCA_030710605.1. Taxonomy (NCBI): domain Eukaryota; kingdom Metazoa; phylum Arthropoda; class Arachnida; order Pseudoscorpiones; family Chernetidae; genus Cordylochernes; species Cordylochernes scorpioides. The sequence goes on along the minus strand of CP092863.1, from coordinate 195,759,379 downwards.
ACACATATATTTCAAGTTTAAATTCGCTAAAGCTACTTACATATATATTTTTTTTTTGTAAAATAACGAAGGAATTCAATGATAATTAAATCACTACAAAAAGCAGCCTCCAAGGATGAGTTTCTATTTTTATTGATTACTTCTCAAGCTTTCGGGTAGTGTCACCCTTTTACAGGAGCAAATATTTCGTTTTATATCGTTCGTTGTATCCTTGTTGTTGTTGTTGTCGTGTCCAAAGAAGAGTCTCAGATGTCTCCATGCATCTCCATCACATCAGCAGCAATATCCACTATCTTGATCTTCATTGGAAAATGGGTGCCGTTGCCACGTTAGTCACCTTGGAAACGAACCAGAATTTAGTCGAATATTCCAAGGGTCCATGGGGGACCGCAGGGAGGTGTGGTCGGACTTCTCCCCCCCCCCCCCCCCCCCCTCCCCGTTGTATCCTTCGTTTATATATTTGCTCCTGTAAAAAGGTTGGCACTACCTGAAAGCTTGAGAAGTAATCAATAAAAATAGGAAAGTCATCCTTGGAGTCTGCGTTTTATTGTAATTTTTATATTATGATGCACTAGCGCGCCAACTATTATGAAAATTCGAAACTATTTTAGACGCGTAAGATTATTTTTGAAATTAAACAATTTCTACTGCCCTTACTGCAATGGAAAAAATTAATGGGAGGGCCTGGCTTATAAGTGGTGAACCCTCCCAGAAGTTTCGCCAGTTAAACTACCATACCGCTGTTATATTGCATTTTTCTATCTTCCTTTTATAGTGATACTGATGCTAGACTGTTGGAATGGGTATTTTAGATGCACTATAGACATAAGCTTTGAGGACAGTAGAATTACATACATAGTAATATTTATGTTTCTATATATTTTATTTATATATTTAAATTTTAACGAGTTGGGTGTTTTGTATGTTTTACGTCAGATTTATGAAAAACTTTTATTTACCTGTGAACTTCTCCTAAAGAGTGGATCTCTGAAATATTGGAATAAAAGGTTAAAAGGTTCAAATGTTTCTCAAATTTTATTTGCTAACGCTCAGCGTAACCTAGCAGCACCTTCTAAAGTTAATTAAAATTGAAATTAAATATTAAATATAAATGTGCCTTCATATATTTTAAAAATAATAAATTTCTCTTATTTACATATAGGATTTACTAATTCCACTTTGGAGCACGTGTAATTATATCGGGTTATTGAAAATGACAATGAATATTAAGCGAGGTCGTAAAATGATGGTAATGATAATGATATCATAATTATACTAATGATTCCTAGCATTACAACTTCTGCGTTGGGAATAACACGATTTACAGAGGTTTCTCTTATTTAGTATAATGACAAGGGTTCTCATGTGTTAGCACTTCATTAGGATAATGTTTCGCAAAGACGTCCACTCTATATAAATATAAGGACTAATGAGAATTCAGTTTTTGGTAGATCACGGCAAGCTTCCATGTGTTAATACTTCGTCATATCTATGTTTCTCAAAGTACTTCATCAGGTCAATGTTTCGCAAATACGTACATTCTATATAAATATAAGAACTTAAAAGAATTTAGTTATTAGGTAGAACAGTAAGCTTTCATGGGTTAGTACTTCATCATATCTATGTTTCGCAAAGTACTTCATCAGGTCAATGTTTCGTAAAGATGTACACTCTATATAAATATAAGAACTTAGAAGAATTTAGTTATTAAGTAGATCACGGCAAGCTTTCATGGGTTAGTACTTCATCATATCTATGTTTCGCAAAGTACTTCATCAGGTCAATGTTTCGCAGAACCGTATACTCTATATAAATATAAGAACTTAGAATAATTTAGTTTTTAGGTAGAACGGCAAGTTTTCATGTGTCAATACTTCATTAGGATAATGTTTTTCAAAGTACTTCATCAGAACAATGTTTCGCAAAGACGTCCACTCTATATAAATATAAGAACAAAGAAGAATTTAGTTATTAGGTAGATCACGGCAAGCTTTCATAGGTTAGTACTTCATCAGGATAATGGTTCGCAAAGTACTTCATCAGGTCAATGTTTCGCAAAGTACTTTATCAAATCAATGTTTCGCGAATACGTCCACTCTATTTAAATATAAGAACAAGGAAAATTCAGATTTTAGGTAGAACCACAGGGTACTTCATCAGAATAATGTTTCGCAAAGTTCTTCATCAGGTCAATGTTTCGCAAAGAAGACGTCCACTCTATATAAATATAAGAACTTAGAAGAATTCAGTTATTAGGTAGAACGGAAAGCTTTCATGGGTTAGTACTTCATCAGCTCAATGTTCCGCAAAGACATACACTCTTTATAAATATAAGAATTTAGCTATTAGGTAGAACGGCAAGCTTTCATGGGTTAGCATTTCTTAAAGTCAATGTTTCGCAAATATTACTACCCACAATATATATAAGGATCTATTAGAGTTTAAAGAATCATTTGCAATGAGCGCATCTTTATTGATATAATTAAATAATATGAAAATATTATATTAAATGTAATAATGTTTATTCTTTAAACTTTAATGCTACTATACGCATATATTTGTTGTAATTATACTTAATATTTTTATATTTATAACGTATACTAACATTAGTAATAGTGTAATATAATCAGAATAATTAATATTCTTCAAAGTAAAATATTCGTTGGGAAAAAATTCATTCGGATAGAAGCCGACTAAAGCTACTTGATCACTCTCAGCCCTACTTGTCTCTAACAATGGAACTAAACAATGGAAAGGAAGTTTTAGTAAAAGAGGAATAGAAGTCTCGGAGAGAGATGATTCGATTGGTCTATCTGTAAGCGTATGGGGCGTGGAATTGAAAAGCCCCAAGCAATTGATTCCTTTGGCTGATCTTGGCTTTTTAAAATTCTCAAGTCGCACAGGAGTTATGCAAGATTGCTGAATTGGCAGGTAGCGCTTTACTTTCTCACACCAAAATAAATTTTGAATATTTTAAAATCTGCAACGGAGTTCTTAAAAATAAATAAAAATGTGTGAATTTTTTAGCATAACTTTAGGAATGTTTTTATGTTTTATATTACTCTTTAATTTAATAATATATATTATTTATATATAATTGGAAAGATTTTCACTATATTTTACGATTCAATATGAAGTTGAGAATATATGGTAGTAATTGATAAGATAGAAATCAAAGATAGTTTTTGCGACTTCATTTATTTGGCTACAGTTTTGATGAGCCGAAATTCATAAATTTTAGAATAAACATTTGAATTGTATCTCTATTGGTAAAATATTGACTTTATTTTGAATTGAATTTGTTACAATACACACAAGTATGTACTTGTATGTTTTAATGATTGTTAACTTTCAACTTATAATAGAAATTACGAGGGGGTTCACAAACACAAATGGTGATACTAATGGTTAAGGAATGTTGCTTATACTGTTACCATTCATCGTGTTTCTTCAAATTTTAGATACAATATTGTTACGTAGAAATAAAAGCACATTCCAGATGGAGAGAGAATGTTCTTGAGCGTTTAAGAATCATGTAGAAAAAGCGGAAGACAACTGATTGGCCAATCTACAGCTATTGCGCAACGCTCGGTGCTGGCGACTTTCTGATTGGCTGACCAACCGTGACCGTTCTGGAAAGATCTACTCCGGGATATATAGGGATGAGAAACTCATGCTGGGGGAGAAGAAAGATAAGAAAAGGAAGTCGAAGAAAGAAGCTACGTGGTGTACTCCAAGCAAGCTGCTGTCTCAAGAGGTCGGACTGCTGCTTACCGCTGACGCCGGTGTACTTCTTGGAAGATTCTAGAAGGTTCTACGAACTTCTGTCTCCTGTTCTGCTCCTGCTTTCCCTCACCGTGCTGCAGTTGGTGAGTTTGTAACTGCTGTTTTCTTTATTGTTGTTTTATTTTTGCGCTCTTCTGTAATTATTTTATTTATTAGGCTTAAATAAAAGTCCTAAAGATCCTTTGTACTCACGGAAGTTATTCTTTGTTAACCAACAACGCAACAATATTTACATCACATCTTATCATCTATATTTACCTTTTATCATTACTTGATGTATATAGTTGTTTATTTGTTTTGCATAATATTTCATTTATAAATTAATCTCATAATTTAGTCTGTCAAAATAAAAATATTAGACTGGTGACAAAAACAAAACTGAAAATAGATGGCTTAGTGTTATGTAGTTATGATATACAATTAATTGTGATGTTTATGTAATTTTGATATTCAATGAATAAAATTTATAAAGTCTAAATGTGTTTTAAACTTTAATAAAAAGCACAAAACAACTGTCGACGAAGATGGGATTGACAAATTCAATAAGGAATCTAGGTGTTATGCATTCATAAAGTTAAATATTCTTAATTCAATAGTGCAAATAAGCAGAGTCATCACTGATTATAGTATTCATCATATCATCATATAATCATAGATATGTAAATAGGAGAGTTTAAAAAAGACTTTGCGGATTGATATAATGACAATAATAAAATTAAATCTTTAATATAGGACCAACGAGCAAACAATTCCTTTTCTTAACATAAAAAATTAACACTAGGCTAGGTTTCTTTTTACAATTTTAATTTCTCGAACTATCAGGCTAAATATTGGCTGGAAGTAATACTTCTGGATTTCCGTGTTGAAGGGTATGTTAGCCCGAAAGTTTGAAAAACAAAAGAATTGTAAACAGAAACCAAGTTCTAGAATACTTATTGAATTTGTCAAGGTGTAAAAGCAGAGAAGTATCTTTATGATATCATTACATTTACAATGCACCAATCTGATTGAACATACTTGAGTTTGAGTTAAATATCTGATATACTAGCCGAATGGCCCGGGCAACGCCCGGGTTTTACCCGATTAAATGCTTTTATTCAAATGCTATTCGTTACAATTATAAATTGGCGCCGTGGATGTCATTCTTGTATAATATATAAATGAGTTTTAAAAATTGTGTAAAAAAAAAATGCATCGGCCGGGAATCGAACCCGGACCGCCCGCGTGGCAGGCGAGAATTTTACCAATGAACTACCGATGCTTATAAGAAATGGCCATATTTGAGTATTTATTCCATTCACAAAAGCAAACGGTGACAGAATTAAGAATTGATTGATGACTCTGATACTTGTATATTTTAATGACAAGCCATTGGAAGTAATTTTTAAAATCACTTAGAACGGGTTTGAACCTGAAATTTACTATAGGGTAGCAAGCGACAAATGTACCAGTTAAATATAATGCTCATTATCACGCCATCTGTATTCCGAAATGTCAACTACTTAGAACGAATACTTATTTTAAAAATAAAATAAACTGGTTTAAGACTGCTGGGAGGGTTCACCACTGATGACTCAGGTTATTTCAATATTTTTATCATTGCTCTAAGGGTAGTAGAAAATTGTTTAATTAAAAAATTATAATTTCTTTAATTATATTTTTGGGAATAAAATTATTAAGAACAGCTTTAAAGATTTTAATATATCAAGCTTTTTGGCTTTGATCCCTCGGTTCTCTATTTGTGCGCTAATCACTACATAAATAAATTATTAAAATGGTATTGAAGAATGCCATTGTGTTGACTATCAATATATCTTCCAAAGTTACCATCATTGTTTGTTCAAAAATGTGATTAAGGTTTGAATCTTATAAATCTGAATAGTATGTGATTTCAAGTTGTTGATTTCCCCAAGGCTTCTAACTTGAACTATTCTATAAATATCAATTTCACTTTGTCAAAATAAATCGATGTGTGAATAGTTTAACAAGATTATTGTTAAGTAACTATAAACTTATACTCGACAACTCTCCTGTATAAGGGGATCATGCCCCGATAGTTTGAGATATTGAAGAATTCATACAAGAAATATATCCCTGGAAGAATTTTCCCAAAAGAAAATGGCTTATTTGAAAAGTGATAAAGTGAAAAAGTGATATTTACCTTCAATAGTTTATATTTCTAAATGGTAAACGGAATATGTGTGATGTGAATGTGATAGAAATTTTGAGATTTTCCAGTTTAACCTAACTATATCTCGCAACGATGTTGTCCCTTTACAACGCAACAAATACAATTCTAATGTGAATAATTATAAAATACCATCTATCTCCAAGGATATTTTTCTTAAATAGAATGTTCAATATCTATAGTTCTTTAATGTACATCTACAGGAGTATTCAGTAGTAACTGGTTAGTCTTCAGGAGTAACTACAACTACACTAACTATCACTATAGTTAAGAACTGTAGAAGTGCGATGATACCTGAAATCTAGAGATATTGAAGAACCTATTTGAGGAACACATCCTTGGAGGATATTTTCCAAATAATTAGCGCAGGGAATTACAATTTTTATAATATAAATACTTGACCTCTTCGTTATATACACCGAGTTGTGTCAATAGTTGCTTTCGTATTATCATATTGTATTTGAGCTATACCTCTATCGAGTTGTGTAAAATTCTTGGTTTCTCTTCATAACATCTTAACAGAAATCTAGTTGATATAAATTCGGAAAAAGGTATTCAATCAAATAATCCTTTGTTTCAATATTAGGTGAAACACATCAGGCTCTTTTTTAGTGATATGTTTCTTATTTCATCCGCCGATTAATTCTCATTTTTTCTGCTGTTTTTTTTTAAATTAAATTATGAAAATTCATTTTCTTCCACTTTTATATAAAATTATGTAAACTAGTATCGAAATATAACTCGTGTCTCTTATCGGCGATTTATTATATCGTGTTTCTTCCGTAGAGAAGGGTTATTATGTCCGAAACCTAGAGATTTGAATTAAAATTTTAAAAAAAACTTATCCCTGGAAAAATAGTACAAATATGATATTGTACTCGGATAAGGTGCATAAATTAAGAAGAGAACAAAAAGGCATCTCTTTATCGTGCAGCTGAAAGTTGCTGATGGCTTGCGCCATCTATCGGAATAAATATAAACTATTCTCGTTGATTCTGGCCAATTCTTGAATAATTAAAAACCAACGAGAATAGTTGATATTTAATCCGATAGATGGCGCAAGCCATCAGCAAATTTCAGTTGCACGATAAGGAGATGCCATTTTCATTAATTATCCCTGGAAGTCTGATGTTTTCACTCTGGATATGAGAATGTTTAAAAAATATTTCAAAAACAGTTTAATGATTGCACGCTTATAATTTAAAACTTTGAACGAAATATCTTTTTGGTGTTAAATAGTTTGAAATCAATAAGACATTGGAGGTAAGTACAAATTCCCAATATTATTTATTTATATCCAAACTCTATAATCAAGAAGGTTAGAGAAATGATAAATCCTTGAATTTTATATTTACTCGGTGTAATGAAAAGTGAGGAAGCCATCATTCAGAAAATGAAAGAGCTTTTATTTTACGCTCTCTAATCAACTACATAAACAGATAATAGTGACAAAGAATTCCATTGTTTTCTATCAATTCTTATTTTTCTCCTTCAATGGTACCTTCATTGTTTGCTCTCTAAAATAACTAAAGAAATTATTATGTTGTTGGTTTCCCCTCAAGGAGTCTCTCTCTCTCTCTAAATTGAATTATTTTATGGAAATTAATTTTAGTTTAAAAATAAATCGAGATATGTCAATATTTTATAACCAAATTTAGGAATTTTTCTCCAGAATCAAATTTTATACTTAAAATCTCGACTAACTCTCGCATTAAGACGCCTGTTTTACAAAGTGACTTTTAGAAGTTCTTTATTCTCCATTTTCTTAACTGACCTTTTGTAAAAGGGAACCTAAAATTAGATATATCACATGGCTCAGTAGAATACAAAATTTATTGTTTCTTTTTTTTTTCAGGATTTAATGTAATTTTTACCTAGGCATACAAAAAGTTGCCCTTGAAACAGAATAGACCAGGTGTCGGTAACATTTTGAGTCGTAAGAGTAAAAAATTACAAATTACAAAATTAAAAAGTTTTTAAAGAGCCACAATCTCTTTTTCTTGCCAACAAAATATAATACTCGCATAAATGAGGTTTTTATTCATGCGAGTACTATACGCAGCTTCACGTCCAAAGAGCTACAGAGGGATAATAAGAGCACCACCTATCGAATAAATTTGATGCATTTCTCTATCTGGTACCTATATTTCTCTTTACATTTAAATCATTAATTTAAATAATTCAACAGTTCGCCGTTGAAGATGTTTTTTCTACTTTATGTACTCCTGTAGAAGGGCAGAGATGCCCGAAAGTTCGATATTGTGTTAATAAAAATGAAAAGAAACGCATCTCCAGAAACTTCTGTTATATTATTTAATTTATATCCTGGATATTTAATTCAATTGACATTCAAATCATCCAAAGAGCCGCATGTGGCTAGGGAGTTTCAGGTTGCCGTCCCCTGAAATAGACCGTTTATTGGACAATTCCTACTATTATTATTCTTTATTGTAATCTTATTATTTGTAGACCTATTTTTCCTCCTTTCCACAAACTTTTCACTTTCTTCTAACAGCCTAATTCGTGTTAAGAAACGATTATCAAATGTACTACCTTTTTCATGAGCTATCCGACGTAACCTAATTCTGCACCGGTCATTGCAGGATTACATTTCAATCGAACGTTTCGAAAATTATTATTCAAAGTAAATGGGATACAGGCCATTATAATCATGTTTGGTAGTAAACGAATTTTTTTACTGAATTATCACCACATGTCTACACATGTAGGAAAAGTTATACTTTTGCACTTTACCAAGTGTGTCAGAGCCTCGTTTTGTTATTTACACTGGTTAGGTTTGGACTTTTGCAAGAATCAGGAGCCATTGAAGCATTTTTTTCATAAGGAAAAAAGTACCCAATGCGGGATTCGAATCAAAGTACTGGCGGTCGAAATTCGACGGTTTTACATTCCTCGCCAACCCCCATAATATAACGTTAAAACGATAAGACAAAGGGAGGTGTTTATTTCATTCAAATTTCATACATCACAAGTTTCACACCCGTCTGTTCTTCAGAAGATGCTTAATGAACCTGTTGTAGACACTTGTTGATGATCAGACATGTCCATGTGTGAAATTTAAATACATCAAAGAAACACATTCACCACAAAGTCTTCTTGTTTTAACGATATATTAAGAATATAGATATTAAAGATTTTCCCATATTCTGAAATTCTATTTCAGATTACATATTCTATGAATAGATATGAGATTTTATAATATATTTTACATCGAAGTTTTAAAGTATATATGTTTCAAAACGTTATAGATCGTCAGTCTACTTAGTGTGTTAAACTTTCTGTGTTGAAAAGGGCAACAAGGGGGCTGGTCGAAATCTCGGATTAAAATGCTGACAATTCTCAAATTTCTCTTTAAACATTCATCTTATAAAATATAAAATACTCATATGAGGATATTTACAAAAATAACTGTTATTTAGCAATAGCAGTTTCTTTCTAAATTTGGAATCCAACATAGGTTCCGAGTAAGGTCATCTTTAATATACATAACATAACAATACATATATTATCATGCCCAGCAATGGCCGCAGCCTTGCAGAAAATTGACATGGAACCAGAGCAGCAGCTTTACACACCCAAGATAGAGAACATTGCTGCTTCTGTGATAGAGATGCATGGAGACATCTGAGGCTCTTCATTGGACACGACAACAACAACATAACAAATCATATACATAACAATACAAACGGCTAAGATTCAACGAAATCTACCAAGAAACTTGATAAAATGTCTTTAATTCACCAAAGGGTGTTTTATCGGCTGAATGGCAGAACAAAAATAATGGCCAAAAAGAGTTTTTAAATATAATGGATGATAGTTGAATCAAATTAGTTTTAGAAAAAGTTTGTAAACTGAATTTTAGGGAATAACATAACCTCTGACTATACAGTGAATGCAACAATTTGTAAATATTTAAAACACTCACCTATTGCCATCTATTTTGGTTATTCTTGGGGATAAACAATGAAGGGGTAACATTGGACGAATAAATTGGTCAAACGATAGTATTGAACAATTGTATCTAAGTGAGCTCGTAAAAGGCTCTATTGTTTTTAAAATGAAGACTCCATTAATATTTCATCGTGTTATATAACGTTTAATATAATATTCATGAAATTCTATCTCCCTAAACATGAAATATGTAGATTGCATATGAGGAAAGATAATTGTGGGGATTATATAAGGTACCGTCTTGATCCCACTTTAATTTGAGACACATGGGTGGATGGATTATCTAAAGTTGGATATCTTCATATTGTAGGGTTCAAGCATCGAATTGTTTGTCTATGAAATATTTAGAAACATACCAACTCTTTAGTATTATATTATATATAATATACTATATTATAATAATAATATAATATACTATATTAGTAATATATATTTTGTATATAAACTATTTGTATTTAAACTAAAAATGGGGACGTCAAAATAAAGATCCAAAGAGTGGTCGGTCAGCTGGTGGCAGCTGGGGACAGAGGAGGAAAATGCCAAAGCCCAGATGGGGGGGCCCCCTCCCCCGAGGGACCCCGGTAAACAGGACAGGTTTTAGCAGGGGGTCGGCAGTATGCTCTAGAGTGTGTCGATCGACAGACCGCTTCTGTCTCTCTCTCGGGCTCTCTCTCCATGTCTCGATGATAGGCATCCAAGTTTGTGTCATGGCCTCTACCTCTGTCCAGTAGGCTGTCCCCGATCACTCTCGGTGCTAACATCTAGCCCTGCCTCTGCTTCTTGTTGTCCGCGTGTGGAAAGAACATCAACACTCGCCGCACGTACACGACTGCCAGTTTATCCATACGTCGACATTTGCAACAATATTACATATATTAGTACGATTACAGGAAAATGTTATTTTACGCGCTACTTTTTATAAAATAATAAATACTACTAGGAATACAATATTACCCCACACTACAGAAATATAGCTGTAATTGACAGAACATAGCTAGAAGAACTACTGGTAAATATTCCCTTTCAATCACATACTGGTTGGAATTATAATGTGGAGCTTATGGAAGAATATGACTGTTGTGTCGTCGTTTCTCTCTATTTACCAACACGTGGGCAAATATGGATTTATTACCTACACAAGATAAGGTACAAGACTGACTTAACGTGCTACTAGACTGTCACTCTAAAACTGACAACGGCGGTATTTATATTTTACAAAAGCACAGTTAATAACTATGTAAAATAGTGATATATTCTAAAAGCATGACTAACAATGCAAAATAGTGCAGATACAAGAAACAATTAGTCTAATACACAACAATGGCATAAACCGTCGTTTTTCGACAGCCATGATCCATGATCGAATTTTGCATTGGAAACATTTTTTTTTCTAAAGAAAATTTGTTTCAATGACCACCGATTCTTACAAAATTTCTAACTGACCAGTAAGTGCAAGTAACTAAATCTGATACACATTTAAGTGCAAAAGTCGAACTGATTTCTAAATATTCTTATGTAGACATATAGTGCACTTACAGAAAAAGAAGTCGCTAATAATCCAACAGGTTTATTCTAGCTTGTATCATGTGTGTGATTATTTAGCAAAAGTTAAAGAAGGTATTATGGAAGAGAAAGATATTTTCAATCAATCCAAATTTTAAGAACTATGGGTTGATTATAAACCTCCGTCAGAATCTTGTAGGTATTCCTCTTTTTTTCGTATTAAAATCAATCACAAATCTAGTTTACCAAGTGGGAGAAGATTAGAAGATCGACGATTCAATATTATTTGAAACAATATGTTTATTCAATTATTCAAATTATTCGACAGCAATTTGAGAACAAAATGATGTCCATGATAAAATTAATAGACGAAAGTAAAAGAACGTTTATTGCATATTAACTTTTATATAGATGAACACGTATATATATTGGGTGAATATGAAATTCATGGAATCCTATCTCCCATGAAATATGTAGATTACATATGGGGAAAGATAATTGTGGGGATTATTATAAGGTGCCGTCTTGATCCTACTTTAATTTGAGACACATGGCTGGATGGATTATCTAAAGTTGAATATCTTCATATTGTAGGGTTCAAGCATCGAATTGTTTAGCTATGAAATATGTTTTGAACATCCCAATACAGGAGTTCTCAGATCTGTACGATATGAAAAATTAGCGAGCGATATTATCGAGCCTGTTCCCCGATATTTGACCAACCCATTTTCTTAATAAATCAAGAAAATCCAACCACGAAAGCGTTTCGGGCTAGTTTTCAGGCCAAATTGTACGATATTTGAAAGCAACTGTTGAAGAGCAGATGGCCTTAAAAAGATAGCCAGGTATAATTCAATAAAGAAACATAGCGCTTTAAATACCATTGAATCGTTAATATTTAGTCTTCTTTGTCTTGTTTATTGTATGAATGTTCTTTATATGTTCAATTCAAGCGTTTTAGATTAGATACATCTCTACTGAATCTTTATTTTATTTAGAGAAATTTTAGAACATTTGGAAAGTTTATCACTACCCAAGCAAACAATCGATTTTTCATCATTCTTATCTTACTTTTCTTTCTTATCTTCTCTATTGAGGACGTCTTTACCATCCATCTTTCCATTCTTTTCTATTCTAGAACTCTTTCACGTATAAAACACTATGCTCCATTTATAAAAATGGCTTCAAATAGAATAATTAAATTTAGTTGTTATCTCTTTATGAACATTCTAAAAACGAAGTTTGTAGTTTAAATCTGTTTGGAAATTTATAACACATAATGTACACATATGTGTAATAAACTCATATGTATATTTATCCGAAAAAAAAACAATTTTTTTGCAACTTTTCAATTATATGAAGTTCTATCTTAGTTTTAAACGTCTTACTTCAGTTTTAAATGAGAAAAAATCCATACTACTTTCAACGAACCAATGGCACACATTAGGTCCCTTGACGTAGAGAAGTCATTTGTGTCTAATGGAACTATTTTCTGAAGGAAATGCCGTTACGCAATCCATTCTGCCAGTTACGTCACCTTTGATGGATTATGCTGAGAACAGAGATGAAGACCAAATGGACTAGAATGGCACAAAAAGAGAATCTGGCAACAGTTCAGGTTCCATTACCCTCGTACATTCCAGACGTCCCCATATGCCAAGTTTTGTTCCTCCTTCCACGACACTTGTGGAGCAAGACGTGTGCCAAGTCTCCACAATCAATGGATGCCGTAACTACAGAAGCTGACTACTTGTCTTTCTTCATTGTTGGAGAGGACTCTTCACCAGTATCAAAGGTTTAGATGTATGTTCGCTTTATTCGTGCTATGATTGGCTGTTCACTATCACGTGACCGCGATCAGCTAATCAGCGTGCACTATTATTTTAGCTTAGAGGTTGTAACATTTAAATTCTATATAAAATATAAGATCGAGAGTTCGATTTTAGGAGTTTTTTTTTTTATATATTTAATTTTTTTTTTTGTGATCCTTGACTTTTCAAAAGCTTAAATCTTTTGGAGAGTTGTATTAATGATTTACTTTAATATTAAACGTTTTTTTTTAATATAGGGAACAGATACTTAATCTCCTTATTCTGTTATGGTAGATTTTAGCGGCGTGAGAATAGCTTGATGCCTTGCCTCCTGCATTGTTAGGTTTAATTATCCTTGATATGTCCGTCGCATGTACGACGGTACGATGCGCTAGTATACTACCTACGATAATTGCGATAAAGTTATTCTGAAAAAAAAATCTAAACTTTTCGAAATATGTTTCTTTATTAACATCCTGACGAGAATTTCGAAATTTCACAATTCAACGATACAAAGAATCAACCAAGAGAAGAGAAAGAGAACAACAACAACAACATAAAAAGCTATTATATATTTTATAGATAGAAATTATTCACTCAGCTGATTCTCTGGCTTGTTAAAGAAGATAGTTCGAAAGCTCTCTATGATGTTAATAAAGAAACATTATGTGTTTATGTAATCGTACATCTCCCAGGTATACGTGGTACAGACCATGAGAACCATGTGGTTAATAGCGAATGTTTTTACTTTAAATACATCACATCAAATGTCAACACAGGTAGAAAGCTGTTCGACCTTTTTACTTACATGCATTCCATAGACACTTTGGTTACTTGCATTCACTGGTAGGGACAAGAATAAGAAGCAATTGAAGCATTTTTTTCTTCAGAGAAAAGTTCCCATTGCGAGAATTGATCCCGGATCTTGGCGGTCGAAATCGCCACTTTATACCATTCCTTCATCAATTCCTATTATCCATGTATTAAACGAACGCTGTATATTTTAGTGGTGTAAGAAGTGGTATACTTTATCACATCGACACTTTCTTGACTTCGATTTTATAACACCCTACAAGGTATTAAAAGAAAATGAGACCTAATCCAAATACGTTTCTTTTATTATAATCTTAAATCCAAACTGTGCTTTATCACCCTACAAGGTATGTAATTTGCCGAAACTGTTAAAATAAATAAGCAAAAACACCTATTTTAACAATTCAGAAACGTACAAACCAGCAACCACAATTTAATAGTTTAATTGAATTTAGCATTGTTTGCTTTCTAATATAAAAAAAGCAAAATAATTAACAGCGGCAAAAAAATCCATGCGTGGATTATTGATTCCTCTCCGTCGATGATTAGAGAAATAAAAAGAAGAAATCTTTTGAGAAATTTATTATGAGATTTTTTTTTCTCGAGAGTTTTCTAAAATTAGCTCTATGCATCCACTGGAACACCTGATTTAGAAAATCTGGGTTAGATTCATGCGATTCGTGAATGCAGAATTTCTCGGAGTGTTTGTCTCATATCAGAATAGTTTAAGACAAATTGGAACATTCGAAAAATGTGGGCACTATATATCTAAAATTCAACTATGTTGTATTCCAATTGATTACACACAACGCTCAACGTTAATTATTATTTAATTAACTACAAGGATTATATATAGATTAAATGGTAAACATGGAGAAAGAGAATAAGTCAGCGTGGCGACGCCGCTTGCAGGGTTACATCAACAGGAAGTGACGTCAGCTCCAGTGTTGCTGAAGCCAGCCGCCCGCCGTCACGGTCTAGCAAACTATTCAAAGAATCAACTAAGAACAACAAATAAGAAATGTATATATTTTATAGATAGAAATTACTCACTCTGCTGATTTCTGGCTTGTTAAAGATCAATAGTTCGAAAGTTATCTATGATGCCAATAAAGAAACATTATGCGTGTGAACGTAGTGGTTCATCTACTAGGTTCTTGTGGTACAGACCATGAGAACAATGGTTGATAGTTAGAGGTTGATAGGTAAAACTGAGATATTTTTTCAACTAAATCAAATTTTCTATTTTTCTTAAAACAATCAAAAAATATTGGAAGGGATTGACTGATCAGTGGTGAACCCTCCCAGCGATTTCGCCAATTTAATCCACCATACTGATTCTTAGGACTCAACTATTATATAATGTATGGGCGATTCTGCTTATATATCCACTGACGCTGTGTAGGGTGTAATCTTGGTTTTATTAGTATTTAGGGTTTTTATTTCCAGGTGAATCATTTCTAAGCCTCCTTATTAAAACTCCTCCAAAATAATCGACCCTATGTGTATAAAGGGTATTAAGGTTAAAAATAATTGTATATATATATCGTTTTAAGCATGTTTGTGTGCTGAAGATGTTTAAAACTGTATTTTCTGGAAGAAATCACTGTTACCTCAGATGCCACTAACACCTAACCTCTTTGTCAAAATGTACGAAGAAAGTTTCATGTAATACCTAAGTAAAAAAAGACTGATAAACGTATTTATTCTTCAATTTATCTTGTAATTATATTTTATAAGGAATAAGCTTATGTGTGTTGATTTTAAGCAAAAAATTAAACTGTAAAAATTGCTAAAATGTGTATGGGATTCATCTTTTTCAGTTTACCACCTCCGAACAAACATGGCCTCCCCAATATGTGTTTTTTATTACTTTCTTTTTATACAAAGTTCGGTCAGCTGTCTGAAGGATGGAATCTGGGATTTTATATATTATGAGGTTTATAAATAAATAAACAAACTCTTATCTATAATTTATGAAAAAGGCATCTCCTTATCGTGCAACTGAAAGTTACTGATGGCTTGTGCCATCTATCGGAATAAATATGAACTTTTCTCGTTGATTTTTAATTATTCCAGAATTGGCCAAATACCCATTCTTGATTAATCAAGAAAAACTAACCACGTACGCTTATCTATAAGACAAAATATTTTATTCAACAGTCCTTTGATGAAAATCGAAAAACGGTACTCCAATTTATTTACAAAAACGAAGATACTCTAGATGTTTCTGAATCATCCTATAGATCAACAGATTATTAAAAATAAATAATTTAGCGAAAAATGAATTAAATGTTACAATATTATGGGAATCTATCCTTTGTCTCTACCGCTTTCCACACAGAAGTACTTTAGATTTGTTCTTTACTCAACTTGTGTACCATTAAACCTCTTCTTGAGACTTTGGGTTATATTTTGGTGGCTAAGTGCATTCGGGTGGGGGTTAATAGGCGAATGATATAAACCGTCGTTTCCGACTGCCACGACCCAGGATCGATTCCCGCATCTGGAACTTTTTTTCTGAATATAAAATAGCTCTAATGGCCCCCGATTCTTTCATGAGTCCAATTTCACGAGTGAGTGCAAGTAACCAACTCTAGCACATTTGTAAGTGCAAAAGTCGAACTAATTTCTACATATGTAGACATAGGGTGCACTTACAGTAAGAGCAGTCGTCAAACTACTACCCACCATGCATAGCCTGTACACACACATACTGCGGGATAATTAAAAAATCATTCGTGTGTTGCCTAATTTTCTAAGGGCCTTTTCTATATATTTTAAGTAAAGCTACAAGAAAATAAGACCTAATTCAAATAATTTAATAGTGTGTGACATTTCGGTAACAATGCTGTTACCGAAAAGTCACACACTATTAATTTATTTGAATTAGGTCTTATATTTTTGTAGCTTTACTTAAAATATGTAGCATCACGCAAGGAAACAATTGAAAAATCCCATTTATTGCACGACTGCCTTGGCCAAAAAAAAACTTCCTTTTATATATTTTCTACCATATTTACATAATCTCTCAAACTTTAAACAAATGTGTGACAAAATATATTTTTAAAAAAGCCCTGAGAAAATTAGAAAACACACGAAATATTTTTTTATTATTTCTCAGTATGTATGTATATAGACTATTAATTTATTTGGATTAGGTCTTATTTTCTTGCTGCTATAATCTATAATCTAAATTGTGCTTTATCATATATTTTAAGCATTAAATTGAACAGTTGAGAATATATTGAAATGTTATTTTTTCCTCTTATATAAAATGTAGTTGATGTGAAAGGTGTTGGAGAGCATGTGTCTGTCAAGTCAGACATGTGAAGTCGTTATCTATTTGATCTATTGCGGAGATTCATAGCTAGAATGAGATATGAACTCATTAATTTTAAATCGTTTGGATGAAATATTTAAGTATTTTTCTGACAAATATGATAGCAATAGGCAAAATCTTTGCAAAGAGGATATTGGTTATTTAAAAGGAACTATTAAACAAATAAAAGATAGCGTATGTGAACTAATTAAACTTGATGAAAATGTTTCAAAAATTGAGGGATGTCTGCAAACTAATTTAGATGAAATAAAAAATGAACTACGTAAATTTGCTTCAAAAAGCACAACTAAGGATACTTATGCAGATATGGTTAAAAATAAAATAGGAAAATCAATACAGAAAGACGGATATATAAATGAAGAGAAAACTTTGATTATTTCAGCAAATAACAATCTAAACGTATCAGGCATTCATCAACTGGTAAGCGAAAAAATAAAACTTTTACGGCAGGAAGGTAACAAAGCTAAAATAACAAACATAATAAATACGAAAAATGGTACAATCATTAAATCTTCTAATGAGGAAGATATCGACCAGCTTCTAGAAAGTTTCAAAAATACAGACGAAATTAATAAAATAAGCAAGGTATACAAACCAAAACTAAGAGACCCAAATATACTTATCAAATCTGTCAATAAAATAACTGATATAACCAATCTGCCAACTATATTATGCAATATGAATCCGGAGCTTGACAACCTACAAGATCATATAAAGGTTCTTTTCCGATCAAATCTAATAGGCAGGAACAAGACATCGTGCTGAGAGTCTCTACACAAGTATACCAAATATTAAAGAAAACTGGTAAAGTTTACACAGACATACAACGCTGTGAGGTGAGAGATAAAATACTGGTTAGCCAATGTCAAAATTGCTTTGAATTTAACCCTAAGCATCGTACAAACAACTGCCCTAATTTGAAAAAATGTGTCAAATGTGGCCAGGAAGGTCAGCATCTTTGCTCTGGCAGCATTAAGTGTTGCAATTGCACGAAACACCCATACTTTAAAAATGGAAATCAAGATCATAAACCAAACTCCAAAGACTGCCCGATATATGCTAAACAAATTGAGTATACGATACAAAAAACTGCCTACACAACTACTGAACCACAATATAAAAATGAATAATACGCTTGGAGCAGTAAACAAACGGGGCACGTACTTATATACCATACAAATTAATAAAGTCAAAGTTGTCCAACAAAACACCAGAAAAAGCATTGCATGTATTAATGAACTCCGCGCTTCCAAAGACTTTACGGAGGCTGATATAATTTTAATACAGGAACCATACACAATAAATGATGAAGTAATATACTCATGGTCCGCGAAAAAGTTTCAACTGGAAAACTTCCGAAATGTCAATACAGCAATCATTATAAATAATGCCTTTCTTCAGACTAAACTAATCAAAAAATATACAAACACATTTGCAACAACAATTATGATTTATACCTCAACTAAAAAAGTCATAATCTCAAATATATATATACAACCAAACTCTATGAAAAACGAACATACAATATTCTTAAGACAACTAAGTAATGAGTACGAAGATTTACCAGTGGTCATATGTGGAGACTTCAACGCAAGAGATCCACTATGGTTTGACTCGAAGAAAAACTACAATGGTCATAAACTAACACCACAAATAGACGATTTAAACTTAACGATACATAATGTCAAAACTCCAACATGCCGAAATGCGAGCATAATCGATTTAACGTTAACAAATAGACGGGCAATTAGCAATATTAGAAACTGGAGCTCTAAACAAATCTCTCAAATATCTGACCACAAGGCAATAACATTTGATGTCTGTATAGATGATCAATTCTCCACAATCACTTCTTATTCAAATTGGAAATTCAATGAGCGGGGAGTTGACTGGAGTCAATACACTCAGAGCGTGGATGGAACTGACCATGAGAAGATTAAAAAGATTAAAAACTATATAGAAAATGCTTCTACACCAGAGATGATAGATCAAACAATAAGAGAAATTACAAATATCTTAATTGAATCTGCCTACTCAACATTAAGAATTAGGGAAAACAACTCTATGAGAGGTAGAGCGAACAACTGGTGGAATGCAGAACTGGAAATTATGAAAAATAACTTTCACTATATAAGAAACTTATATTACCGAAATCCTAATCCTCCACGCTATATTGCTGAATTGTTCAAAAATACACGAAATAAATATATACGTGAAATTAAGAAAGCAAAAAGAATTTCATGGAGAACTTTTCTGGAAGAAAATAATTCAAACAATCCTTTTGGAAATTTATATAGAATATACAAAAAATTTAAAGGAACACCTGACAAGCAAATACAAATATTGGAAACAAATACATATCATGAGCGGTTGCAGAGAACCGAGGGCTTGTTAGCTTGTCTCTTTCCTGATGACAGCCTCAACGATGACACGAATTTACATAAAGAAATAAGAAACTATAAACCAAAGCTTTTGAATACAGCAAATATAGTAGTCACAATGAAGGAAATAAATGATATAATTGATAAATTAAACCCAAGGAAATCTCCTGGAACTGACCATATATCTAATAATATGATATTGCATACTAAACACCTTATCGCTCCGCTCTTGACCAAGCTGTTTCAGAAGTGTTTGGATATGAGCTACTTCCCAAATGAGTGGAAGAAAGCAGAAGTGTTGGTTATCCCAAAGCCAGGTAAAGCTGACTACGGCGAGTATAAGAGCTACAGACCCTTATGTTTGAACTCAAACATTTCTAAAATCTTTGAAAAAATTATTAACAATAAAATAATCAAACACTATGAAGAAAATAAGATGTTCAGTAATCGTCAACACGGATTTACAAAATCACGATCAACAATAACAGCGCTAACTGACATTGTCAAAACTGCTTTAGACCACAAAGCTAAGGAATTTACGGCCATTATAACAATCGACATCAGTGGAGCATTTGATAATGCATGGTGGCCAATGGTGCTAAAAAGAATCGATGAAGATAATGTAAATGCATCTATTGTTAAACTTTTCAAGTCATATTTTGATAATAGGAAAATAAGATACAGATACACATCAATTGAAGTTCAAAAAACACTAAGCAAAGGATGCCCGCAGGGAGGACCTATTTCCCCTACAATATGGAATATAATCATGAACGATTTACTATGCAAGTATACTGAGCCGAATAGTGAAATCATCGGATACGCAGATGATATTACGGTGATATGTTGGAATAAAAACCTAATAGAACTTGAAAATACAATAGGAAGCATAATGAGAAAAATAACAAATTGGTGTGAAAGCAGCAAATTAAGAATATCCAAGGAGAAAACGAAGGTTTTGCCTTTGTTCAATAATAAAAAATTTACAATAACTTTGAATAACAATACCATTATTCCGGTAGATAGGGTAAAAATTTTGGGAATAACTGTCAAAAACCACAGAAATAAGAATAAACTTGATTTTATGCCGCACATTGATGATACTATCACGAAAACAACCAGAGCAAGTGGATATCTATTAGGATTAACAAAGAAGGCCTGGGGTCTTGACAGCAAAAGGAGAATTGTACTGTACAAAACACTATTTAGAAATACAATAATATACGGATCTACGATATGGTACCAATTCATCCCAAAAAAAGCCAAAGACAAATTAAACTCGCTACAGTATAAAATTCTCAAACATGGTATACAAGCATACAATACAACATCGTCAAATTGTACGCATATCATTGCTAGAACTCCAAAGCTCACTCACTTCATTGAATCAAATATATTGAAAATAAATATAGATTACAACCGATTTGTCCCAGCAAAAATAGTCATAATTTCTAACTTTATAAACAAGAAACAGCAGGAATATTACGAAGCGACCAATGAAAATTTCAAAAGTTTCTTCAGTGGCCCAAAAATTCCTAATTTTATTAAACCTAACTTCTATAATGTGCAATTCCTCACTGGACATGGCGACTTCAATTCATACCTATTTAAAATTGGCAAAGCTGAATCACCTGGATGCTCGTGTGGAGGCGAAGAACAGAACCCCAGACACTTATTAACTGACTGCCCGCTGACCGCTGATCTTAGGGAACTAAATCAACTTCCCATAAATTTGCAACATCTGGTCTCCACTAAGGACATATACCAAAGATTCAACAAATTTTGCAGAATGTATTTAGCTAGTTAAGTGATTACTAATGTAATCAATTTGCATACTGATATGTAAGTATGTATATATCTTCTTAACTAGTTTTCTTTTGTGTCTTTCATTTAAATGTTTATATTTCACGCGCAAATATCCGAATTGTGGATATAGCGTGTACTCTGCAATTGATAAATAAATAAAAAAATCGAGATACGAAGCCGTCAACAAGATAACCTGTGGAGAGGTGGTGTCTGGCTTGTGATAACAACGGCTTTTATCTGGTACATCTGCCTTTCTAAACATTGCTCCAAATTTCTATAGAAACGCTAGTTGATTTATTCTTAAAGTGCATCTAATCATTGGAGAACATATCAAAGTTTCAAAAATATCAAACATTGAAACAAATTTCTTGACATTTCGATGATTCAATGTCGCATTTTTCAATACAGAAAATAATGACAGTATGGGTTGCCGCAAACATGTACTTGGGCAGACCCAGGGCGAAGTCAGGTCATTCGTCTATTTGTGTTATAACAATCAACGTGCTAATTACACAATTCGCACTATTTTTTCAAACGGAATCCCTACACGGTTCCATTCAAATTTAAGTCACTCAATTTGTCACATCACACGGAAAATTCCATAAATACTTACATAAAAGAGGTCTATTAGAAACATCAAATTGTTCTTGCGGAGAAACTGACCAAACTGCTCTTCTTATTAAACAATTAAAGAAAAAAGCTCAATTCATAGCATTCTTTCAGAATTGGTATTTTAAAAGACATTTTTTATAAAACAATGGGGATGAGAGGTTGCTATGTGTTTTAGAATCATAAACCAATCCATGGTATTATATCCATAGATATACATAGATATTTGTCTCTTATAACGCGTAAAACACGAAAGAAAAGTTGCAATCAGGCTTCTAAATATACAAACAATTCCTGCGGAGAAACTGAACAAACTGCTCTTCACCTTATCTACGACTGTCCGAACTTTGCAGAAGTGATATATCGATTGTTCCCTGATCTAAATGATTTAACTCTTTTACATCAGCCAATTTGTCTATATAAATTTTATGAACTCTATCGATTAAGACATGTAGATTTGTAAATATTAAATGCTAAGTTTTAATATGTTTGTTGTTTTGTTTGTGGTGGTGGTGTCTTGTCCTTTGTTTCTTCATGGAAAGGGGGTTACTATTACCCCGTTAGTCAGCCACATTTCAGAGTTCCCTGTAGGCCTTCACGGTTACCGTAGCGGCTCGGGGCTCACGACACCGTACTTCGCCCTACAGGGCAGTTCCTTACTTGTGCTGCTTCTCCCGCCTGCCACGTAGAGGAGGACTTCTGGGGAGGTGCTTTGTTTGTTTCCTCTGCAATAGGCACAAATATTTCAATATCGCGCCTGGTTGGTTAATAAATAATCAACGTTCCTCTGTTAGGTAAATCTCTAACCTCACTCCCATCCATATTTAAGAACTACTAGATTTAACTTTAACCATTTTCTATTTTCTATATCAATGTGTAAATGTGTGGTGCACTTAACTTATCCTTCTCTATTCACTTGGTACCTTTCATATGAAAGATAGATAAGGTTTTGATAAATAAAAATTGCATATTCCAATTGTGAGAGTATGTAAAAGAAGAAATATTCGAATATGAAAACAAAATATATATTACTAATTACTATAATTATATGTCTAATTGAAAGTTTCAAATTTTTTGGTTTCGACAATAAGCATTAATTTACAATTTTAAAATTTATTTGCTACAAATTTTATCGATAGATGGCAAATGAATTTATAGATATAATTTACTATTAAAGAAATTTCATTTACAATTTCTGCCGCCAGACTGATGATTCGAGACATATGGCTAGTACTGGTTTCACATGATCACTTTGTAAAGGCTGTGTTATGTCAGGTCATATCTTTTTTTATTATTTTATTTTTTACAAAGGTGTGTGTGTGCCCATTTTCATGGAAGTGGTCAGTCACGGAAATGGTCGGTCAGGTCTATCTAGATTACCGGTCGGTATGGGAAGTGGTCGCTATTAAAAGTGGTCGGAGACAGGATGATCAGCCAGGGAAGAGGGATCTCTAAGGAAAGTTAACGCCGAGGAAGGTATTCGCCCAAGGAATTGGTCAGAAAGGGAAGTAGTAGCTCAGAAAGATGTACACTCAAATAATTGATCTATAAGGGAAGTGTGGACGCTCAGGGAGGTGGACACCCAAATAATTGGTCTGTCATGGAAGTGGTCGCTCAGGGAATTGTTGTCAAGGAAGTGGTCGCTCAGAGATTTGATCTGTTAGTGAAGTGGTCGCTCAGGGAGTTGGTTGCTCTATGAAATTTCATTGTATGCCCTCTCATTGATTCCGGTGTATAAAAGAAAAGTCTTGATTAATGTTCATCCTTGAATTGATAGTTTCCTCAAAAACAGCGGACATCACTTAGATCATTGCATCTAGAGCTGGCTTTCTGCCAAACTCTAGTTGTCTTTCAAACACAACTTTATATATTTTGATATATAAAGTACATTTCTGATTTTATAGAAGGGGTCAAAAAGGAACCTTCTCTGTAGAATGCATTAAATAATGCAATAATATTTTATATCTTGCGCTGATTGAAATCAACGGATGTTCTATATCACCAACGTTGTTAACCAAGACCTGATGTACCCTGTGGTTTAATTCTATGTAGTCCGAACAAGCTATAATCTCCCTGTAATTGGGAGAGAATACCCTTTGTTCTTAATTTACGCTCAACGTATTTTAACTCAACATTTACCAAGAAATATATCGACGCTAACAAGAACGACACGACTCACTAATTGGACTAATTCATCCACGATACAAAAATTTACATATTTACAAGAAATTAAGTTTTGCTAATTTGCCCATTTAGATGTGAACACTATGGTTCTCATCAGTACAGAGGAGCTTCTACTTCTCTTTCTTATTGCACACGAGTATTTTTCTTTAGCAAAATTATAATAAAGAGGTGGACACCTCTTTTTTCTTCAACTATTATTCAAGATGGCAAGGCAACTAGAGAAGACCTCTATTTTTGGGTATTAAAACAATACAATTGTTTATCATCTTTGTGCAGAACCAAAAGGTAACGAAGAATGAATGTGAGACAACACCAGCTTTGGAAAATTTGTTTGAATGTGCATTTTTAGTGGTGAACCCTCTCAGTGGTTGGGTCAGTTTAATCTACAGATCTGTCTACTATTGTATTAAACGAACTTCTAAATTTATAAGAGCAAAGGTCGCCTCTCCCAACAAAATAGAATTCAAAACTAGACGCTATCTATTGACTGTCGCCGAGCGTCCTCGGGTCGGTGGCAAAGCTACATCACCAGCTTTGACAAACTAAGAAGCCTCCACCTGGAGACATCAATTGAGGTTAGATGGCGTCTAGTTTTGACGTTTATTTTGACGAGAAAGGTGACTTTTGCTTTTATAGATTAATTTCCTCCCGGCAAAATTTCTATCTAACTTCTACATTTGCTATATAGAATTCATAAACTTCGTATTTAAGACAAATTATGAAGAAAACTAAGTAAACTGTCAAAACCGATAGTGGAGTTCAACACTGATAAGTCTTTTGTACTTAATTAAAATTTTATCCATTGCAGTATAATGTTCATATATATATATATATATGTAGTAATCCCGATGTGGAATGTACTGGGCAGTCGTGGTAGTGGGTGCGTGATGGGATTCCCGCACTGGGACAGCAAGAGACAGAGGCAGGTCTAGATGGTAACTCCAAGAAGGTAGAGGTAGACCACGGACGAAGGCAAGTCGAACCACGGGCGCCACGGATGCCCAAAGCCTACATCGCGGATAGGGGTGAGAGACCCGACCGTATGACGCGTCGCTCTGAAAACAACTAACCGAACAACTTAAACACAACCAACTTTTGTCCCATCTTGGGGGCTTTTATATTGGACGCTCGCAGATGGCGGCGAGTTCTGATTGGCTCCCGTAATCACGCCACCTGTCAGGCGCCGGGTTATTTATTACGTCTGGCCACCTGTTCGGCCACCTGCTGACGGGGGAATGAACTCATTATCATAAACACCTGTTCGCCTGGGTTGTTTATCATGTCTGGCCTTTGTCGTCTGGTCCATGGTGTCGTCTTGGTCTACCTTTACCCCTTTATTTTATTTGTCACTATTTTTACAAGTTTGATACATATTTTTATATAGATATGGTGTTATAATAAGTATTAGAAGAAGGTTGTGATCTATCTATGTCAAAATATACTACATATATATATATATATATATATATATATGGTACTAATTTTTAACGCTACCTTTATGTTATTACATAAAATTGAAGCTATCTTTATATATATATATATATATATATATATATATATATATATATATATATATATATATATATATATATATATATATAAAGATAGCTTCAATTTTATGTAATAACATAAAGGTAGCGTTAAAAATTAGTACCAATTTAAAAAAAGTTTACATTATATGTACAACCACAAAAACTGTACAACAGATTCAATTGAGTACAAATCAAGGAAACGCTAAGAGATAAAACAAAAGATGATAACCATACTTATTTTTCACAGAACTATGAATGCAGCCGGCCAGGCAATCTCTACAGGATAACCATTAAAACAATAATAAACAATAAGAGGAGCTTCTTGTGTAGAATTCCACAGGATAACCATACTTATTGTTTAATTGGGACACTTCGGAGTCAGAAGAACATATCTAGTTAAATCTACCTTCTGTAAATAGGATTCACCTTTATCACGGAAAAAAAAGGTAGAGCAGAGAGATATAGAATATTTGAATGATTTATTTTATTTCTGCTTACGCCTATTTTCAATTCTTTTAATTCTTATCCGCTGTTTATTAAGACGAAATTCTGAAAATATTTTGCTCTTTAATTATAAAGGCATATACATTGGCGCCTCGACATACGAGTTAAATTCGTTCCGCAACCTTGCTCGTATCTTGAATTACTCGTATCTCGAAGCAAATTTCCCCATACAAAATTCCCATTTAAAATCACAGATTAATATCTTCAACACTACCGAACCGAACTCGTATCTCGAATTTCGCTCGTAACTCAAAGCAAAAAATCACTTGCTCGTCGGCTCGTATCTCGAAAAACTCGTATGTTGGGGCGCTCGTATGTCGAGGTACCACTGTATTGGATCAAAATATCATTTATTTTACCAATATTTCAGTTGGCTGAACGCCAACCTTTATCAAGGTGTTATAACATTTTAAAGCGTGTTTTGATCCAATATATGCCTTTTTAATTAAAGATTTATCTATGGATTGCTCTATTTTCAAAATATTTTGCTCTATAAGAGACTGTTGGGTGTTTTCTTCAGCTCCGTGTTTGTAGAGTACTCTCATGGAGAGTACTTGAGAAAATGAAAAATATTTGATGTCGCCTGTTTATTTTTTTAAGGAGACAGAGGCAATTTTGTTCACACCTGTTTATCTTGTGTCTTCAATTAAGGTCACTGTGTATCAAATAACTTTCAGAGTTATTGTCTGAATCTCGATATACATGCTAAAAGGTACAACTTCCTCAAGTTTTGTCCATAAGTGTATTTCTCTTGTCCAAAACCCAATACAACACAGGATATGCTGGGGGGAAGGCCTATTCAATATTGTATTTCGCGTATTTAAAAGGTTTTTTTTTTCTGACAGTCAATATCAACACTCATCTTCCCTATAGAAAACTCTAAAATTCTTAGATATTTTAACTCTACTTTTATATTTTCATAATCAAATTAAAAGCTATTTCTAAAGACCTTATACTGCAATGAATAAAAATTGAAAGAGACAGGGCATGGGTATATCAGTGGCGATTTCGCCAGGTTACTCTCCAGACCGCTGGAAGGGTTCACCATTGATGAGCCATGTCCTCTATCTTTGAATATTTATTCATTGCAGCATACAAAAATATTATAGAACTAGGTTTTGGTTATAATATAATAAACAATGATTCCAGGGCTAAGTCTCTTGTGTAACTTTTTGTTTTCAAGCTTTCGGACTTGTTAGCCCTTCAAAAGGAGTATTACATTTTGATTATATTTAATATATTTTTGAAATGAAGCGTTGAATATTTATAATTTTTAGCGATAGATGGCACTAATTTGATGCTGATATATTTCTAATCGAGACTACTATAAAGTAAACAAACAATAACTCATTCTAAAAAGTTGGAAGGATATATATTAACAAACAAAAATATGCGGGTAAGTACACAGACTTCATCGAAAAATAGTAAGGAGAAATCTGTGAGAATGATTTGCAAAGAATATAAGAACGAATTATAAAGCAATAACGCTACTTCTATATAAAAGAAATGAAAGTATTGAAGCACGATTGTTTTTTTTACACATAAACAAAACTTCTACTGTCCTTACTGCGATGTGTAAAATTTGTGCTTTAATACTTTTATTTATTATATATAGATGGCGTTTTATTACCTTATAATTAATTTATGCCTAACTGGCCTTTTCCTTATTGTTTGCCGAAGAACATTGCTCGATGCAAATATTTATATGTAATTCTACTGTCCTAAATGCTTATGTCCATAGTTTACTTGAATACCATTTATAAGATTCCACCCTTCAGTGTATACCATATATAAGCAGAATCGTCTAATACAGTATTGTAGAAGGCGGAATAAATTGTTACGTCTAATACAGTATTGCTCTAAAGAAGCGGTCTGGTAGATTGAGAATTGACCAAACCGCTGGGAGGATTCACCACTGATGAACAAATCCCTCATAAAATATATTTTTCATCGCAGTAAGGATAGTAGTAGTTTGGTTTATGTGTATAAAAAAACATTCGTGTTTTAATGCTTTCATTTCCTATATAAGAACGAATTCTTTTATTTTCTGATCGAGACAATATATTTGACAGGGATAAGATAGAAAAGAGAGGTGGGAGCTTAAAACACAAGCTGAAGAATATAATATATATATCTCGGCCATATAATCTCATAATCCCTCCTATCAACAGTATTCTTCTTAATCCTCTTTCCCCGGATTCTGGCGGCTAATCCCACGATATCTCCCAACCAACAGACAATAGCATTGCACAAGTAAAATTGAATTTGAAAATACTCATAACTTGTCATTACTTGCCGCTCCTTCTGTCAGCTTCCTTCGAAATATATGGCAATGTCACACACATTTTAGTTTTCTATCTCTTCAAGTATTTTATCACAGCCTTCATTGTTTT
The DNA here is from genome assembly GCA_030710605.1 of Cordylochernes scorpioides. Taxonomy (NCBI): domain Eukaryota; kingdom Metazoa; phylum Arthropoda; class Arachnida; order Pseudoscorpiones; family Chernetidae; genus Cordylochernes; species Cordylochernes scorpioides. The sequence goes on along the minus strand of CP092863.1, from coordinate 195,730,554 downwards.
AAATTTAATTGTACAGCAGGATGGCCGCTCTTACACTGTTTTCTCCATTTTCTACTAAATGCAATTTCGTATATATATTCTTATAATGATATATTTCTGCTGTTTTTTAAAATTTTAAATGCGAATATCCTAATATATGTAAATATGAAGATATGTATTAAGAAAAAGGCATCTCCTTATCGTGCAACTGAAAGTTGCTGATGGCTTGCGCCATCTATCGGAATAAATATCAACTATTCTCGTTGATTTTTAATTATTCCAGAATTTGCCAAATACGATATGTATATAAACGATTCATCTTCTTATACGTTTTCTATTTTTCTCCTGTGGAAGGGAAATAATGCTCGGAAGCTCGGCAAAATAATAAAAACTTCAAAGAAACTTATCGACTAATGGAATCGCGCTTTTTATGTCATAAATTGTTTAAAGTATTGTGATTTCTATTTGTGAGATTAGGTTTTTATATTATCTTATGAAATTGTCTTGTTTAAGATTAAAAAAATAGATAAGAAAAACCTTTAAATTTTTTTAAATATAACGCTATTTCTTAACTATGAAGCATTCGCTTTTTTATGTACTTGATTAATTTTTGTACATGATTGTTGTAAATTAAACATAACAACAAAAATTCAACAATGGAATATTTTATTGTTGAATTCTCGTTGCTATGTTTAATTTAGAACAATCATGTACAAAAATTAATCGGGTACTTTTTGAAAAAACGAATGCTGGATAAATTATTCCTAAAATAAAAATTGAATAATGCGAATATTTTCATTATAGAAACTACAAGAATTATATAAGCAGAATGAATATATAATACACTCATATACAAAACTTGAGAAAGTTGTATATTTTAGCATGTATATCGGGATTCAGACAATAACTATGAAAGATATTACAGTGACCTTTATTGAAGACACATGAGATAACCAAGTGGGAACAAATTTGCCTCTGTCTTCTTTAAAAAAAAGTAGATGACCGGCGAGGACTTTCCACTTCCTTAAGTTTTGTCCATGAGTAAAGCGATCTGTTAAATCGGCGATATCGTTGAGGGTGTTCACCACTGAACCCAGCCTTTTTAATCCTCATTTAGAATGTTGACCTTGTGGGATATCGTATATTGAAATTTCGACCCTGTTTAGATTTTGTTTGGAACCCCATTAAATAACCCCATACATAAAATATGTAATAAATAAATTTACTGGCAATGTGTTTCTTTCCAATAGTATTGTGGGAGCCGAGAGATTTCCTCCCAGCCTGCTGGGATGACAGACCACGGCAAACATATAAGCGGGGCCATGAAATAGGAGATGACCACCGCTGCTCGGCGCGGCAGATCGAGGGAAGCCAATGAGATCCCAATAGACATTCTAGGGTGTTGTCTTTTTAGGTTTTACTCTAAAAATGTAGCTAATAAGTAATACCAATAAAACACCGACTTTGAAATACTTATCTGAGCCATCGCTGGACTATTAAATCGACACACCAAAGTATCATCAAATATTATCTCTATAGACCTTACTGTAATGATATAAGTTATTGAATGAGATTATGAGCCAAACCCTCTCATCAATAACTTATATCATTGTAGTAAGGTCTGTAGAGATAATATTTGATTATATTGTCAAGAAGCTAAGCGGCTCCAATCACGAGAGGCCCCATGGGACGTCTGTCAATCATCGCTGGACACCGGGTGTGAGGGGTTCTGGGGAATCTGGCCGGCGGGGGGAGCTGACGTCCCTCATTAGGATTAACTTTAACTTGGGGTAAGTTGTACTTTATCCATCTCCCTATAAATACCCCTTATAATAAATTAATTATCCCCAAACTTGCCCCTGCTTTATTTATCTCCGCGACATATTTTGGCGGAGACGCTGGGTAGCGTGACGGAACTTCGAAGAAGTCGACGTCTACAGGGACGTGAACCAATTCTTCAACCTTTGCCACAACGAATAGAAATGGAAGACGACCACAGACCTACTGTTAGCGGATCCTACCTCCCTTGTCAGCGCCAACAAGATCCTTCTACCTTTTCTGGAGATGGAAATATAAACCCTGGACAGTGGTTGAAAGAGTACGAGAGAGTGTCGAAGTACAACAGATGGGACGAGACCATGAAGCTTACCAACGTCGTATTTTACTTGAACGGAACTGCTGGAAGGTGGTTTGATAATAACGAATAATCACTCAACTCGTGGAGAAGCTTTGAAGACGCATTCCGCGGTGTGTTCGGACTGCAAGAGGATTCTGCTCGACGCGCCGAGGAAGTTCTGAAGTCAAGAGCACAGAAGGCCGAGGAATCCAGCGAGTCATACATCCAGGAGATTCTTAGTCTCTGCCACCAGGTGAACCCTCGCATGGAAGAAGGTGAGATAGTTGCTCACATTATAAAGGGAATTTCGGAGGACACATACCAGGTATTGGTGGCGAAAGACATACAGACGGTAGATGAAATCCTGAAGTTTTGCCGTCATCTGACAACCGTCAAGCAGCGCAGGATCGGCCGTACGAAATTCGCCAGGTTGTCAAACGTAATGCCCATTTCGTGTGTTGACGACTCAGACGACTTGGCCGCGTTAATTCGCCGCATCGTTAGAGAAGAGATACAAAAGGTTTTTTCAGCACCTGAAGTGATCAATCCTCTCCGAGAGGTGAACGCCCTGGAACAGACTGTGAGGGAAGAGGTCAGCCGTGCTCTACAACCTACCAGACCACAAGTCAACGTGGTACAACAACAACCACGAACGCCCTATTATAATATCGACCGACCAACCCAACCCAGGAAAACGGAACATTGGAGAACCTACGACGACAAACCTATCTGCTTCCACTGCGGACGACCCGGACATGTCGTCCGTTATTGTAGGGAACGACGGCAGGTCTTCGCTGAAGCCAGGTCAAGGAATGGCGGAGAAGGAAGAAATGTTGGATTTTCGAGTCGACCCCCGAGATATGACGCCGACGACGACTATGTAACGCCCCAAACCTCGACGTACTTCTACCGGAGCTCTTCCCCACATCCAAACCGCGCAAGGTCGCCAGCCCGAAGACAATCCCAGTCGCCAGCCCGTCGTTTTAGCCGTTCTCCCATGCCTCAGAATGTGAAAAACTAAGTGGAGCGGCTTCTAACGGGGGTGAGGTCGCCATTGAGGAAAATCCTCCAGGGTATATCGCCGCTAAATTAAAAGAAAATTTTGTTATGGTCGAAATAAATGGACGCAAAATTAAAGCATTGATGGATTCAGGAGCCGACTTTTCTGTTATTTCAGACAAATTTCGACGCGAACTAAAGACACCTCTCTTCAAAGAACCAGGTCCCATTCTTAAAGCCGCAAACAAAAATTTAATAGAGACCCTAGGAAAATGTGTCCTGGACATAGAAGTTAATGGTCTGAATATCTCATTTGAATTCGTTGTTATGGTGGAATGCAGCCATGACATCATATTTGGATGGGACTTCTTCAAGGCCACCGAGGCCGTCATTGATTGTGGCAGAAATGAACTCCATCTCGGGGAAACCTCCGTCCTGGAATCTCGAGAGGAGGAAAACCAGAGATTGTTTGCTTCCGACGACTTTGTCATCCCGCCTAAATCAATAAAGAAGATCAGTGTGATAAACGAAGAAATATGTGGTGTTAGAGATGTTTTAGTCTCAACTTCTAAGGACTTATTATTAAGAAAGGAAGTTCTTATACCAAACTCATTGGTTACATTTCGACACGGCCGAGGTAGCATTTGGGTGGCGAATGGAGCGTCTTGGCCGCAACTGATTCCATCAGGAATGAATATGTGCACCATGGAAAGTTATGAGAATGGGAATATCTGCAGTCTTATTGAATCCAGCGATAAGTTACAAGAAACGCAGCTAAAGTCACGTGAATGGTCAAAGAAGATAAACCTTACTCTAGATCCAGGGCTGTCTGAAATTCAAAGGTTACAGCTTGTTTCATGCCTTGACGAGTTTATTGGCATATTTGACTTTGGGAGTACTCCTATTAAGCCCACCAGTACTGTGAAGCACAAGATAAACACAGGCGACCAGTCTCCTATCAAACAGCGGCCCTATAGAGTAGCACCAAGTGAACGACGACTAATTCAAGATGAAGTGAACAAGATGATTGAAAATCACATCGTGAAGCCCTCTGAAAGTCCTTGGTCATCTCCAGTTATTCTAGTTCGAAAGAAAGACGGGACCTGGAGATTCTGCGTAGATTACCGTCGATTAAATAAGATAACAAAAAAAGATGTTTACCCGCTGCCACGCATTGACAATGCCTTGTACAGTTTAGCCGGCTCTAGTTACTTCTCCACGATGGATCTTCGGTCCGGGTATTGGCAGATTGAAGTGGACGAAAAAGACAGGGAGAAAACTGCTTTCATCACTCCAGATGGGCTGTATGAATTCCAAGTAATGCCTTTCGGTCTTTGCAACGCTCCAGCAACGTTTGAAAGGATGATAGATAGTGTTCTGGGCAGTCTTAAATGGAACATGTGCCTTTGCTACCTGGACGACATCGTAGTTTACGCACCTACCTTTGAGGAACATCTACGTCGTCTACAACTTGTATTAAGCTGCATCCAGAAAGCTGGACTAAGCTTGAACCACAAAAAGTGTCTTTTTGGATCAAGGAGGATAAAGATTTTGGGACACCTTGTTGACGCCAATGGAATTCATCCAGATCCAGATAAAGTTGAAGCCGTCTCTAAATTTCCGAGGCCAAGGAATATCTCTGAACTGAAGAGCTTTCTTGGATTATGTTCCTATTACCGAAGATTTATTGAGAACTTTGCCGACAAAGCTAGATCTTTGCATGACCTACTGAAGACTGAAAAACAATTTTATTGGGATGCAGCTCAAGAGAAAGCGTTTGAAGTCCTTAAAACAGCTCTAATTTCAGAGCCTGTCTTAGGACACTTTGATGAATCCGCTGATACTCATCTACACACGGATGCAAGCGGACATGGTATTGGAGCTGTTCTTCTACAAATACAAGGTGGAAAGGAGCGGCCTATAGCTTATGCATCTAGAAGCTTGACAAAGGCTGAAAATAAATATTCTACAACGGAAAAAGAATGCCTTGCTGTAGTCTGGTCTATTAGCAAATTCCGCCCATATTTGTTTGGTCGACCATTCACGGTTGTCACTGACCATCATTCTCTATGTTGGTTGGTAGGGCAGAAAGATCCTTCTGGCCGTTTGGCAAGATGGGCGCTGAAGTTGCAAGAATTTGACGTGACCGTTATCTACAAGAGCGGACGCAAACATAAGGATGCCGATTGTCTGTCAAGGAGCCCGCTTGAGAACGATCAACCAAGTGCTGTGATGTCACTAACCAACGTCGATATAGAGCAGACTAAAGACCCGGATTTAGCTAAAATAATCGATAATTTAAACTCGGGCTACACCAGAAAGGAATTCAGCGTTATCGACGGCATCTTATACAAGAAAAACTATAGCACAACTGGAAGACCCTGGCTTATGATGATCCCTAAGCACTTAAGATCGGAAGTTATGGCAGATTTACATGATGCTCCTACAGCTGGGCATTTGGGTTTCGCCCGGACGTATGACAAAGTCAAAAAACGATTCTATTGGCCTGGCCTTTATAGAACTGTTCGCCAATATGTAAGCCATTGTCGGGAGTGTCAACGAAGGAAGAAATTACCTCGACGTCCGGCTGGACAACTTGTATCCATACCGCCCGTAGAAAAGCCATTCTATAAAGTCGGGGTTGATCTCCTTGGAAGATTTCCAGTTTCTAAAGATGGAAACCGTTGGATCATTGTGTGCACCGATTATATGACAAGGTATGCCATAACGAAAGCGATCCCAGACGGAGGAGCAATCGAAACAGCTAAGTTCCTGGTTGAAGACGTCATCTTGAAGCATGGAGCTCCTAGAGAAATGATAACAGATCGCGGCAGAAATTTCATTTCTCAAGTAATAAAAGAGATCAATGCTCTGTGCGGAATTGTGCACAGATTTACAACGGCCTTCCATCCCCAGACCAACGGCCTGACTGAAAGGTTCAACAAAACTCTGGGAGACATGTTGTCCATGTACACAGGTGTTGAGCAGAAGGACTGGGACCAAGTTTTGCCCTATGTAACTTTTGCTTACAACACTGCTAAACAGGAGGCGACCGGCTACACCCCGTTCTTTCTTGTCCACGCCCGCGAGGCCGAGACCTACATCGATGCCGTACTACCCTACCTACCAGATGAGATCTCTAACGACTACGTTGGAGAACTTGTGACCAGAGCTGAGGAAGCGCGTCAACTCTCCCGATCACGCCTTCTACAATCACAGGCGAAAGACCGTAGACTATACGACCAGAAACATACTCCAGTCTATTACCAGAATAATGATCTTGTGTGGGTTTTTACTCCCATCCGAAAAGTAGGACTATCAGAAAAGCTACTGAAGAGATACTTCGGTCCCTATAAGGTGACCAAGAAGCTTTCAGAAGTTACGTATGAAGTAGAGCCCGTGGACCCCTCTCCCCGATCACGGAAAGCCAAGGATATCGTCCATGTCATTCGGATGAAGCCCTACCTGGACCCTGAAGAACAACATTCTATTCTGCTAGGGAACACCAGCCGTGATAGATTTCCTTCCAGAACAAGGGCTGAGACAAGCTAATCAGCGGGTCGCTGTTTATTTTCTAAGGAGGGAGTAATGTCAAGAAGCTAAGCGGCTCCAATCACGAGAGGCCCCATGGGACGTCTGTCAATCATCGCTGGACACCGGGTGTGAGGGGTTCTGGGGAATCTGGCCGGCGGGGGGAGCTGACGTCCCTCATTAGGATTAACTTTAACTTGGGGTAAGTTGTACTTTATCCATCTCCCTATAAATACCCCTTATAATAAATTAATTATCCCCGAACTTGCCCCTGCTTTATTTATCTCCGCGACAATATTATTGAGAAGAAACACATTGCCAGTAAATTTATTTATTACAATTTTCATCGATAGATGGCAATTGAATTTATGAATTTAATATTACATACATTTTATCATTTGATCCCATTAATATAATTAATGTGCAATTTACATCTCAATCAGATTTTTCCAAAATTAATATTGTGGCGAGAACTACATCTTTGTATCTTAACAAGATATCCCACGACAATAATAAACTCGTATTTACTCACGGTCGTAATGAGAAATAGTATCTTATCTGACATTGAAAGATTGCGTTACAATTGAAACTTGTAAGTGATCCCTCTACGATACAAAGAGAAATCTTATCAAACAAATTGTGATTTATTTAATCTCAATTGATTTAAATCTTCTATATATAAATTAAATAATACAACAGATTTCTGGATACGAGTTTCTTTTCATTTTTATTAATGTGATCTCAAGTTTGCGTTTATTATTATTCGTTTTATGTACTCCTGTAGAAAAGCAGAAATGACTAAAATCTTTAGATTACATTAATAAAATGAAAAGAAACTCATGTCCAGAAACCTGTTGTAATATTCAATTTATTCAATCTAATTTTAAAATCGTATCCCTCTCTCAAGTCGAGAGATCTCGTTGAATAGAAATAACCTATCTGTGTGATATACCATAGAGATACACGTAATGTCCCACTACGCCCTATTGTAGCATGTCACAAATCACCGTCAGCCCCATTGGCCAGGTATTTATCCAATTTTTTCTCCCCGTTACTTAAACAATATAACCATAGATTCACGGTACACAACACCCCTAGTTTTATTGAGGAGTTATGGAAAACTTCTCCTGGCCCAAACACCATTATGTGTTCGTATGATGTAGTTTCATTGTTTTTAAGCCTACCCCACTCAGTCATTAGAGAAAGTATAGTTGCCTTCCTAACAGAAATACAGACCGATGCATCCACCATACAATCAATTGTATGCCTGGCAGAAATTTGTCTAAATATGAATGTATTTAAATTTGAATCGCAAACATACAGACAGATACGGGGTTCCCCAATGGGGAGTTCGTGTTCAACCACTGCAGCAGAGTTGGTAATGATCATGATTGACAAATCAATAAATGAAAAACATAGAACAGAAATCGTGTTATGGCGCAGATATGTAGATGATATCTTTTGTATCTGTGATCAGAACTCATATGAAACCATATTAGCGTCCCTTAATAGTTATAATAAAGATATGTCGTTTACTATAGAAATAGCTCAAGGGGGTGTAATACCATTCCTTGATGTTCTAATAATTCAAACTCCAAATTCTTACCATACTACCGTATATTACAAGAAAGATTTCCTTCCCAATTACACGCATTACACTTCCTGTTGTCCCGTTTCCCAAAAAATCAGTATTGTAAAAACTTTATCTAAGCGCGTACGCACCCATTGTTCCCTTCCATCTTTTCAGGCAATAGAGAAACAGAACATAATCAAGAATCTAAACTCTGCAGGCTATCCGACATCCTTTGTTTGCAAACATTTTTATGATTCCTCAGGAATAAGAAACACTGCTCATTACCTGTCCACCTGTTTCATTCCATATTCTCACAAATCGGCGGCCATAGCACGAGTTCTGAATAGATATGGTATAAACTCATATTTCTCCAACACACTCAGTTTGGCAACTAAACTAAAACAGACAATAGTTAAAAATAGTGTAACCTTTGATTCCCTCAGTACCCACAATGCCATTTACTCCATATCATGTGAGCAATGTGATGCCAAGTATGTCGGAGAGACTGGGAGAATGGTGAAGACCAGAATGGTGGAGCATGATAGATCGGTAAAAAGGAAAGATCCCCGCTCTCTAGTTTACCAACACATACGGGACACAGGCCACACATTCAACGTTTACAACCCCTCGTCCCACTATCATGAGATTAAGAACAAGCACCAGCGGTTGGTCCTGGAAGCTATACTCACCAAAAAATTTAAAAGCATCAATAGAGCAATAGACCTTCCTGAGATATATGATAATTTAATATTGGAACCTCCTATCTGAAAGATTTAGTTTTCATAACCTACTTATACCTTTGCACATCAATAGCCGTTTTTAGTTTATTTTTATTTTTTATTTTTATTTTATTTTATTTTTATTTTGTTTTATTTTATAGTCGTTGTTCATACTTAGTCTCTGTAATAGCCTTGTATTGTATGTATTATATGTTGATTGCATGCTTTGCCTAACTTCTATGAATGATCCTTCGTTATTATGTTAATTCTCTGGCATAAATTTTACATATTTGTCTCATTTTCTTACTTTTTTGTATATATATATAGCTGATTGCCATAGTGATTTTGTCTCGTTTTTACACCTGTCGATGGGCGGTTATGCCCGAAAGCTTGTGATTTGATTATATTAAAGATACTCTTCCCTCATCAAGTTGTTCTCTTAGTAAATACACGGATTCGCTCTCTTAATTTTTGCTGAAGGTTTTTCACCACGTTATAGAATGACAGCGCGCCATATCTGTGAGTAGAATTTGAAATTATTTTTAGCCCAAACCTTTTTTTTTTTATAAAGAAAAGGCAATCGAGAAAGTTCGGTCATTTCTGCGGACCACAACGTGCCGCCGAGTATATCAGTACCTCAGGTTAGGTTCAGATAGGTTAGGTTAGGTTGATTTAGGAATGGAATTATTTTTGTTTATATATATATTTGATATATATGGATATTTTGCCGAGAGGAAATTGATCTATAAAAGCATAGGGCGCCTCTCCCGTCAAAACTAGACGCCATCTATTGACAAAAGATGATAAATCCACAACACTAACTTTGGTCCACCTGGAGACCCTGGTTTCAGGCTAATGGCCCTCGTCAGCTCAGGGCGTACTTTATATAGTGAGATCTACAAGGGACATAATGGAATCTTCACAATTTGCCAAAGAGGAGTTTAGATAGCAAAGTGTCTGGGCCAAATCCATAACCAAAATCTAGATGGAAATTTTTCCGGGAGGAAATTGATCTATAAAGATAAAAGTCGTCCATCCCGTCAAAATAGACGTCATAGACCATCGCCACAAACTAGCGGCCTCGGGTCGGTGACAAAGCCACAACACCAGCTTTGGCAAACTGAGATGGAGACCATGGTTTCGGGCTAATGGTCCAAGGCGAACTTTATTCCATGAGATTCACAATGGATTTAACGGAATCTTCACAATCTGCAAAAGAGGTGTTTAGCTGGCAAAGTTACTGGGCAAATTTATGATCAAAATATATATGGAAATCTTGCTGGGAGAGGAAATTGATATATATATATATAAACGATGTACAGTCAACGATCCTATATATATATTTCCAAAAGAGTTTGAAAACACCAAGTATGGAAGGATATAGGCCAAGCGAAAGTCGATCCGATAGCAGGAGGCCTTGCTGCAACTAACGACGGCTATAATTCAAATCTCCCCAGCTGGCCCATTCCACTGTTTACCAACCACTGACCTCAATCTGACTTGGAGAGCAGCTACTTGAGCGACCGAATGGATGTTTTATTCATTTCGTGGCTGAAAGATTCTGTTGACAATCCCTTTTTTATTATATATATCTCCAGAGGGGAAATAAATATAGTTTACTCCGTAAAACAAAATCCCACTGATCAATACCGGATGAAATATTCATGAAAGAATTTCGACAAATAAATTTTAAGTAGAAAACTTCTGTTTTTATTGTTTGTTGAAGAATCTTGATGACAATATGAGAGATTTAATTAAATTTATATTGAATTTACTTTTAAGAGAATTTCAATCTTTTTTATAGTTATGGAAATTTTGTCTCGGGAGAATATTTAAAGAATAAAAGTCTACCCCTTTACCGTTAAAAAGGTACAAAAACACTATGTGCCATCTATTGGCAGCCTCTGCAATCTAGAAGTCTCGGGCCGGTGACAAAACCACAAACTGAGAAAGCCCATATGGAGGCCATGGTTTCGTACTATGGCACTCATTAATCCATAACGGGCTGTGACCTCTACAAGGGAATCTTGAATTCTTCCCAATTTCTCAAATATTTTAACGGTAAATAGATAACCCTTTCCTTATATATATGAAAAATATATAGTACAAATGTGATCTTGTACTGGGGGGTTAAGATTAATAAATTAAGAAAAGAAAAAAAAAAGCATCTCCTTATTGGGCAACTGAAAGTTGCTGCTAGCTTCTCCATCTATCGGAATAAATATCAACTATTCGTTGATTTTCAATTTTACAGAATTGGCGAAATACCCATTCATGATATAAACAAGAAGCTAGAAAAATAAAAATGGTTCAAGAACAATCCTAATGCCCTTCAACAGGGGAGCAACTAGAATAGTTAGCTGGAAGTTATACTTCAAGGTGCTCCTGTTGAAGGGCAGGTTAACCTGATAGCTAGAAAAATTTTAAAAATGGTCCAAAAAACTTAGCTCTGGATTGCTTGATGATTTTATTAAATTATAAGTCAGGGATGAACATGTATGGTAAAACGCTTTTTTCTTTGTTGGCAAATGTAAGATTTGATTTACTTTAACAAATATGACTTTCATTTTGCTCTTTCTTCATTAACTGGTTTCGTAAAAATTGCATTAACTCAGGTATTTAAATATAAATATTATTTACAATGGCAAAAATAAGCGTGTAGATTATCTTTGTTTTATGATATTAAAATTTCAATTCTCTATTTATTGAAAACGTCAAGAAAGGTCGCAGAATGTTTGTTCCGTATATATATAGAGAGAGCTTTAGAAATAAAAATTTTAACAGAGAAGAGAGTAAATTGGTAAAATAAAGTATAATTGTCTACAAATACTATTTTGAAACGCAGTCAAGGTTTTACAATATTTATACCACAACTCTTAGTTTAAGTCAAAAGGCGATCTCCATTGAATAAGTTTATATAAAGAAGTACGTACCCCGTCTGTGAAAGAAACCATTTTTTTTTCTAAAAAAAAAAAAACAATTTTTTCTCAAAATATTTGGAATTTCTCCCTCTTTATCAATTTATTGCACAATTGATAAAGAGGGAGAAATTCCAAATATTTTGAGAATTTTTTTTTTTATTTCACAGATCTCCAGGTACGTCCTTTTGTTATATATAAAACTCTTAGTATTTGTTAATATCATTAATATATCAAATATTCGAGGGCTTTTCGATAAGTAAGGTAAAAAGATTATAGATGGCGACACCTATCTCCCTGGTGAAGGAGGTTCCTTTATATGACGTCAAACTTCGTGCTCCGCATTCCAAAATGGATAAAAAATGAATTTCGAGCTGTTAACAAACATGTATTTCTTAAACGTTGGTTGGCTTCCCAAATTAAAGCCGAGCTGAACGAAGTTCATAAAGAATCAGCCCCATCATTTAAGACGATTTATTACTGGATGAATGAATTTGAACGTTGCCGAAAATCTACACAAGCTGAACTACGTCCCGGACGGCCTAGGATGTAACCACACCATAAATACGTGAGATAGCTGAGACCATCTCATTAGACAGGGTACACCATATCCTTTACGTAAAATTACAAATGAAGAAACTGTGTGCCAGATGGGTGCCGCGATTGCTACGATCAACCAAAACTGCATGCGGACAGACATTTACTAGCAGTGTATATCGTTGATCTATCTTAATCCTTAGAAATGTTGGCGTCGTTTTGTGACGGTAGCAAGACCTGGATACTCCACTACACACCAGAGTCCAAACAGTAGTCAAAGCAGTGAGACAGGTCCGAGTGAAAGGGCTCCAAAGAAGACAAAGACTGTTGTGTCAGCTGGAAAGGTGATGGCCACTGTATTTTGGTATTCCCAAGAAAAAATTCTCATTGACTACTTTGAAAGGGAAATCCAATAGGAGTAGAGTATTATGCAACACTTCTGGATCGATTAAAGGAAGAATTGCGTGCCAAAAGTCCGAGATTGGCTCGGAAAAAAGTGCTTTTTCACCACGATAATGCTCCGCCCCATAAGTCGAATGTAGCAGCTGCCAAAATTGTTCGAATTAGATTTCCGATTGGTCCCTTATTCGCCTTATTCTCCCGATTTGGGCCCATGTGACTTCTTCCCCTTCTCTTATCTAAAGAAATGGCTGGGAGGGAGGAAATTTTCATAAAATTAAGAGGCTATAGACTATGTGAATTGATACTTTGAGGACCTCGAAGCATCATACTTTTCCGAGGTATTTAAAATATCGAAACATCGGTGGACCAGGAGTAGAGTCTAGAACTCTTGCTCTCCTGAGCAAACGTTGTCCGAAGTTGGACCCGGTAGTTTTGAAGATCATTTGTTAGTGACAACAAATGATTGAAACGCGTCGGTAACTAAAAAAACGGTTGATGTAGCTATTTGATTCGGAAAGAGACAATTTGACTTACTTATCAATAAAGAGTTCTCCACAATATAAAAGGTAGCATCTGACCATCCCTGTATATAGACGGAGAAGTAAAGCAGTGTATTAAGGTAAAATATCAGACTTCTAGGAAAAGGTTTCTTGTCAATTTTTTTAATTTCTAGCTTTCGCGTGAGCATGAATGCCCTTCTAAAGGAGAAAACATGATACAATAGTTTATATATATATATATTGTAAAATGGAGACTCCCCTTCTTTCTGCATAACAAGCTATCCGAAAGAGCTCTTCGTGTTGCGTCCGCGAGCTTCTCAGGCCGCTCGCACTTTTTGTTTTTAGAAGGGCTTGTGATAAATGATATAGTTCTAAGCTGTATCCACAACGAACCCACATTGTTTTTTAGAAACCTTACGCAAACATCGACGGCTGAGAAGCGCCGTAACAATATCTACAATATTGTAACGTGTTTTCTCCTGTAGGAGGGCGTTCGTGCCTGAAAGCTAAAGATTAAAGATTTTGAAAAGAAACGTTTCCCTTTAAGCCTGGTATTTTAACCTGAAGATTGATACACAAGACAGTGTAAGTAGCCCACATGGACGACAATTAGAGCAACATCCAACCAGGCCTATCGCTCCACGACCTAAGCGGATTGGAGCATTGATTTTGTGGTAAGAGAGTTCGAAGAAGATAGTTTGGATCCCTTGCTGTTTGTCTTTTTCTAACCTTCCCTGTCCCCTGTTTCCTTATCTTTACCTCTCTCTTTGCTTTGTCGATATCCATCTTATTTCTATAGAGCTCGAATATTATACCTTATCTTTTGATTTCCTTCGACTTATCATACAAATCCGTGTATTAGGCCAATTATCTTAAAGAATTATGGATTATCGTGCATATATAATATGCATTTTCATTGAATTAATATAAAGCAATAACACGCTTATATACAGCATCTATATACAGCAAATGAAAACATTAAGACGCGAATGTTTCTTTTATACATCAATCACACTTATAATATCCTTACTGCAATGAAAAAATATAGGGAGGGCTTGGCTCATCAGGGTTGAACCCTCCCAGCGTTTTCGCTAAATTAATTTACCAGATCGCTTTTTTTAGAGCTCTAATACTGTATTGGATTATGCTTATATATGCTACAGTGGAGGGTGATATCTTAGAAATGGTATTTAAGCAAACTATGGACATAAGCTTTTAGGACAGTAGAATTACATTGGAGTAATATCATTGGAGTAAGGGAAGTAGAAATTTGTTTTAATTCAAAAAGAATCATACGCGTCAAAAAGTTTATATTTCTTGGAACTGATGTATTCAATTATATAGTATGAAACGTTATTTATATGTTTATCTATTATTAACAATTCTATTCGAAGTAAATATATCTCTTATAGATAAATATTTTATAGCTTTGATTAACAACTAGTTACGATATATATCTATAATATATGAAAGATAATTGGTATAAGAAAAGGAGCATTGATACCTTAAAAAATAATGTTTATCAAACTTTTTAAACTATCAATATTCCTTCTCTTATACCATTTATCCTTCATATATATAGCTCTACTTTATTATTGTTCAGTAATAGCTTGCTATACTGACATAATTACAGTCGGCTCTTGATAACTTGAAACGCGTTAATTTGAATCTCTCGATAATGTGAATTTTTTTTACCGGTCCCTTGAAAAATACTCTGTAAGTTGAATAAATTCAATGTTAATTGGTCTCTTCGGTAATTTGAAGGAATAGTATCTTACCACAAATGAACATTTATGAATAGCTGTACAAATGTTTAAAATAATAAATCACGAATTTTGTGATCAAACTCGTGTTTGAGAAAAGGCAAAACCCGAAAGCTCTCAATAAATTTTAAAATCAAAAACACACTTGCAGTAAATCATTTGTTTAATCTTGTTTCAACATAGTATGTAGATCCTGAAACTGCCAAAACTTAAAACTCTTGTTTACTTGATTTTTTCCCTCTTTTCTTCTTAGTTGTTTGAACTCTTGTTATTTTGAACTCTTGATAAATTGAAATTTTTCTCTGGTCCCTTGAGTTTCAAATTATCGAGAGTCGACTATACCTTCATTTCGACATCAAATTATTTTAAATCTTTCTTTAATAATTATAAAATATTTATATATAGCATAGGGCGCTCCTCTCCCTTAAAATTAAACGTCAAAACTAGACGTCGTCTATTGACCGTCGCCGCAAACTAGCGGCCTCGGGTCGGTTTTATAAGCTTGGAAAAACCAGTTTATATATTATTTGAAAAGAGTGAACATATTTTTTGGTATATTTTAAATAGGTAAATAGAATAATCAAGTTGATATGGTGTATAAAAATGTTATTAAATTCTTGTGTAACGCAAAGAAACCCATCGTATTTCGCGCTTCGATAAATTCAGGAAGGTGTTTTATTATCAGAACAAATCGCTCTATGCTTCAAATTATCAAGATAATAAGAAGTGCAGAAAATTGCCAGAATCAATTATCAGGAGATGTATAGGGTATGTCTTGGGGGAAATTGATTTTTTTCTATCCCCATTGTGTTCTCCTGTCAAGGGGTGTCGAGCGACGCTGAAAAGAAGATTCTAGAAAGGTTCTTTAGAAAAACAACTTGTGTTTTCTTATGTAGATTTGCATATCTTTATAAAATACTTAGATTTATTCATTTCTTTTGGTATTTAACTCAGCTTTAACTTCAATTTCAGCCATTACAATCAAGTCGTTAGGTGTTTTGAAGATATTCAACATTTTGGCTCAACTATTCAAGAATTAAAATGAGTTTAACTGCCCATTACCTCAAGACCTGGCTCAAGACTGGCGAACCCTCCCAGTGCCCTTATAATATACCAAAAAGATTCTCTTATATTTATTGTTCTACTTATACCTAGTGTGTGTGTGTGACTATGAAATAACTAGGCTAATTCCGTTAAACATTTTGTTTCAAATTGATGCCTATTTAGTTTTATCTCATACACCCATCCTTTTTCTCTAGAATGTTGCATGCGAATTTCCAATTTCTTAAGAAAGTGTTTGGAGATTTCTTCTTCGACTTGCTTCATGACGCTTTCTACGCTTCCTTTCAAGATTCTATGTGGTCTTAAATCTTGTTTCTTATAATGAATATTTGACCTTGGAGAACAGATAAAAGTGACATGGTAACAGGTGAATACTGCGTAAGGTCTAACACAGGGATGTTCTACTTTGCCAGAAATATCAGACAATGCAATACAAGCCGATGTATTAACATGATGAAGAACTATTGATTTGTTCTTGGTTGTTCTACGGTTTTTATCTTATTCTTTCATGGAGTTAAACTCATTGAGTATTTCTGTGAAAAATAGACACTTCGGCCAGTTAGAGTTTTTTTTTTATTTTCTCAACGTTTCGACAAAATTATTTTGTCTTCGTCAGGAGAAATAAAAAAAAAAGCATTTGGCAAGGCGTTAAAAATTGTTCTGAGGTTTCAAGGGCGTTCTCACGCGATTTTTCGAAATCAGTACAACATCTAAAGCACGAGTCAAAAACAAATATTAACATGGTAGTATTGTTGATTAATAGTTTGACCTTCAGGAACCCAGTGAAAAGGTACACAAGTTCATGAATCAAATAAAATCTTGGGTAAAAAAAATTAACCTGGTTTATTGCTTAATATTTCGACGACTTGGAACGTTTTTATTTTTCAACTAGGATTTAACACTAGGATTAAACAATGACTAAATATTTATAATAGAGAAAAGTATAACAACAGAAAGCTTTGTACAACTAACATATTTGTTAGTCCTTTGCAAACAATATTTGAAAATAAAAAAACCACACATGTAGAATGAAATAAAAGGCTGAAATAAACATCGTTTGGTGTATAAAATTGTGAACCAACTCAATATTATCTTTATATTGCAAATTCTATTTTTGTTCAACTTCTGCTTAATAAACAAAATTTTACAATGGAATGAGAATGAGAGTTGAATATATTTTGTATTTATTAATTAATCTCACCTATTACAGAGGAAACAAACAACAAACAAATTAGAACTTAGAATTAAATATTTATAAATTTACATGTATTAATCGACAGAGTTCATAAAATTTATATAGACAAAGTGGCTGATGTAAAAGAGTTAAATCATTTAGATCAGAGAACAATCAATGTCTCACTTCTGTAAAGTTCGGACAGTCATAGATAAGGTGAAGAGCAGCGAGGTTGAATATTGACAAGAGGGATTGAGAGTTCTGACAAAAACTTTCCAGAAAGAAATTTCCATAACTAAGAAAGAACTGAGCAGCATAACCCAATAACCCAGGACTTCTGGTAATCACATCATCCCGCTTCGCCATTCTTTTAACCTTTTCAAGGCTTTCGTGCTCAACAATAATGATGGCCATAATTAAATGGCCAATTTAAAGATGCCATCTCGCCTCCCCATTCCGTCATGTTTCAACTAAATCTCAATTTCCAAACCTTCATTGATCAACCTCAAACCTCTCAAATCCCACGCCCATATATTACTTCACAAGAAAAAAAAAGAGTAAGTTATTTTTTTAGATTTAATTCTGAAATTATATAAATAACGAAATCACTTAAACGTGAAAAAGCTGCAATTCCCCTTGCATATAAGATAGCAGAAGATTAGGCACTAATTTTTCTTTTTCAAAACAAACTTCCTACTGTCCTAACTGCAAAGAAAAAATTATTGGATGAGCCTGACTCATCAGTGGTGAACCCGACCAGCGGTTTCGCCAATCGACCATTCCCGTTTTTACCATTTTAACATTGTATTGAGTTATTTTGCGTATACTTGTATGTCCGGCACTTTAGAAGAGATCATAGTTAAGAAAACTATGCAAATAAGCTTAGAGAGAGTGAAATTACATCGCAATAAGGACACTAGAACGTTTATTTTATGTGAAAAAGAAATATTATAAATAGTTTCATTTTTTTACATATAGATGGCGCGCTAATGTTTGTTAACATATAGTTTACAGTTGACAAATATTTACTCATTTAAAGAAACGTCACGGAGAAATTTCGGCGTTTCTATTAGAGAATTTCTATTTACAATTGATTAAGAGTGTTTATCCATTCTTGAGAAGTTCAGAGATTGGACTTTAAGCTTCTAGAAAGATTGAGATTGGTAGACAAACGACATACATCTCTTCATAAGCATTCTAATAATGTTTTATTGGATTAAGATCTGAATAGCACGTTGTGTTTCCATTCCGTACTCAATACACCATTCTCTAAATGATAATGGCCTAAGGTTCCTTGAAATATTCTGCTAGGATGATGCATAGGTATGCTATTGATGTATATTTTAATAAAATGCATCAAACCTTTGAGTAGATTTGCACGATAAGTTATTCATTTTCAAATTAGCCAATGATCTGGCTTTTCCCGAGTTCTTCTAGAGTGAATGTTTTACCTCAACTAAATATTTTTAACAGAAATTTTAATATATTTACTATCTGTGTGTATGATTATATTAGTATCAATATTATTAGTATATTAGAGAGAGTAGTAATAATAGCAATATTGATTATACTAAATTATCAATATATCAATTTATAAAATTCAAAAATGCGTTTGTTATTTATGTAAATTATAAAGAAAATCCTCGTTAATGAAAGAGGAAGTTATCAATCGACAAATATTGGAAGAATAAATATATATTTGCATATCCCTTGTACACGTGGTACAGGTAATGATAATCACGGTGGGTAGAAGTGAGCGACTGCTTTTACTGTAAGTGCACCACATGTCTACACATGTGAAAAGCAGCTCTACTTTGCACTTACAAATGTGACAGAGCCCCGTTTGGTTACTTGCACTCGCTGGTGGGGTTGGACTTTTGCAAGAATCGGGGGCCATTGGAGCATTTTTTTTAATCAGAAAAAAAAAGTGACCAATGCGGGAATCGAACTTGGGTCGTAGCGGTCGAGAACCAACGGTTTAGACCATCCTTCCACCGGCCCTCTAAAATAAATATTTTAAAATCCAATATATACGTACTCTTATATATATTAATAAAGGCTTATCTAGGATCAATATGGTTTAATATATTGCTCAATATTTCAACGGGGCATCTCTTCCGGTATTCAATGTGCTGCCCCGTCGAAATATTGGATGCTTATATTGAACAGTATTATCTAAGCCTTTATTATTAAATTTTTAATGTATTGCTCTATTGTTAACAGTATATTTATAATATAAATTTGAGGGAGGATGCTATTCCTGTACTAGAAAAGACACCTCTCATTTAAATATGCATTAAAACAATGTCTTTAGTTTTCAGCACAGTAAAAATAAACTAGAATACAGGTTTTTGGTCTTTTTTTTTTTTTGTCCGAATTTTACAAAACTGGTGTTGCGGCTTATTCTTCACCATCTTAATGTATTTTACGCTCTCACGCCCTTTCAACCTAAATACCTGTTTCATATTTTTCAAGATGCCCCAAAGACCAGCTTTTTCGGTCATTGAGGTACAGCTTACACCACGCTTACGAAGACCAACACCCCGAAACGTATACGTGGTTAGCTTTTCTTGATTAATCAAGAAACGGCATTTAGCCAATTCTGGAATTATTAAAAATCAACGATTAGTTGATATTTATCCCGATAGATGGCGCAAGACATCAGCAAATTTTAGTTGTATGATCAGAAGATGCCTTTTTTTTCTTAATATATCCACCTGATCCAAGTACAAATTCTCTTTTAATAATATTTTTCATATATATGTATGTTTGTGTGAATAGCCTTGAAATCAGTATTGTCAAAAATGTAGATTCGATGCTATTCACTATGGTTGTGTATTTCAATCGGATCAAATACTATTGGTGAGATATTCTAGTAACATTATAAACGTATTAATGCACCATCTAAGAAATAAAACTATTAAGAACTAAATTGTATTTTCCAAATGAGAGAGAAACAAATTTTCTATTGTCCTTACTACATTTGAAAGGTTCACTGTTGACAAGTCAAGCCTTTTTCATCTAAGTAAGAACGGCAGGAAGTTTTTTTTTCATTTCTTACTATATAATCTTCGAACTGACTGACTTTCTTTTCACATTTATGACCCGAGGACGAACCCAAGCACTTGATTGCCGACCACGGACATTGTGCAGGGAACCATTCAAACCTTATATTCCCGTGGTCGTAACTCAGTTCACGGCACTCGCTATTGGAATGCAGATTTCCAGTCGTAAAGCTGTCGTCACGCATACGGAAGTTTTAGAAAAGAAGTCTGTAAAAATGGCGTCCTTTTAACTGACTGAATATCCTTAGGAATTCCTTCCTTGTGTTTCTGTTAGGAAATATTCAGAATTTATCTTAAAAGAATAGCGTCAATTCATCACCAAAACGAAACTTTGGAATATTTAAACTGCCACGTGTCTATTCAGTCAATAGTTAGTCGCTTCATTCTCTCGAACCTATCCTACAGCTGATGCGTGATCTGTCTTTTTCCTTATTGATGATTACAAGTGATGATATACAATACCATCAGAGAGACATTCCGGGTTAAAGTTCTCAATTAAAACTACGAGAGCTTTCCTGCACGCAACTAATTCTGCTGGGAAGACATAAATCTGAGTGACAGGCTTTCGTGGAAAACCAGTTCTCCATTGGGGTGTAGATGGTCACGTCAGCTTTAGTCTTGGACACAATCTTGCTCCAATCAGTAAATAACTCGATACAGAATCTTTCTGAGGTACGAATTCCACCTTGGTTTTCACTGTGGCATCTTCCTTGGGTTCTTCCTTCACTCGAAGAATTGTGAATCAGTATCTAAAACATTCTTCTGTCTTTGGAGCCACATTTCATTCTTGAGCATTTCCTCTGCAAGTTTCAGGATAAGATGGAAAGGACTGAGGCTAGGACGAGAAGTGCTTCGATGCTGGTTGTCCTACATTATCCGGGTTTCCTCACGGTGACATTCCTATCTCCAATGTGATGGAAACCACGAAGTCTTTGCTTCTTCTCTATCAGGCTCTCGAAACTTAGATAAAAATTGAACCTAGTGGTCTCTGAAGACTCTACAGTCACATCATTTGTGTATTAGGTTATTCTTAGTAATAAATTTTCAAATCTGCTATTTTTATAAGTAAACACTAAATCGCTATTATAGATTTGAATCAAAAACATCTCATTGATATAAGTAATTTTTCTTTTTTATTTAATCATATAATAAGGCAAGCTTCTGAGTAAAATCGTCTTCGATTGGGTCCAAAAATATGTTTACA
Source organism: Cordylochernes scorpioides (assembly GCA_030710605.1). NCBI lineage: Eukaryota > Metazoa > Arthropoda > Arachnida > Pseudoscorpiones > Chernetidae > Cordylochernes > Cordylochernes scorpioides. The sequence goes on along the minus strand of CP092863.1, from coordinate 195,709,012 downwards.
TATATTAGGTAAATATCTTAATTAAGTTTTTGTATGAACACACAAATGATACAAATAAAATTAAATCAAAATCGCGCACCATCAAATCACGAGTCTCACTTTCTTTTAGTTGGGGACAGGCAATAACGTAATCGCAGAATCTGGATGTCTTCATATTGTGTCGGTAACTCTAAATTTCTGTTGATGCTGTTGTGTCAAAGACTTTGCCTTGAAGCATTGGTCTCAAAATGATCCAACAGCTTCAAGAAAATTTGTAGTTACGAACGCAATTTTCTGGAACAAGTCTGTCGAGGATCTTAAAAGATTACGCGAATATGCTATATGTTATGTGATTCAATGGTGTAACAGAAATTGATTATCAATAAGCACCGAGAAAACGAAATTACTTTACTTACATAATAAACCTAAAGTTCCAATTGAAATACCGAATATTATCTTAAACCCAGTAAATCAAGTTAAATCTCTTAGGTTATAATATTTTCAAATCATAAAATAAATAAATTTCATATCACATATCAACGACATTTTGTGCAGGATAGTAAGAATGAAAAATTTTCTGTTTTCACTTAGTGGAAAAATGTGGGTAATAAATACTCAAAAAAGAATAATTTTGTATAAAACAATCATCAGGCCAGTTTTTACGTATGGTTCGAAAATTTGGTATAAATTTATTAATAGTAAATGCAAAGAAAAACTAAAGTCTATTCAATATCAAATTCTTCTTTGGACGAATCCAACTTTGAATCCATTAGATATCAAAATCTCTAGTCTGGTCTTGTCAAATTACTAAAGAAGAATGTGGTCTGAATGGATGATAACACCCTTTCTGTTGATCACTCCTGCCGCTTTACTTAAAGCACTTCCTTTTATCCTGTTAACTACTGGCAGTAAATCTCAGGACTAATAGTTTTGACAGGCAAATCCCCTCATAACTCCACTCCTACTAATTACTCAGCATAATTTCCTTCAAACATTTTAAGGAACTTCGCTTTACTTCGATATCGGCCTTTTTCTCTTCACACATTTACTCTCTCTTACAAAAGAACCAATTTTCATCAAAACAATTTATTTCACTCAAAATGCATTATTTAGTTTCTTCAAGAAGTCATTAATTGAGATAATGTTCAACTATTTTGGTTAATTTGTGTGATATCCGAACGTCGAAATTCTTTTTTTGTGTATGTAGACAGCAATTACAAAATTGCTAAAAACTCTCGTGACTTGTTATGTTTAATTACAAAACTACCTCACGGTTACTTATGTGCGATACTTTAGATTTAATCAAATTTGTTTTTCCGTTTATCGACCTCAGTGTAACATCATTCAACAAAATTAAGACTTTAGTTGAGCGAACTCTTTCATTACTGTTGTCTTTAGTAAGCCACTTTCACTCTAAGCAAAACAATTTTTTCCACGATTCTTCGTAAAATTTTCGTTTTTTTCAATTTCAAATTACAATAATTCACGGAAGAATTCCAGTTATTCTCACTTACTATGCTAAAAGCAGCTCTTGCAACCTTATATTCTAAGTTGATCTACAAAATGGCACCTTTCAGACACGGGTGAGTGTTGTCAGATCAAAATATTAATACCAACGATATTTAATCCTTTATATAAAAACAATCCCAGTAAAAGATGAGTCAAAATACCTTTTTCTAGCTCTTTCCAAATATTTGGTCTTTTAACGAGAATTACGAAACTTTATTTAAAGAAGGAATGCTCTATTTCGAAATACTTTCCTCGGATGTTTTAGATTCCGAATGGAAAACGGCCAAATCTCGACTGGGTTATTTTATAAAGGTAAAAATTCGAATGGAAAAATCCAACACAAACCAAAGATTATATGAGATATAACCGCGCTATCTTTCTGCATTCAAAATTATGGACTCTTCTATACGTATGTAAAAATATGGTTTGGTCACACACCAACCTATGTTATATTAAACAACATTTATCGTGTATCACGCTGATAATAATCTTACAAGGAGTTTGATTTCTTAGAAGAAGATAGGCGAATAGCCTCGTCGAAATTTAGATTTTTTCTAAATATATTTGATCCAAAATATATTCCCTCATTTAAATGTATAAAAAATAATGGATTGCTCAATATCTTATATATATATATATGTCATAATTTGTATAGTTAATGACAAGAGATATAATTTATTTTCGTCAAAATAAGTAGGTAAATATGTTACGCTTGTGTTAAAATGTAAATATGTAAATTCATCCATGTATAAAAGCTGGACAAAAAAAATAAAGGTGGCAGACATCGCGGGTACGCTGTTCGCTAGGCATAACGGCTGCGCCTCTTCATTTAGCTACGACATATATTAAATTTCTAAAAAATTCCATCTATTGCTCTTACTGCAATGATCAAATAATAGGAGAGTTCATAATTGATGAACCAGTTCTTCTCAAAAGAAACGTTCGCGCATCAATAATCTATAATTTTAAACTTATCGAACAAATTAATGATCTGTCTTCTACCGGAGTTCTGATGGAGTGAATGTTTGACAAAATATTGTTTAACGAAGGTTTTCCAACACTAAAAATATGCAAATTACCATTCTATCTGACTTATTGTATATTATATGGCTGAAATTGTGTGTAAGTGATTCCTTTCAAGCCTAACTCTATATCATTTCAAAGTTTTATCTGAATAGATCAAATATTGTACAAACCTATGAGTAGAAGAAGAAGAGTATCTGTTATTGTAATACTTGGTATATTCCAATATTGAAACTCTGTCAATGGTTCATTCCAGTCCTATCTCTATATATAACATCAAATATTTATCCAGATATTGTTGACGACAAATATTGTGGAAACACCTGTCCGTATCAAACACACACAAACCAATATTTATTTTTTTTAATTTTATATTGACGGGTTGAACACAAAGCACACACAAAACACATTAGCGTGCCAGCTTTATAAAAGAAATGAATCATTGTTTGCCTTGAGTTTTTTTTTTTTTAATAAAACAAACACTCTACTGTCCTTACTGCGAGATACAAACAAATACTTGGGGAGCTTGGCTCATGAGTTGTGAATCATCCCAGAGATAGAGAGAAAGCGGTTTTATCAATTGAATCCAACACAGACACCGCTCTTATATTGCGCATACTATTGTGCTTATATATCAGACAATACTGTGAAGGAATTCAAAATATATAAAAGTCGGTGGACGAGTGGGTAACACCCTCGATTCCCGACAGTCATGAACCGAGGTTGAATCCCGCGTTAACATTTTGTTTAATATGTGAATAACCTTCACATATTATTCATTGTTTCAATTATCATAAACTAGGTTGCTCTTGTTGAGTGGTACCTAATAAAGTGATTTTGAACCGGCGAAGGAATTATTGGTTGAGGTATTTATACAAACAATGGAAATAAGCTTTGAGAACAGAGAAAGTAAAATTACATATAAATATTTACATCGAGCCATGCTCTTCCACAAACAATTTACAAAAGTATATTAAAAAATAGCACAGAAATGAAAATCCAAAAGATAAATTGGTTATAAAAGCAAATTGATTTTCAAGAAAGAGTATTTGGTCAATATTCTGAAATAATTAAAAAAATCAACGATTAGTTGATATTTATTCCGACAGATGGTGAAGGTCATCAGCAACTCTCAGTAACACAATCAGGAGATGATTTTTTTCTTAATTCATCAAAGGTTCGTTAGATTAGCTATCTGCACTCTATAATATATTGCGTGCTTTGGCTTCAATATTCCACTAGCCGTCTCACTACCTGTACTGAATACAGAAGAGTACAGAGATCTCTAAATCCAAGTTACAGACGAACAACAATGTAGTAAGGTAAAAAACCTATTTCTGTTTTTAATTATTTCTTCCTTTCTACACCATCCGACATCTTCTAAAACCCATATCAGATAAACACACACACACACACTACATATTAAATTCTCTAAAAACCTCTAAACATGTTAGGTAACTTGATATTATGAATATTTAAACGCTTACGTGTAACCTTCTATCAGAGCCGAGGCCTCGTGAAATATTCAGACGAACCCATAGAGCGTGTCAGACGATTCTTTTTATGGCGTCTGAATGTTTGATGGGCAGGCTGGTAGTAATGGGTTGGGGTGCGCAGGAGTTCTCTCCGGGGGATTCCAAGGACCACTGCCTTGACCTCACAGGTATGTAAATCTTTCTGTGTGTGCACTCTTTTTACATATGTACCCTCTCTCTTATTATAGCATTTAGTGAAGATGTACTTTTTAACCTTAAAATAAACGTAGCACTCTTTTTAAATATGTACCCACTCTCTTATTATAGCATTTAGTGAAGATGTACTTTTTAACCTTAAAATATACGTAGCACTCTTTTTACATATTTACCCACTCTCTTATTATAGCATTTAGTGAAGATGTACTTTTTAACCTTAAAATATACGTAGCACTCTTTTTACATATGTACCCTTTCTCTTATTATAGCATTTAGTGAAGATGTACTTTTTAACCTTAAAATATACGCGTAGCACTCTTTTTACATATGTACCCACTCTCTTATTATAGCATTTAGTGAAGATATACTTTTTCAATAAATGGTATATTTATTTATGCCCTTCCCTATATAGTATGACATAGTACATACTCTTATAGTATGGTATAGTATATAGAGTGAGGTGTAAAGGAAGGTTCGGAAGCAACAACAAGTATTCTAAAGTCATTATTTTTACTTATATAGCCAGTAACAAGTACGTTACCTGAACATGTAGCATTTACGCTGCTTATTACAACATAGATTACGTTGTAAAAATAAATGCATGCATATAAACATGTTCTATCTGTGCCTAATTTGGCCTCGAAACTCCTCAGTAATTTGTCTCAACTAAAGATACAAGTACTTGTAGCATTTCTGCTCGTAATTTGCTCTAGGTGAAAACAAAATTTCGAAATTGCTCAATTTTTCAACTTTTCTTTTGTTTGTTTAAATTGGTACTGTATGTATATTTCTGAATCTATTCCCCATAAAGCTAGTGAACTAGAGCTGCTTGTAAGCGGATGTTTCTACAGAAGCCATATCGTCTTTTTTGTCATACCATATCTATGCTAATACTTGAGCTCATATTTCTTTTGGCGTCTTATTTCACCCTGGAACTTTCTCCATGTATCTGTGCTAGGATGATGTCGCTTCTTGTCCAAAACAAGGTCGAGGAAAAAACATTTTGAAAGTAACAAAGTTCGTTCTATTAATTCTGCATAAAATTACACAATCGCGCAATTTGAAAAATGCATTCAAATATTTCTACTTCCCTAAAGACTTATGTCCATAATTTTATAAAATACCGTACCTAAGATTCCATTCTTCATTATCGCATATATAAGTACAAATGTACAATACAGTATAAAAGGTCTAAAAAGCGGTCTGGTGGATTAAATTGGCTAAAACGTTGGGTGGGTTCACTACAGATGAGCCAAGCCTTCCCACAATTTTTCAACGCAATAAAGACAGTAGAAGTTTGTATAATTTGTTAGTGGTTTTATTTCTTGTGCATAGATAACCTGTTATTGAATTTTAGTTGAAAAAAATATTTTTATAAAAACGAAACATGATTATATGTATCATAAAGTATTCACGCACCCATTTCTACTTATTTGAAAACTAGCTTAACTGGTTTTATTTCCTAATGGTAAGTTGAGGGCAATATATCAATAAATTATATAAAATTTTCAATATGAGGATAAAATATAGTACGTCATTTGTAAAGCTTCCTGTGTGTATATGGTGGAACTTGAAGGAATCTTGTATATTGAGCTTGTGCCTATTGGTACGTCAGAATTTTGATCATTTATTAATATTTGTATTAATACAAAGCAATAACGCGCCATCTATACATATAAAATGAAAGGATTTAAAAGCACGAATGTTTCTTTTATACATAATACAAACTTCTACTATCCTATAAGCTTATGTCCATAGTCTTCTTGAAAACCATTTCCGAAATTCTACCCTTCAGTGCTGCGTATATAAGCAGAATCGTCCAATACAGTATTAGAGCTCTGATAAGCGGTCTGGTGGATTAAATTGGTGAAACCGCTGGGAGGGTTCACCACTGATAGCCAAGCCCTCCCAATATATTTTTTTCATCGCAGTAAGGACAGTAGAAGTTTGTATTATGTATAAAAGAAACATTCGTGCTTTTAAATCCTTTTATTTTATATGTATTAATGCAATAGATGTGAATCTCCTATAATAAGACAACAGGTTTCTGGAGTTTCTTTTAATTTTGATTGCAATCTCAAGCTTCCGGGTATTACCGCCCTTTTACAGGAGTACAAAAATGAATAATGATTTTTGTACTCCTGTAGAAAGGAGGTAATGCCTGAAAACTTGAGATTGGAATCAAAATTAAAAGAAACTCCAGAAACCTGTTGTCTTATTTAATTATAAAAACTTGTATTATTTTAACTTGGAACACTTTATCATAAAGATAGAGGCTGCCTGGCCAGCATTCATAGTTCTTCAAATAAAAGACACTTCTGCCAGTAAATATTTTTATTGTCTCGACGTTTCGACAAAAATCTTTTGTCCTCGTCAGGAGCGAACAAAAATTAAAACATTAGGCAAAGCGTTTGAAATTATTCTAAGGCTGCAAGGGCGTTCTCACGCGATATTCGAAATTTTGTACAACATCTAAAGCACGAGTTAAAAAACAAATATTTAACTCACAAAAGACTATGATCTTTTAAATAAATTATATAAATATTTATAATGAGAAACTAGCGGACCCGCCCGGCTTCGCCCGGGTTTTACCCGAGTGAATGTTTGTCTAACGAACATTTGTTAAAACAATTCTCTTTAAACTTATAAAACGTACTCGGCTTCGCCCGGGGTTTTACCCGAGTAAAGGTTTGTCTAGCGAACATTTGTTAAAACAATTCTCTAAAAACTTATTAAAAAATAAAAAAGATATATTTTGATAATTTGAAACTCGTAAATTTGAATCTCTCGATAAAGTGAACATTTTTTCCGGGTCCCTGTGTGCCTTGTCATCCTGAATTTTGTCTTTCCTAATTTTCTACATTAGAAAATCATAGTTTTATCTAGTGAACATTTTTTCCCGGTCCCTTGAGAAATACTCGATAAGTTGAATAAAATCAATATTAATTGGTTCCCTCGGTAATTGGAAGTTAAAGGAATAGTATCTTCGCCTTGGAATTGTATCATTATTCTTGTCGCAAATAAATTGCCGTGTCATCCTGAGATAATCTTACTTTTGATAAATAATATTTAAGATAACAAATTTAGTGATAAGAAAACTTGTTATCATCGTCACAATGGGGGCGCTGCTTGCGAGCTAAATCTACAAATCTGCAAATAACTCTAAGGATATTCAAGATATTCATGAAATTATTTTTCAAAAACCTTCCCGGTGATATACCTAATAATATCCCAAAATTTCACGGCGATTGGATGTATGGTTTTTGAATCTATAGAGTACAGACAGACAGACATTCAATTTTATATATATAAGATAATATAAAAGAGTTTTAAAAATTGTAAAAAAAAAAAATGCATCGGCCGGGAATCGAACCCGGGCCGCCCGCGTGGCAGGCGAGCTTTCTACCACTGAACCACCGATGCTTAAAAAAATGGCCATATTTAGGTATTCATTCCATTCCGGATTAGTCCGCGTAAAAAAAAGTTCTTCAAATGAAAAAAAAAAGAAATAGCCAAAAATACTAATCAAAATGCAGCCGAAAATTTCCTCAGGTTTATAAAAAGCGACATGCAAAATATGGTACCAATTGGTTCAGTAGTTTTTGAGTTTATCGCGAAACAGACAGACAGACAGAAATTGACTTATATATATATATATAGAGAGATTTACTCTTCATTGTTGGCTTTTTAACTTACATTCATTCTTCATTGTTGGCTTTTTATATTACATTCACTCTTCATTGTTGGCTTTTTATCTTACATTCACTCTGTTGGCTTTTTATATTACATTTACTCTTCATTGTTGACTTTTTATCTTACATTCACTCTTCATTGTTGGCTTTTTATATTATATTTACTCTTCATTGTTGGCTTTTTATCTTACATTCATTCTTCATTGTTGACTTTTTATATTACATTCACTCTTCATTGTTGGCTTTTTATCTTACATTCATTCTTCATTGTTGGCTTTTTATCTTACATTCATTCTTCATTGTTGGCTTTTTATATTACATTCACTCTTCATTGTTGGCTTTTTATCTTACATTTACTCTTCATTGTTGGCTTTTTATCTTACATTCACTCTTCATTGTTGGCTTTTTATATTATATTTACTCTTCTTTGTTGGCTTTTTATCTTACATTCATTCTTCATTGTTGGCTTTTTATATTACATTTACTCTTCATTGTTGGCTTTTTATCTTACATTCACTCTTCATTGTTGGCTTTTTATCTTACATTCATTCTTCATTGTTGGCTTTTTATCTTACATTCATTCTTCATTGTTGGCTTTTTATCTTACATTCATTCTTCATTGTTGGCTTTTTATATTACATTCACTCTTCATTGTTGGCTTTTTATATCATATAGAAAATCATAGTTTTATCTAGTGAACATTTTTTCCCGTGTCACATTGCCGTGTCATCCTGAGATAATCTTACTTTTGATAAATAATATTTAAGATAACAAACTTAGTGATAAGAAAACTTGTTATCATCGTCACAATGGGAGCGCTGCTTGCGAGTTAAATGTACAAATCTGCAAGTAACTCTAAGGATATTCAAGATATTCATGAAATTATTTTTCTAAAACCTTCCCAGTGATATACCTAATAATATCCCAAAATTTCACGGCGATTGGATGTATGGTTTTTGAATCTATAGAGTACAAACAAACAGACAGGCAGACATTCAATTTTATATATATAGATTATATAAAAAAAAACTATTTGTTTGAAGATATCATACCTTCAACTTTTCAACTTGATTCTTTTATTTTCATTTAAATTCTATACTGTTGCACTAAATAATTTTATACTGGCGCAATATCCCTAGTGAGGACATCGCGTTTTGGAGCTATTATAAGGAATAAATAAAAATAAAATGACAAATGCAGGACTTTATGTTATATTACCAAATTTTATTGTTTTCTGATAATTATTTTACTAAAAATACTTCTTATTATTAATAGTTATTCAAAACTCTTCACCTAACCTTGTAGTATTGCAAATATTTTGGCTATAAACAGGATTTTTAAGCAATTCATATCTTATTTATTTTATCAATGTTGGCTTCTCTCTCATTAAACAATTAAAGAAAAAATAAAAATAAAAAAACCGCTTAATTCATAGCATTCTCTCAGAATTGGGATTTTGAAAGATTTTTTTTATAAAACAATAGTGAGTTTCAGAACAATAAACCCATCCAATAAAATATACATAGACATTTGTCCCTTATAACGCGTAAAAAATGAAAAAGTTACAACCATGCTTCTAAATATGCAACCAATTAAAGATAAAGCACGATTTAGATTATAGATTATAAACATAAGGTAATAAGACCAAATAAATAAATAGTGTGTGATGTTTAGGTAATAACGCTGTTACCTAAACGTCACACACAATTTATTAATTTGGATATGGTCTTTTTTTTGTCAATTCAAAATATTTTATTTTCACTCATAGTTAATTGTTACAAAATTTGATGAGAAATTAAACAAAGATAAATGTAATTAATTACAATTTGATGATAAAATATAAAAAACTGTTCACGGGAAGGGAGGCTCCTATATATATGGTCTTATTACCTTAAGTATAATACAGTTATAAATCGTGAATACGTAAAAATGGAATTTCCACTATTATAAAGTTTCTGCTACAAAATCTATACCTCAAATATAATAGTTTTCGTGATGACTTCATCGACCAAGGATTAATTGAAGATGGCTATATAAAAAACAGGTGTCTGCTAAAATATTAGCTTATTAATTTCTTTGACACGTATCAGTAAAGAATAAAAAATGTAGGTAATTAAAATTGCCTTCATATACTTTTATATAGATAGTTGCTATTTTTAGACTTACTACGTCACTCTGGTGACGCTATAGCTATGACGTCATAGGCCGTACTCCCTCTGTCGGGAGTTTTAAGAATTAGAAATGGCTTTGAAGAAATGAAGTGGGTGAAATGAGGGCGATAGGAGATTTGACATTTAAATAATTTTATGGATATCATCTCAATTATAAACAAGAAAGAAAGGTAAAATTTTATTTATTTTATCTCCAAAGGCAATTAGGAACTTTAAGAGATTTGTGCTTCACTGAAGTACTATATAAATCTCATCTAGATCTATTATTATATTATTATTATTAAATAAAATGGTAATTTTTCTTTTTTTGTATTTCGACTTAGAGCTCTATGTTCCCTTAGGGACACTTGCACTTTAAAGGTAAACTAAACATAGAAAGAAAAGAAAGATATTTGAAATATGTACAAGAATTAGTATGCAATTTAGTTAGATAAAAGATAAAATAAAGATAGTAAAATCAAATTTCTACACAATGATGAAATCCTACAGAAAAGAGAGACGGGTCTTTCCGTGTTTTTTAACTTCTGGTATTGTAGTTATTATTTAAAATTTAAATAATATTGAACATTTTTGTTATATTTCTATGAAAAATAGGCATTTCGGCCAGTTAGAATTTTTATTTTCTCAACGTTTCGACGTTTTCATGTCAAGATTTTTGTCGAAACTTTGAGAAAATAAAAAACTCTAACTGGCCGAAGTGCCTACTTTTAAAAGAAATATGAATACCGGCCAGGCAGCCTCTATCTTTACGATTTTTGCTATAAAATATCAAATTGGCATCACCATTATCAGTAAGGTTGAAAAGTTCCTTCGAAAAGTTTCAATAAATTCGCGGAGCATTCATGTTGCAAATTGCTGGAAAATTGAATCATTCAAATACTGATGAAAATTGCGGAGCAGTGAGGCTGAAATTGATTAGAATTCGTCTAGCAGTCACGTTAAAATTGATTAGAATATGCGGAACAATCAGACTCGAATTGATTTTTTAAAGGAATTAAAAAAATGATTTATGAAGTGAGTGCTACACTAAAATAGAGTAAAATATTTGTGCGGAGTATTTATAATATTATTTAAAAGATTTGTGTAACAGTCAATGGTTGAAATATTTCGGAACAGTTAAGATAAAACTGATTAAAAATTCAAGGAGACGTCACGATAAAAATTATTTAAAAAATTGTTGAGCACCTACATCAAATTTGATGCAAATTTTATGTCACTTTAGAATTGATTCAAATCGACTGAAGAATCGCTCTAATATTGATGAAAATTCAGGAAAACCTGGCCCTATATATGACACATTGCTAGCGCACCCGTTCCGCTAATTTTCGTCAATTTTATCGCGAGTACTCAGTCAATTTCTTGAATCTCTCCGTGAAATTCTCACAGCTACTCAATGATGAGCATTTTCTGTTGGTTTGTAAGTACAATCTACTGATTGCCGCTATTATATCAGCTTGTTATGCCTTTTTATCTGCATTGAAACATAAATTTAAAAAGTTCTGAAAGAGATCATGAACTTGGAGGTTTATGATAATAAAATATACTTACAATCAATTTACGTCCAAATAGACGCAAATCTATTCACCATTAGATGACACATTGACGGAAGTGGTAGCACTTTTGTTTTAATGATCAATTTCTTCATGTAATTTTTATTGTAGTTTTTACCTAAAATTTCTTATATATTGTCGAAAAATGTATTTGACTTTTAAAATTTATTACAAAAGGTTTGGGAGGGAATATAGAAGTTCTATACTTGGTTTCTTGAATGTAGAGAATAGCATTGGGCGGTGGATAGAGAACTTATTGTGTTTGTATACAACACATAACATCCTTTCTTATTTTGCCTTTCTTCACCTTTCAATGGCTTTTTCTTTGTATGACTGAAATTATTAGACAAATCTGATATTTCAAAAGAATATGTTTATTCTTGGAGAAAATCTTCACAATGGCAATACAATGACTATACAGTACATTGCGGAATGCTAAATATAGATTAAAGTTTACATATTTGCACAATAGCATGTTTACATTAAGGCATCATTATTGTAAAAATGTTCATTGTTAAATATACCGCACTTACTTCACATGAAAATGGTTTTACAAGTATTTCACACTTCCTCCTATTTTGAGGTTTTCGAATATATTTCTTCGACTTTTAAAATTTTTGTGGTTTTCCCTTTTTGATTTAAATTTTAAAACTAGCTCAGACAAGCTCCAAATATTCTCTTGTACAATGAAAAGACTTTATATCGAATCACTTTGTGAAAGATAAACTATTTAAAACGGAAACACTCTACAACGAAAATTATCTCTAGAGGAATTCTTTATAACGCAAAACTATCTATAACCATTCCCTTCATGTTGAAAATCTCTCTATATAAAACGAAACCCTTCATGAAAATTCTCTAGAACAAAACTTGTATAGAAAATATGACAGGTCATCTATATATAAGAAATCAAAACATAAAAACACGAATATTTCTTTTACACATGTTTGCGGAAGAGAGCATTGCTCGATGTAAATTTATTGTCCTAAAAGTTTATATCCATAGTTTACTTGAATATAATTTATAAAATTCTACCTTTCTTGGAAGAATATATAAGCAGAATCTTCCAATACAGTATTAGAACTCTAAGAAGCGGTCTGGTAAATGGTGGTGATGTCTTGTCCATGGAGCAGATCAGATCGGTCCATGCACCCTGATCACGATACCGGCCAACCGAGGTGCCTTATCCGTATGGATATCCGTATTGATGTCTGCCATATAGAGGGCTGCAAGGATGGCCGGGCAACTGTCTATATGGTCCGGAGTGAGTTGGGTGTTGTGACAGTTATTGCGGTTCCTGTAGGATCTAGTCATGTCTGGGTTTATCTTTATTCCTTTAAAATGTCTTGTTCTGATTCTTGAAATTGTTTTTAATTATCTTTTTATGTTGAGGTTGCATATGGGCTGGGGTATTTTGATTTTTGTAATAAGTTTTACTTTTTCTATTTATTTCCGTCTTTCGATGTTATTAAACTGGTTTCCAGTGCCTGTTTTCATCCGTCCTTCGCTAGGCCATCAGCCTGTTCTCTAAAATATTCTCGACAAGGAAAACCATTACAATGCTAAATTATCTATAAGAAGTATCTTCATAATGAAAAACTATAACTAAACACTTTTGATACCAAAAACTTTCTATACCGGAAAATTCCTCCAGCTTTTCAATTTCGTGATATTCCTATTGTACCAAAAGAGGCACTTCTCCCTTTAAATGTACATCAAAACGATGGCACTATTGCATCACCCTAGTAAAAACACTTTACTGGTGAGGATAAAGAATGAGCCACAAAACCAGTTTTTAAAGGATGATATGCCTATTTTGGTAAATAAATATGATCCTCACGCAACTTTATGGTACAGTTCCTAATTTTATTGTTTTCTTCTTTCTATTACAACTCTAGGAGTATATGCAGAGGAATCTTGGCACTTATTCGATCATAACAAACATGTTTAAGTTCTGAACCTCGATATCGAGGCGCTTCACACACCCCCTATATCATGGTCGAGAGGACAAACGTCTAGAAGACGCGGCGGCTGTTTGACGTCACCCAGTCGTCACACCTTGCTTCAAGACGCCTCTATGACGTCAGGTATTGATCGAAGCCGCCGTTGGGTCGGTCACATTTTAAATATCCGGGAGGCCGAGTTAAATCGGCCCGAAACTCCAACCATCCATGTTCTGGTCACTGCTTCTCTTGGATTCCTAACACCTTCTCTGGTACATCCATCTTACTTCCCATGCTACACATCTTCCCATATTTTCCTATTTTTCCACTTTTCTGCAGTCATCTTGATAGTGTATAGACTAAAGTATTTTCTACACAAGGCTTTATTCTGGAATCTTCATATATGTTGCTTCATTATAAACTACGGGTTTTTCCTATGGCAACCAAGTCTTGGCGGCATCAACGCAGCTTCTTGAGTATTATATGATCAAGATTCTCTTTAGCGCTATCCTATTTTCAGAAAATCATCCATAAAGAAATCTGTTCTGAGTTTCCTCCAATAGTCATAATATTAGTCAAATTATTCTTCATATCAGCTTGATCCAGATTGTTTCATTTGTCTCGAAGGTAGCAGCATAACTTGGAGAGACAAATCGCTTGATCATAATATATAGATGTTCAGAGAGAGATATAAAGATATAATAATAAAAAATGCATCTCCCTATCCTGCAACTGAAAGCTCTTGATGTTTTCAGTTGCATGTTAAGGAGATGCCTTTTTCTTAATTCATCCCCCTTATCCCAATACAATTTCATATTTGTACTATTTTTCTTACGATATTATAATAGTTGTATGGCCTTTGAGTATTTGGCAGTATATTGAGATTCATACAAATGTAATTGGACTTTGTTTTAAATTGACATCGAGTGCTTCCATTTTTAGATGATATAACTTGTGCAATTATTAATACTGGGTAAATATATAAATTACTATATCGGTAATCATAGCTTCAGCAGGCTTTGAACATATTAATATTCGTATCATCTATAATCAGGTGATATCATTTGTTTCTTTAATGATTAACTTTGATAATTTGTCTCAAATTTGAGAACTAACAAATTATTTACAGTTATGATGATTTCATAAATACAGAATTATATTCTTCTGTGTATTTTCATTTATTAATTAAATAATAAAATAAGTTATAAAATTATTTCTTCTTCACTATATATATTATTAAATAGCACACAATTTTAATAGAGTCATATATATAACACAATATATGAAGTTGCGGAAGGATGATATTCATGTAACAACAATGGCATTTCTTTCTTTAAAAAACATTGTTTTAATCCAATTTTAAAGGAAGAGATACCACTGTATAGTTGCACTATCAGGAGATGCATTTTTTCTCAATTTATACACCTTTCTCAGTACAATTCCACTTTTGTACTAATTTTACACATATTTCAAGTTCTTCTTTTTATTATCAGTTCAATATAAACATATAAGAAATCACAAAGCCCTTCCTTTTGTGGACTGGACCTTTACACTGATGAGGTCATTGAAGAAATATTTCGAGATTGAGTTCTGATTTCGGAAAACGGCAGATAGATCGCAATTTTTCCAGATTAATTCCAAGATTGTTTCGATTACGTTTAACGAGAAAAGAGTAGGTTCAGACCGGTTCTAAGCTTTATTCAGCTTGTCTTCTACTTACTCTCTGTCAGCCGTTTTAACGATCTTAGTGGGAAGGCAGTTCACCATGTCACAACATCCATAGGTTGGTAACAAACCAAATAATAGAAGTTTACAATTAAGGCCATGGCCACAGACTGTGAATTTACGAATCCTTGTCTCAATTATAAACTCATTATCTTCTCGGCTTTCTCCATTCTTCAATTGTTAAGATCCTCTTTGTTGCTAACTACTTTCGTAGACCTTTGTCTTATGACCATCTTCACAAAGATAGAGCTTAACAAGAAGTCTCAATCTGGGTCAACTGAGTTGCTTTTGTTGAATAAATTTGCAGGGTTTAATATTCAGTATATATATTACAGCTTTCTTCATAATTTTAATATTTATATATATAAAGTTCACTTTTTAGATTACTTTTTTAATATTTGATTGAAGAATATCTAGTTCGCTACCCCAGTTGTTTTTTTTTTGTTGTTGTTTTTTTTTTGTTTTTTGGACAAGCTCATGACGTGTCAAAGCCGATTTAATTCCTTGGTTCCGTTGTTAAATATTGATTTTGAACAATTTAAATATTTATTCATACTTTCATAATATTCACCTCAAAAATAATAATATAAACTTATCCTATTATATCTCTCTTTTTTTCTTCAATAATATTTAGTTATTGGGAGTATAAATAAGTTCGTGCGGTTTTGATAAAGATGGCGCTACTAGTTTATTATTCCACTGTTTCATCTGGCAACACCATTATTTTGAAACGTCATCATAAGGCTTCCTTTTTCAGTAACCGTCATTTCTCTGAAGTATAAACAACCTAGTTTCTGTTTACTCCTAAAATGTCAAGTTTTGTACCAAAAAATGTGTTTTGCGAGGAGTTTTACTTCCTTACTTCAATATAAATAAAAAAAGCTGCTGAGAGTCATCGTAGTTTATGATGACCATTCTCTAGCTAAACGAACGTGTCATAAGTGATTTTCACGGTTTAAAAGTGGCAATTTTGATTTGGAAGACGAAGAAAGATCCGGAGCGCCACCAAAGTTTGAGGATGAATAATTAGAGGCAAGGCTCGATGAAGATCCAACACAAACGCAAAAATAACTCGAAATAACACTTGGAGTCACTCAACCAGCCATTTTTCGACGCTTAAAAGATAGGAATGATCCGAAAGGTCTGAAATTGGGTGCCGTATGAACTGAAGCCAA
Source organism: Cordylochernes scorpioides (assembly GCA_030710605.1). Lineage (NCBI taxonomy): Eukaryota > Metazoa > Arthropoda > Arachnida > Pseudoscorpiones > Chernetidae > Cordylochernes > Cordylochernes scorpioides. Next base: position 195,692,554 of record CP092863.1, on the reverse strand, counting down.
GAGACGTCGAACGCCGTTTTTTCACGTGTGAACAACTGTTCTAACGTTAAAAAAGAAAGGTTTTTTTCATTGAATTGTAACTGGTTATGAAAAGTGGGTCCATTACGATTATCCAAAACGTCGGGCAACGTATGGATATCCTGGCCGTGCCTCATCATCGACGGCCAAGCCGAATATTCATGGCGGGAAGATTATGCTGTGTATTTGGTGGAACCAGCTAGGCGTGGTATATTATGAACTTCTACAACCGAACAAAAGTATCACAGGGGAGGTCTAATGAAGACACTTGATGCGTTTGAGCCGAACATTGCGAGAAAAACGGCTGTAATACGCCAATAAACACGACAAAGTTATTTTGCAACATGATAAAGCTCGGCCACATGCTGCAGCACCCGTTAAAACGTACCTAGAAGCGCTCAAATGGGAAGTCTTACCCCACCCGCCGTGTAGCCCAGACATTGCTACTTCCGATTATTATCTCTTCGGATCAATGCAACATGGCCTGGCTGACCAGCACTTCTCCAAATACGATGAAGTCAAAAAAATAGATCGATGAATGGATAGCGGCCAAAGAGCCGGCCTTTTTCCGCGATAGGATCCGTCAATTGTCAGAAAGAGGGGGAAAAGTAGTGGCTAGCGACGGACAATACTTTGAACATTGAAGATCTAATCAATTTTTGCAATAAAGCTCCAAGTTTCGAAAAAAACGCACGAACTTATTTATACTCCTAATATTTATATAAATTGATTTTGGTGATTAAATATTTCGTAATATCTATAATATTCCTTGTGTTATAATCACGTCCATTTGATTATTTGCACTCAATAAGTGGATGGAATTTTGCATGATTTTAAAACTTTTCTTTGCCGAGAGTTTTAATTACCAAAACCTGCTGCTTCGATCATCAATATTTGCATATTAATTTTATTAACCGAGATCTGAATAAAAATCGAGTATACTAATGCTAAAAAATATTAAAGAACAAAATGATTTATTTAATTTTAAAGAAAAAATTATATATATATAGATCAAAATTTGCAATTGTAATCTCAATTACCATATATCGATAAAATAATATCAATATAAAATTAATTATTTGATGGTTTGCATAACCCCGCTGTGTAAACGTTTTAAACTATGTAAATAATTTTACAAATGCTTTGTGCGTGTTCATATATTACAGTAGTTTTCCACGAGAGAGACCTCCTTAAACATAGCTAAAGCCAGTCCTGAAGGTGGTCTCTTATCAAAGAATCTCATGGCAGGCCTTGTCTTGAGGGAGTCTTTCAGCGATACAGGGTCTTGATGCAATACCACCTCCAAGAGACAGGATTTAGCCATGTTTTCAGGATTTGTTCTCTTATGAGAGTTCTACTACCTCAATATGTAATATACACTGCGTGACATTGAAAATGGAACACCAAGAAATAGTGGCCAGAAAATTATGCAAATTTCAGGGTAGACGCGCCTAACCGAGTTATGCAAATGATGTAAAATGCGCAGCTCTCGTGCGCACATGGAGTAAGATATAAGGGAAGGAACTTGCAGAAAGGACAGTATTCGTGTCGTTATTTCTTCAACGAAAATCATTGTAGAAATTTTGTTCTTGTGTCAAAAGACACGTGTAATAACAGAGAATGTCAGGTAATCGTAAACGGAGGCAGAACAAGCAGACAGACGCTTTTACGAGGGGCATGGTGATCGGACTGAAAAGGGCAGGTTGGTCCATACGTCAAATCGCAGCTGATACACACCTTGGTGCGTCCACGGTGCACCGACTGTGGAGAAGATGGTTGGAACAAGGAAATGTGGCAATTTATAGGAATGTCGGTGCAACCAGAGTGACGTCAGCACGTGTGGATCGGCGTATCCTTCGACAAGCAGTGGCGGCCCCACAAGCCACTTGTACCGCCATCCTGCAACATGTGCAAGACACCCTAGATCATTCCATCTCGACCAGAACCATTTCCCGTCGATTGGTTGCTAATGGCTTGCACTCATGCCGTCCGCTAAGAAGACTGCCATTGACCCCACCGAATAGGCGCCAACGTTTGGAATGGTGCCGGGCTAGATCGACGTGGATGACGGAATGACACAGGGTCGTGTTCTCAGATGAGTCGCGTTTCTGCTTGTCCAGTGATAGTCGCCGTGTACGCGTGTGGCGTCGACGTGGAGAAAGGTCCAATCCGGCAGCAATTGTGGAACGCCCCACCGTGCGACAACGTGGAATCATGGTTTGGGGCGCAATCGCGTATGATTCCAGGTCACCTTTACTTCGTATTCAGGGCACTATGACGGCCCAACGATACGTTGATGATGTGCTGCGACCGGTGACACTCCCCTACCTTCAGGGGGTACCCAATGCCCTTTATCAGCAGGATAACGCCCGACCGCACACTGCTCGCATTAGCCAACAAGCTCGGCAAGATGTACATATGCTTCCCTGGCCACCGTACTCTCCTGATCTCTCACCAATCGAGCACGTCTGGGACATCATTGGACGCCGTTTGCATGCCTTGCCACAGCCGCGTTCAGAAGACGAACTGTGGCAAATGGTTGAGAGGGAATGGAGAGCCATCCCTCAGGACGCCATCCGTACTCTGATTGATTCTCTACCTAGACGTGCTTCTGCGTGCATCGCCGTCCGCGGTGGTCCTACTTGCTACTAAGCCGACGCCGTTCTCGCTCTGTATTATGACTATCATTTTGAAATAAAGATCCCTTATTGTTCGTCCCTGTCTCTCTCTGTCTGCCGAGTTTCATCACTTTCTGGCCACTATTTCTTGGTGTTCCATTTTCAATGTCACGCAGTGTATATGCAAATTTACTTTGGTAATATATGTGTAATATTCCTAAATTCGTCATTTATTGTTTGTTCCTTTTGTATTTGTCATCGCATAACATCTTTGAGTGCCAGTATATTAGCGAAAAAAGAGAGGCGTTCTTCTCAAAAGTAAACGACAGCCAACTTACCTCAGTACAAAGTATTTTAACAAGCGCCATATCAAGTCGAATGGTTGTTCTGTCCCTATATAACTTTTACAGAGTAGTAAGTAGGAAAAATAACTTAGATTCATCGTTTTCTCCTCCACTACATGATGGTGATTGATCATCGTGAGGATATCGTTGTAAGTCGGCAATGAGAGAGAAGAATCTGTATAAGACTGGTGTTTCAATAAAGGTTTTGTGTGTGTGTTTGTTTCTTTTGCACACCAAATTATTAGACTTCAATGTCTCAACAGGCTGTCAATATCCACCAGGTAGGAACGTCCTTGGGGCACAGAGTGTCACGTACTGGCTGTGACAACTGTCAACCATGTTGTATTGGCCATTGATTGCTCGGCAAACTGACCTCATTGGCCGGAAATTATCAATTGAATTGGTGACGGCACGGTCGCATTATTTACATAAACCGACATTGAAATCGACAAACTCTAATATAAAATGAAGAATTTATAATATATTAGTATCGAATTTGACTCCAATAAAATCTATATAAGGTGTATTTATTGGAGTTAATAGAAAATGTTTATCTTGAGTGAATTGAATGTGCATCTTTTCAGTGAACTGTTGATAAGTTGTCCTGGGACAAGATCCTGCAAGTTGTATGTAGTCCCTATGGATCTATTTGCAATAACAGCCAAATATCATATGTCCATTCTCTATAGTGAACTGTTGATAAGTTGTCCTGGGACAAGATCCTGCAAGTTGTATGTAGTCTCTATGGATCTATTTGCAATAATAGCCAAATATCATATGTCCATTCTCTATAGTGAAATGTTGATAAGTTGTCCTGGGACAAGATCCTGCAAGTTGTATGTATTCCCTATGGATCTATTTGCAATAACAGCCAAATATCATATGTCCATTCTCTATAGTGAACTGTCGATAAGTTGTCCTGGGACAAGATCCTGCAAGTTGTATGTAGTCCCTATGAATCTATTTGCAATAACAGCCAAATATCATATGTCCATTCTCTATAGTGAAATGTTGATAAGTTGTCCTGGGACAAGATCCTGAAAGTTGCATGTAGCCCCTATGGATCTATTTGCAATAACAGCCAAATATCATATGTCCATTCACATCCCCATTAAAAATAAATATTATTTCTAAAAGGTTGGACCTTAATAGTAGTTAAGAACCATATAAACAGGAAAATAGAGATTGTTGGGGACTAGATACAATTCATAAAATATGGCCCCACCAGAACCCACCAAAAGTTTATTTCGTCAGAACTTACAGAGACGCATCGTAATCGTGAATAATCGCGTGATAAAGAGAGGCTTCACCAAATATTGCGTCGACTTGTTCTAAATAACCTTTTTTACACTCTTAAATGCACAAATTCAATATACTTATTTATTGTTGATCATATTTATGCTATGGGTTGCACTATATTTCTCGACATAAGAGATCATATACGCCTTAATGTATACATTTGTATATGGTATCCGTTTTATTCGCTCTCTGATTGGTTGAATAAGATCACGTGACATTGAACTGATTGGTTGTTCAATCCCACGTGACCTTAATCAGAAGTTTCCAAGAATGTTCCAAGAAGAGAGTTGTGTGTTACAGGGCAGGAACTGTCCCCAGCGCACTGCGAGACTCTGGAAGAAGTCTTCAAGAGGATCCACTTCCAGTCTATCGTGTTGGAGGACTGCGGACTGACAGATGAGGTGAGTAGTCCGCCTGGACTCTTGTGTCTGGACTCACTGGACGTATGACCCAGGGGGCGGCTGCCATCTTCGACATGGTGGAGTACTACGAGTGCGCGGACTCCCTGTCCATCGCCAATAATCCCCGGATCGAGAAGAGAGGCTGGCAGGCATGCTGCAAGATGCTCAAGAAGGTAGGTAGCTCTGATAGATTTGCATAGATCCTCGCTGAAGCCAAATCCTGTATACAGTGGCGAATAACGAGATACTTCATAGTTCACCGCTATGGATGAAATACAGAGACAATATACTTTGTAGAAATTATAAAAATAAGAGAAAGATCTATATCGTTATTTTACTTTTTATTTCGTAGAAAAATCCTACTTGCAAACACTATGGATTAAATAAGGAACTATACTGAATATATTGTACATAACTCCATTCTTTACATACTTCATCTTCTATGTAAATTAGAATTAATCAAAGTTAATTTACACTCATAGACAAAACCTAAGAACGTTTTACCTTTTATGATGTATATATATATTTATTTTTATTATTATATTCTCTATTATATATTTATATTTTTTAAAGGGGAGAACGTTCGACACATGTATTGGAAATCCACTATATATAAGCAAAAATGAGTAGTGTTTGCATAAAATATGAATATGCTTAGCCACTTTGCCATTCAAAGACCCATTTGGAAAATTCTGAAGACTTAATTTGAGACCTTGTGGAGATCTCATGAAATATAAGTCCGGCCTGGATTGACGAGGGTCAGTAGCCCGAATCCATGACAGAGCTGGTGTTGTGGCTTTGTCACCGAGTTCGTTAGTTTGCAGAGACGGTCAATAGATGGCACTAGCGTCTAATCTGCTGGGAGAATATACGTATATAACCCTATAGATGTGTGTTATATATGTTAATTAGATTCGCTTGCTAATTATAAGTTTACTAGATGGTGTGCAGTCCACCAGACAAATCCACGTTGGGCAATGGCACTCCCAGCCTGGGCAGGATAATCTGTCAGGTTGTTGCGACACGGCTGGTGTCTGGTTCATTTTATTGCGATAATTGGATTGTTAGGACATATATTACAAATTATAACTCGCTATCCACAAGTATACAGAGTTCTACAGGATGCTTTATATATTCTTTATTTAGTTTCATTCTCTAGTGTCGAACATCCAACTGAACTTAGAGATTAGTGTTTTTTCTTCTACGGTGTCCATATAATTGTGTTTTCTTTGTAAATATTTTTCTGTACGAGCAGAGGCAATGTTATAGATAATTAAGAAGTTTCCGAAAGGTGATAATTTCTTGTTGAGAAATTATTTGCCAATCCTCGACCGTCTATATCTTAACACATTGCTATCTTCACCATATCCAAACCTTCAATATATTTTCTGAATCAATAGGAGAATTTTATAAAATGACACAGGACGCGTCATTTATCCTTGATATTTGAAACCGTTTTTATAAGCTCTAATTTTATTTTCTAAATAAAACATTGTGTTGTTTGGTTCTGCACTGCCTGGAGTACAGGAGCACCATCTATGCTTCTTCCTGTGGTGAATCTGTATGAGACTGGTAGTCTTAATAAAGCTGTGTATAAATGAAAAAAACTTTCAACTGTCCTTTCTTAAATGAAAAATAGATTTTGAAGGCCTGGTTCATGAGTGATGAACCCAATATCTCTCAATATCTTGGCCTGTTAATCTTACAGACTGCACTAGTATTGCATTGGGTTGTATTGTAAGATTATAAACTCAAAAGGAGATTTTTCAATAAAACTTGTTTATTTTGCTAGCTTTCGAACGACATCGTTCTTCAATAGGCATAAAGATAAGGTGTGATGTGAGATGCGTGCTATTGTATAGAAGTACATTGATTGCACGTACATTTGTATATATCTTGGCTCTCAATGTACGTCTATATAATTGCACGCATCACACCTTGTCTTTACGCCCGTTAAAGAACGATGTCGTTCGAAAGCTAGCGAAATAAACATGTTCTATAGAAGAAGCTCTTTTTGAGTTTATAATCTTACAATATAGTTATGGTAATCGAAATTTGATGTTTACATTGGGTTGTATTACTTATATCAATGCCTGACACACAATTGAGGAATTCTTGGTAAAGCTATTTAAGGAACGTTGGACATAATATTTGAGGGCAATATAAATATATATAGATACATATTTACATATAAATGCATCGAGCAATATCTCTTTCCAAACATAATAGTGGAATTACATTAGTTTGGCGAATTTTTGAAAGGGTTCTTTGAAGTGTATGGATAATAATCTGAATGCAGAAAATAGGTATGCAAATATTTGACGATTTAATACACGTCTGAAAGCAAGGTATATCTTTATTATTATTTGTGTGGAAAGATCTCTCTCTCAGCCTAAAAGCCTTTCAACAGGCCAATGCGCAATGTTTCTAAGTCTGTTGAAGAGATTTCAGACAGAAATCTATAGTCAAATTGTCAAATTATTTGATAAACATAGCAGTTTTAATCTCAGTTATGCGGAAAGTATGTTGTTTATTTGTTAAGTGAACTGATCTCCCACGTCTTCTCATTGGACGAATGTGGCCATGTTTGTACATAAAAGAGGGTTGAAACGGAATGCGAGGGGTGTCGTGGAGTGGTGTTCGAGTTGAGACGCTTAAAGCGTTCTCTGTGTGCTTGTCTGGTATTTCTCCTCGCATACCTGTGAGACCCCGGTCCGCTCCTTATCAACGCTGCTAATAAAAGATAAGTACTGTTTTTTATTTTATTTATCAAATCGTGTTTTTTTTTTTTTTTTTACCTCCTTTTTGTTGTTAGTGTTGTACTCTTGAGTGTACCTTTTTCTGTGTATTAAGTTACTCTTACTGTAGGCCCTAGTTATTGCTTTTTGTGTGATGACCCGTAAGAGTGATTTTTGTCAAAATGTATTTAAAATGAAGAAACATATCGCTTTCAGACGAATATTTATTTGTTGATATAATACTTTTACGACGATATCCGAAAGAAAGCTTCGATAAACGCCGTGGTGGTAAGCAGGGTCAGTTCGACCGCATGTGTTCATCCCAAGAATAGCTGAGGGGGTAGACGGAGGCACAGGACAGGAAGGAGGCCATCAGTGAAGTCGTCCTCGCCTTTGTTGATGGCAATTGCAGGATGAAGCTCCCTGTATGTTACTTGTTCTCCATAATACATGAAGGTGAATAAAGAGAAGTCAATCAGAGATCCTTACCGATCCCGCGTGTTTTTTGACCATCCTTGACACAGCAGCGGCATAACAAATGGTGTCAGATGTGGAGTTTCTCTGTTGTTGAAAAAAAATTCTAGATACCTGTAAAACTAGAAAATGGCGGCGGAACAATCACAACTCATTCAAGCTCTCATATCAACAGTAAAAAGATGGAGTTAAGAAATATGTGGGAATATCGAGCAATGATCTGTAGTGTTGAATGAGAAAATCGCCTGATGGTAGGATGTAGTAATATAATTTTATTCGCAATCGAACGTTGTGGCCCACTGTATGTATTACATCCCAAACACGAATGTAAATTATTGACAAGAAGTCAATAAAATTTGTTTCAATTGTCAATTGTCCAATTAAATGGCAAGTTCAAGGCAGGATTCCCCCTAACTAATCAGAAATTTCTGCCCCCATAGCTTGACTAATCCCTCGTCCCACTATATTTGGTTTTCTTCTTCTTTCTTATCTCTACTCAATTATATTTGGGTATCAAATTTACCCAGAATAATCTATTTTATTAGCTTGATTGTCTTTATATAATTTTTCCTGAATATAAATATCAAATTACCATTAAGGTACTAGTGCTGTTTTTCCTTCCAAACACGATGTCACGCCAGCCATATCTGTCTTGAGCTCGGTATACCATCTCGGCTACCGTCAAACCAGTGAGTTCCTTTAATTGGTCCACGAAGCGTGTTGGCGGGCGTCCAGGTATGCTTCGCCCAGACGTCTTTCCGATCAGTATTGTGTCCTCTTGCATCGCGCGACGTGACCGAAGATTCTCAAACAATTCCGTTGTACACGCCGCAGAAGTCGGTCATCTTCCGAAATCGATAGTTGTAGAGAGAATATATGATATATTTCGATATATTCCCGACAATATATCGCATACATATCTTGGTCTTAATTTATGGAACTTGTTAATATCAGAATAATCATTATGGACATCATCGTATGTCAGATTTATGGTACAGTAGCACCATTTGATGGATTCCTTCAAGGAGGAGAAAGCAGAGGCTGATACATCCATCGGTAACCCACTTCGTGGTATTTCTGTAGTTTTCTCTGTGACGAAATTGGTCGTATAGCTCCAGAGTATATTGTTGATATAATTTCGTGAATAATATTTCCGGCAACTTTAATTTTAAACGCTAAAATGAGCTCCCCATTTTATAGACGTACAAAGGGGTCGGTGGAAGGGTGGTCTAAACCATTGGTTTTCAACCGCTACGACCCGGGATCGAATCCCGCATTGGACACTTTTTTTAATCACAAAAAAATGCTCCAATGACTCCCGATTCTTGAGAAATCCAACCCCACGAGTGAGTTCAAGTAACAAAACTTTTGTAAGTGTAAAAGTCGAACTGCTTTTTACATGTGTAGACATGTAGTGCACTTACCTTTAAGGGCAGTCGCCAACTTTTACCCACAATGATTATCATGACCTGTACCACGTGTATTAAGAATAATAATTTTAAAAAGACGTACATTAATTTGATATTAAGTTTTGAAACATTGCGCTGAAAAAGATTATTTTCGCTTTATTGAAAATTCCAGAAATATCCTTTTTTCCACATTTAAAAATCTTCAGAATCAGGTGTTGATCTAGTCTTTCATTCTCTTAAGGATTTAGGTATCATTTTAAAAATCAACATTGTATGCAAAAATTCAAAATCAATTTACAACATATATCTCTTAATGAGTATTTTTTTCAAATTTGAATATGATAGAACTCCAAAAAAAACAGAATTATTTATATTTACATATTTAAAAACGGGTAATACAGAAAATTAAAAGAATGTTAGCGGTGTGGAAAATAAATCTTAATTTTGAAAACCTATATTCAATATCTTTCATCATGATATAGGAAATGTCCAATGAAAGAAAAGATTTATGTATCTATCAGTGAGGGGAACAATTGGCCTATGTGTGTGCTGTCTTAATTGATGTGGAAGGAGGTTATTGCTGCTCCTAATCTCGTTATCTGAGATAAGCAACAAACAACAGCTCTGTTGCCGAGGCTATAATCCCTGACTGTACCTTAGTTTCTACACGATGGCTGGGAAATTGTTAGCTGTTAATTATTCAACACTCAACTGTTCTACTTCATGGATTATTTATTAAATATTAATAAATAATAATGGCACAACGAGACCAATTTGAACTTGATTTATCTCTATTTCAGAAGGATTTAGTAATACTTTCAGCTGAACACCTCTTTATCTCTTAATTACCTCTCTGTCTAATTTTATATATTACTTAATTATATTTATAATAAAAGTATATATTTTACTACAATATTTGTTTTTAAATTTATTCTTGCTGACTTATAATTTGTAATTTTCAATGTAAGAGTGGCTGGTTGTCCAGTGTCCCGGACTGCGCCATATGGACGCCCGGTGCACCACCTTGAATGAACAGACCCTGCTGATTCTCGGCCGTGCACTCAGGACAAGCTCATTTCTGGTCACCCTCAATCTCGAACATTGCAGACTGGGTGGTCGGGCCCTGGTCATCCTGGGTAGGTGTTGTGCTAGTAAAGATGTCCACTGGAGGTATCAACATGTGGTGACGCAGTGGCCGCTCTCAAACTCAACCCCAGCCTGAAGGAACTGTGTCTGGCGAGCTGCGGACTACGGGAGTCCGATGGAGTCCAGCTTTCGACCCTGCTGCGTGACGGCAGACTGCGCCGCTTGGATGTCCGCCACAATGTCCTGGGGGATGCTGGGGTCATCAAGATGGTCGAGGGCCTGTGTGCTGGGCCCGCACTCCTGGCCTCGCTGGGCCTGCGGGACAACGGTTTGGGGCCGGGAGTGCTGCCGGCCATCTCCCGTGTTCTGGTAACTGACTTATTGGTCTTCTCGCATTGGGTCGATCATCTTTATCCTAATGTGCCTACCTTGTATGCCTGGCGAATAGGACGGAAATTTCCAAATATATTTTCTAAGTATTTGTTCTTTCCTATTTTTACGTAGATTTCCCACAACCGGCTAACATATTCTGCCCAACTCCAATACCTTTTTTTTTTCTAAAAAAAAAAAAAGAGATGAAATGGTTATACTGCAGAATTTATCTATATTTATGTCAAATTATACGTATTGTCTTTTATCTTGCTATCCAAATGTATATTTGGTCGAATATCTATATTGATAATACACAGGGTACCCAAGATAGTGGACATTGCTGCTGCTGTGATAGAGATGCATGAAGACATCTGAGGCTCTTCATTGGACACGACAACAACAACAACAAAGTTGTTTTTAGCAGAGTTTTTAGCTGTTTTTCCTGTTTAGCTGTTTCTCCTGCATAGATACTGAACTATATATTATTCTTTGTGCCTCCTGTGTCACACTTATTTTTATTCTCTCAATATTAGTAGTTATTTTTTAATTTGTTCAATTTTACAATCGTATATTTTTTGCTTCAAATTTTACTTTATATATTCATCATCATCAAATTGCTTTGTTTTAAAACAAGTGTGTTTGTATTATTGAATTTTATTAATTTCTAATGGTATATTTTTCGTGTTTCTTATTCAATTGTTAATTACTTTTTTGCTTATAATCTGAAATTTTTCTCTGTGGAAATTTTCCTTGGGGATCTACTCAGGATGTCCAGGATTTATCCGTTTTCGTATCGGCCCGAATATATATACTTTGATTAGAAAGTATTTTCATTTAACCTTACTTGAATTGTTGCATATAAGAAATCAGAATATACCCATAGCAATTTTTGAACCATCATCTTATACTCATACTTCATATACTCTTAATGTTTCTTCACAGATACTTCGGGTAAACCTGGGGCGTTGCTTACAATGTCGTGGCGCCAGAGAGGTGGACAACTAAGTATTCTCTGTTAGGTACAGTTTCCATTCAATCCAAATATAAGCCTTGGAGACAGAAAGCCTTAGGACAGTTTGACAATACGCACGCTCCATGTCACTCGGAGTCAGCAGCTTCCATATGACCGTACTCCGCTAGCACTCTCTCCTCTCCAGGCTTGAGAGGATCTACTTTGGCACTCCTGTCACTTAGGGTGTCCTTCAATCCACTCCACTACTGCTCAACTTGGCCTCTTTCAATCCAACATTACCATATATATATTAGATAGTAAAAAAGCATATATTGGATTGAATAAAATATTTATTTGCCAATATTTCAGTTGGCTGAACGCCAACCTTTATCAAGGCATTACATTTTTGCATAAACAAATTCAGCGCCGCATAGTGTTATAATATCTCAGTTGATTTTTTTTTTAATTACCGAGTAGGTGGGGGAAATTTTTAGTTTTTAGTGCCCAAATTATACTTTAAGATTCTTTGTCAATTTGTGAATATTGTTTTCAGCTTGCGATAAAGTCCGTGAGATGTAATAAATTGGTCGTCCATTACCCTCGATATCAATGTGCGATATATAACACCAATTCCATAGCTGCTTAAATAGCAGGATAAACGAATTGACAATTTAGGATCGTTATCCATTAAAATTTGATCAGAAGAGATAATTTTCTTAATTTGTTTGAAAGTCCTTCTCGACAAATATGTGACTAATTCCACTAAGTTATCTTTTTGAGAAGATTATATAGGGGGTAACAAAACTTCCGTAGCGTTTGGAATAAATTTATTATAAAAGGTAACAAACATATAAATGCAATTAACTTGGTTATAATTAAATTATATTTAACTGCTCCAAATTTTATCGAATGCCTTATGCAATCCATTCCGATTAATTACATGACCGCAATATTGCAGACGCTCTTGAAATAATTAGCATTTTTATTAGCTTTTAGGCTATATTCATTTAATATATATAAAACCGATTCTAATATTTTTTATTGATCCGTTTCTTTTTCACTCATGATTAATATATCGTCCAAATCCCTGCTAAAATTTTTCAATAATCCTTTGCCAACTGGCTGGGGTGAAGCTATGCCAAAGGGTAGCCTATAAAATCTATAGAGGCCTTTATAGGCATTGATTAAAGGTATTTCCATTGAAGCTTCGTCTAGTTCTAACTGTAAGTATGCCTGGTATAAATTTATTTTCTAAATTTAATTCCTTTTCTAAGAATGCAAATAAATCTTCTATTTTAGGTAAGGGGTATTTGTCCACCTTTAATATAGGATTTAGAGTTATTTTAAAATCGCCGCAAATGCGAAGTTCGCTATTCTTTTTTATTATTTGCTCAATTGATGTTGTCCATTTACTTATTTCTACTTTAGTTACCAGCCCTTGGCTTTCAAACTCATTCAATTCATTTTCTATCGAATTTCTCATGACGAATGGAACTTTTCTCGATTTAAAGAATTTCGGATTAGCATCCTTTTTAAGAACCAGATGAACACTTGGAGATTTCCCACTACCCTAATATCTGAATTGATGAAAACTTTGAATATTTATTCAGAAGTGGGTATTTCATTAATCGAATTTATGTCTGAAAATTTTAGCAATTTTGTTGTTAAACATTTGATCTAACTTTTTCCAAGTAATATCGGCCTATTATCATCTGCAATTATATTAAAGGTAGTTTCTTATTAGCTTCCCTCACAAATACATTTATTTTACCTTCGAGATTTATTTTGGTATTCGAAAATGAACAAAGATTTAAATTCACAGGAGTTAATTTACTTCTTAATTATTCCTCAAAGTTATCTATTGGCATTAAAGTGTAATAAACTGCCTGTATCAAACTAAACCTACACTTTTATTGTCTAAACTTAATTCTATATAGTACTTTTAATTGCTACGCTATAAATATTTATATAGTTTGAATTTGTATTTTTTGAAGAAGAAATTTGATTATTCTTTTCTTTTTATATATTGGTTTTATGTGGCTAATTTACCGCAATTATAGTATTTAGATTTTCTAAGGTAACAAAAAATTAAAGAATCATTCCTTTTACACTCTCTCTACATAATGGAACAAAACACACTTAAACTTTAGACTTATTTTTAATTTCATGGACACTTTCATTTTTATTTTTTTAATATAACCTTTAGAGTATTTTCAGCAACTTTTTCTCATATGATAAAGCGATTTCATATATTTTATCAAGACTTGCACATCTCCTTCCTGTTATAATCTATTCTGTAATTTATCAAACTTAACACCAATTACTAATTTATCTCTTTAACTTTCATTATGACTATTTCCAAATTTATAAATATCTACAAGATTTATTAATACTGCTATATACTTTGCTATGGATTCATTTTCTTACATCCTTTTAGAAAATTTTATTCTGGTAGGAATTACTTTCGTGTAGGTAATATAGGTGATGTTGTGTGAAACTTAGACGCCAAATATTTTGGTGCAAATAGATCTTCAACCAATTTACAAAACTTTGGACCTATAAGAGTTAAAAGGATTGGAGTATATTTACTTTCAAGCATTTCATTTACTATACGCTGAACTCAGACATTTGACAAAAACTTCGAAAAATTGTCGTCTTGATTAAAATTCGGAAAAGAGACTATATTTGTTGCGCAAGCCATTTTGTATAATTAACGTATGCCTGAAGTAGTTTTATTTTATTGTAAAAAAGTACGAGTATGGAATTTGAGCTGGTAATCAGGAGTCCACGGCGCTGGAATGTCTGGACCTCGGATCCAACCCCCTGACCAATACGGGTCTCGCCCATTTGAAGAGGAGTCTAAAGTCCAACCACCACCTGCAGAAACTGGACCTGAGGAACTGTGAGATCACCTGCGAAGGTAGGTGTCCTGCGGCCAGTCCTGGCCTGTCTGGTGTCACGGAGATGGTGCAGGGGCCGTGGAGCTGGCGGAGATGCTGGCAGACAATGCCCATCTGGTGTGTCTTGATCTCCGCGGCAACAACGTCCTCTCCACCGGTCTGACTGCTCTGGCCACGGTGGCGGCCTCCCACCCGCGGCTCTGCGCCCTCAACCTGGACTCGGTAGTGGCTCTACCACGGTCTACATAAAACCTCCTCGCTGTCTATTTTACTGTCAATTCGTCTCTCAAACCTAAGAAAATTTCCCCTTTGATCTTTCTGTGTTTCTGTACTTCAACCTCCACTTTTTATCCCATCTTGACTAAACTTGAAACCTTGAAAACTCTATTCACTTCTATATTCATCCTCGATCCTTGTCTCGAACCTATACTTGATACCCATTTGTTCCTTTCTTTTATCTTGAAACTGTATCCTTGATTCGACCCCTTCATTCTCTAACCTTGTCTTAAACTAGACTCTCTATTTTGAATTTGATTTGGTTGATTTGGATTGAATCCTTTCTAGATGTTACTGGTCCAAAGGCATGTTAACGGAAATGATGTAAGAGTTTCCATAATTTGTCAATCCCTATAAAACATGAATGTCCTTTACTTTAATTATTTCAGCATATCAGCATCAATTGTAGAGCCCAGAATCAGAACTTGTATAAGATATATGTAAATTCTCGATGGGTGATCTTTATAAAATTTTTATATCAGAGTTATTGTCTGAATCCCGATATGAATGCTAAAAGGTACAACTTCCTTAAGCTTTGTCTACGAGTGTATATATATACCTCTTGTTTGTAATTTGATGAGGATTACTCCTTTTTCCTAAAATAATGCCTCACATAGTGATCTATCATCTCTCTCTGAACGTTGGTTTTGAAAGATTTCCATATAATCTCTTAGTAATTTAAAACATAATTAGCAAATAGAATTTTAATTTTTCAATAAACATTTTAAACTTGTATTTTATACAGTGGAAAATCAGTGGACGAGTGGTCTAACCATTGGTTTTCAACCGCTACGACCCGGTATCGAACCCCGCGCGCTGCACGTACTGAACACTTTTTTTCTAATTAAAAAAAGCTTCAATGGCCCCCGATTCTTGAAAAGTTCAACATCACCAGAGAGTACGAGTAACCAAACGGGGTTCTAGCACATTTTTAAGTTCAAAAGTTTTTTTTACATGTGAAGACATGTAGTGTACTTACGGTAAAAGCAGTCGCCAACTTCTACCCTCTTGGCCACTTTAAATAGTCTCCCAATCATCCCTCGTAATAACCCACCACTAACAATAACCAGGCAACAAATATCTTACTCGAGCATAGAGACATACAATAGGTTAATGTAAGAATTATGTGTGATCAGAGAGAATGCGAGGACCAAGTCATATGCCAGGAGCTCCTGGATAAGATCCAAGGATCCTGCGATAAGAATGAGCTGATCCGTAAAGAGCAGGAGGAGCGAGATGCCCAAGAGCCACCACCAGCTCCTCTGCCGCCCCCCACGGTGACTGAGCCCACCACACCGCCCAGCCCCAGGAGCCGTTTCCAGGTTAGCTCCCACCGTTAAGACAGGGAAATATGGGTGCCTCCTTCGGTACATGAATATACTTGTGCTTACGTTCTGGAGGACCGCCAGGAAACATGGAGATAACAAATGTTTTCAGGTAACAACTGTCCACTGAACAAGTAGAAACTACTAGGATTGTGAAGAGGGTATTTATAATCAAAAAATAATATGACACCAATTTAAAAAGTAATTATAGTGAACAAAGGCATAAATGCAGATTAGGTTAGGCAAATTAAAAAGAAATGGACAATATTAACAAAATAGAATGTGCTGTTAAACTCTCTGCTAAACAATATCATACAGTAACTTTAGGTTGTATTCTTGCCTGAAAATCGTTCCTTTTTCTTACTGCTACTCTTTTTGTGTTGTTTTTCTTGCTTCCCTCTTTCTCTTTCTTGTTTTTTTTTTTCTTTTTTTCTTCTGTCTATATCGTTATTTCCTTTGTCTCACTGCTTTGTTCTTATGCATACCTCTGGTGAATCCTGTATAGGGTCAGTGACCTTAAATAAAGGCTTTTTGTTGTTGTTGAAAATTGTTCCTTGCTACTTCACTAGCTTAAACACCTGCTTAGTCAATTCAACTTTTTCCATAACCCTTCTTGTATGATGTTATGAAATCGAAGCCGCCTCTGTACTGATAGCGGTTGCACAGGTTGCGGTTTTGTCAGAATTTGTCAAAACTGGTGTTTTGCTATTATTTATCATCACTCGTAAAGGTTTTTTTTTTACTAGGGTGATGAACAAGTGCCTCATTCTGATGAATAATTAAAGGGAGAGATGTCTCTCATGGTATATATATGTGTGTGTTTGTGTTAAATATAAGATGCAAAAAATAACTTGGAATGTCAAAATTTGGTGTTTCTGAAATTTGAACAAAATATTTTCCTCATAAATCAGGATATTTAATATAATATTAAAGTTTATTATAATGAAAAAGGCGACACTGGTTCGTCGAAACATCGGCAAATACATTTGAAATATTTATCGACATTGGACAAAGACACGAACACCAACTAGATTTTTCTAATAGATTTTCTTCACATAAAACGTGAACATTCGAGTACCAATTCTTTATCAGATATTATTCCCTCGGTAACTTCTGATGAAGATTTGGTGCTTGAAAGTTTAGCTTTTATTGGAAGAAATTTTAATAAAAGATTCTAAATCTTTTTCGTGTTTTTGTTCAATTTGGATATATATGTGGAATAACAAGATTACCCAAATTAGATAAAACCTTGTTGTTGTTTGTTGTCTCTGTTTTATCTAAGTCCAACTATGCGCCTTCTATTGACCGTCTCTGTCATCCGGCAGACGAGGTTGAGTGACACAGCTGTGGTAAATTGGGAAAAACAACCTGACGATACACTGACAATTTCCATTTATTTCAATTTAAAGCGCTATGTCCCCCTAGAGACGCTTGCGCTGACATACATGTAACCCCCAATTATTACCCATGGTATTTAATCTTAATTTGCTATTGATTAAAGAAGTTTATCCGAAGCCCAGCTTGTTTTGTAAGCGCTTTATAATAAAAGAAACTGACGCCCCGCTATATCGTTATTAATAAGTGTTTATACTAATGGATTGGAGCTCTGTGGTGCTTAGGTGAGCCGGGTGACCCTGGACCCAGCCATCAACGGCACTCCGGCCAAACCCTGTCTGACGGACTCCGGCGCCAAGAAATCCAAATCCACTGGCAAGAAGCTCGGCTTCCTGGTGCCAGAGCTCCCCAGCTCCCCGCACAGAGTCCGCAAAGACCGCCGCATGAGCACTCCCGCAGTCCCCATCTCTGGCTCCGCCAACCAGCGCCGCCTCACGCTCAACCTCAAGTTCTGCAAGCGGCTGGAGAGTCTGGACCTGCGCAGCTCAGTGCCGCTCTCTCCTACACGTCTGCTGGAAGCCTGGGGTAGGTCTTGTTGCCGTGTGTACTGGAAGTCTGGGGTTGGTCTTGCCGCCCATGTTTACTGGAAGTCTGGGGTAGGTCTTGTCGCCGTGTTTACTGGAAGTCTGGGGTAGGTCTTGTCACCGTGTGTACTGGAAGTCTGGGGTAGGTCTTGTTGCCGTGTGTACTGGAAGTCTGGGGTAGGTCTTGTCACCGTGTGTACTGGAAGTCTGGGGTAGGTCTTGTCACCGTGTGTACTGGAATTCTGGGGTAGGTCATGTTGCCGTGTTTACTGGAAGTCTGGGGTAGGTTTTGCCGCCGTGTTTACTGAAAGTCTGGGGTAGGTCTTGTCACCGTGTGTACTGGAATTCTGGGGTAGGTCATGTTGCCGTGTTTACTGGAAGTCTGGGGTAGGTTTTGTCACCGTGTGTACTGGAAGTCTGGGGTAGGTCTTGTCGCCGTGTTTACTGGAAGTCTGGGGTAGGTCTTGTCGCCGTGCTTACTGGAAGTCTGGGGTAGGTCATGTCGCCGTGTGTACTGGAGGTCTGGGGTAGGTCTTGTCGCCGTGTTTACTGGAAGTCTGGGGTAGGTCATGTCGCCGTGTGTACTGGAGGTCTGGGGTAGGTCTTGTCGCCGTGTTTACTGGAAGTCTGGGGTAGGTCTTGTCGCCGTGTTTACTGGAAGTCTGGGGTAGGTCTTGTCGCCGTGTTTACTGGAAGTCTGGGGTAGGTCTTGTCACCGTGTGTACTGGAAGTCTGGGGTAGGTCTTGTTGCCGTGTGTACTGGAAGTCTGGGGTTGGTCTTGCCGCCGTGTGTACTGGAAGTCTGGGGTAGGTTTTGCCGCCGTGTTTACTGAAAGTCTGGGGTAGGTCTTGTCACCGTGTGTACTGGAATTCTGGGGTAGGTCATGTTGCCGTGTTTACTGGAAGTCTGGGGTAGGTTTTGTCACCGTGTGTACTGGAAGTCTGGGGTAGGTCTTGTCGCCGTGTTTACTGGAAGTCTGGGGTAGGTCTTGTCGCCGTGCTTACTGGAAGTCTGGGGTAGGTCATGTCGCCGTGTGTACTGGAGGTCTGGGGTAGGTCTTGTCGCCGTGTTTACTGGAAGTCTGGGGTAGGTCATGTCGCCGTGTTTACTGGAAGTCTGGGGTAGGTCTTGTCGCCGTGTTTACTGGAAGTCTGGGGTAGGTCTTGTCACCGTGTGTACTGGAAGTCTGGGGTAGGTCTTGTCGCCGTGTTTACTGGAAGTCTGGGGTAGGTCTTGTCGCCGTGTGTACTGGAAGTCTAGGATAGGTCTTGTCGCCGTGTTTACTGGAAGTCTGGGGTAGGTCTTGTCGCCGTGTTTACTGGAAGTCTGGGGTAGGTCTTGTCGCCGTGTTTACTGGAAGTCTGGGGTAGGTCTTGTCGCCGTGTTTACTGGAAGTCTGGGGTAGGTTTTGTCGCCGTGTTTACTGGAAGTCTGGGGTAGGTCTTGTCACCGTGTGTACTGGAAGTCTGGGGTAGGTCTTGTCACCGTGTGTACTGGAAGTCTGGGGTAGGTCTTGTCACCGTGTGTACTGGAAGTCTGGGGTAGGTCTTGTCACCATGTGTACTGGAAGTCTGGGGTAGGTCATGTTGCCGTGTTTACTGGAGGTCTGGGGTAGGTCTTGTCACCGTGTGTACTGGAAGTCTGGGGTAGGTCATGTTGCCGTGTTTACTGGAAGTCTGGGGTAGGTCTTGTCACCGTGTGTACTGGAAGTCTGGGGTAGGTCTTGTCGCCGTGTTTACTGGAAGTCTGGGGTAGGTCTTGTCGCCGTGCTTACTGAAAGTCTGGGGTAGGTCTTGTCACCGTGTGTACTGGAAGTCTGGGGTAGGTCTTGTCGCCGTGTTTACTGGAAGTCTGGGGTAGGTCTTGTCGCCGTGTTTACTGGAAGTCTGGGGTAGGTCTTGTCACCATGTGTACTGGAAGTCTGGGGTAGGTCATGTTGCCGTGTTTACTGGAAGTCTGGGGTAGGTCTTGTCACCGTGTGTACTGGAAGTCTGGGGTAGGTCTTGTCGCCGTGTTTACTGGAAGTCTGGGGTAGGTCTTGTCACCGTGTGTACTGGAAGTCTGGGGTAGGTCTTGTCGCCGTGTTTACTGGAAGTCTGGGGTAGGTCTTGTCACCGTGTGTACTGGAAGTCTGGGGTAGGTCTTGTCGCCGTGTTTACTGGAAGTCTGGGGTAGGTCTTGTCGCCGTGCTTACTGAAAGTCTGGGGTAGGTCTTGTCACCGTGTGTACTGGAAGTCTGGGGTAGGTCTTGTCACCGTGTGTACTGGAAGTCTGGGGTAGGTTTTGTCGCCGTGTTTACTGGAAGCCTGGGGCATGTTTAGTACATGGAGATGATGTTTTTGCTACTTCTATCGCACGTACACATTGACACAGATCATAGGGAGAGTTTTGATATAACTCCATCACATTTAGTAGCAGCTCGACCTTTGCATTGTCAAAGTACAAGAAATCTTCTTGGGCAATAACTAATCATAGATATCAAAACTGGAAAGGAATTTCATATAATTTTAATACAAATGTTGTCAAGAGCGCGGAATCAATCATTACAAAGATTCATTTAATAACATATGAAGTTGAATTATTATTTACTCTCTCGTTATGGTAAAAATAAAGTAAATAACAAAACTTGCTTTCAAAGCCTGACCCGAACTCACGCGCATTCTTCACACGTTTTATCACAGAATCGAAATCACGGGTCAAATAACAAACAAATATTAAACTAATTATTCATTCACTGACAATATAAGATATATTCCATATACAGTAAACTCTCCTATAACGCGATTAATGTGTTCCGTGTTGTATGAAATCGCGTTATAGGAATTCGCGTTGTACGAAATAAAACTTGTATAACGCGAATGTTGTTAGGGTAGATTGTTAGTGACAAATATCATGTAAAAATGTATTGTATAAAATGATGTATATAGGAAAATAATTATATACTAAAACAAAACTAAATGTTATATTATTTTATATGCAAATGTATATTAAAAAAAAAACAAATTATAGTTTATTCACTACGTAATTTGTTTTTTTTATATATACATTTGCATATAAAATAATATAACATTTAGTTTTGTTTTAGTATATAATTATTTTTCCTATATACATCATTTTATACAATACATTTTTACATGATACAGTATATCTCCTTTTCAATTTTTATTTTTTTCCAACTTTATTCATCATGCCTGAGGAGCAAGTTTCGTAATTTTTGTATTTGCAAAATATTTACATGTAAATTCTAATTTAATACCTTATATGCGTTAAAAATATTATTTTAAGCTTTAAAACTCAATTTAACACTACGTATTAAAAAAAAATTACTTACAGAAACACATGTTCAATTAAATTGACAAAGTATACAACACTATTTCGTTCAAAAAAAAAATTGAAAAACGCGTGTGCATAAAAATTAAATGTATTGTACAGTTGTCAATATGGAAATTTCCGCATTTTATTTTATAACGCGTTATACGAAAATTCGCATTGTATAAATAAATTTGTCGCAATATTTTTATCGTGTTGTACGAAATCGCGTTATAAAAACTCGCGTTATAGGAGAGCCTACTGTATATATTATTATATAAATTGAAAATAACATATTGATGTGTTCTAACATTACCTTATCTTTTTAAACAAAGTATGAGCCGATTAAATTTCTCAAAAAAAAACTACCTTATTGATAAGCCTTTTAATTTGACCAATAGACCGTAGATATTTTGTTTCTTTTTACCTTTTGTTTGCGTCTATTTCTTGTTTCACTCCAGCGCAATCTCTTTTATCTTTGGAGAAAATTTGTTAGAAAAAATAGTAATTGGTTACCTTTCAAGGTGATTAATTCTTCCTTAGATACATAGTGTGATTAAAGTAAAATACCTTTTTTTTTATTTATAAACTTAACAGATTGCTTGATGCAAAAAGAATTGCCAATTAGAGTCTAGTTTTATCTTTCAGACTTCATTTTTTAATTTTATGTACAATTTATTTGGAGGTCCAATTCATGTTCTTTTTATATCTTATCGCCTCTCATTTCATTTAAAGATTTCAAGCCCGATGATTTAAAGTTTCATGATTGAGAGTGAAGTAAAGTATGACTTCTCTATTGTTTAATATTCGAGAGCACTCCTCAGTAGTTGGCCGACTTAGTTCCAACAAGAAATGGCCATATCTAACATGAGGAACCGATGCATGTGCAACTGCTCCTAACTTGGAGTACAGATTCTATACACTTTGTGTCTCTAGATAGAGAGCCCTTGCAGAGTGCTATTAGCCGGGCTTATGACTGCATTTCCTTCGCCTTTTTCTTTATCATGAAATTGACCAATCACAGAGTGCAATTGTTTCACAGCTGCATTATATTGTTACGTTGATGCTTGACAAAGAACAACTTCAGTGGGTATTGAGGATCTTTAGAAATTTATTCAAGCCAAATCGATGGAATTAATTACAGATTAATATGAAGAAAAAACAACGTAAAAATTCAGCAGTCGCAATCTCACCAACTGCAGCACAGAAAAGGAAAACATGAACAGAACAGGAGAACAGAGGTTGGTAGAACCTTCCAGAATATTTTTACGAAGTATACCAGCTTCAGCGGTAAGCAGCACCCTGACCTCTTGAGATAGCAGTTCGCGCTTGCTTGGAGAACATCACGTAGCTTCGTTCTTCTTCCCCAGCACGAGCTCCGAATCCCTATATATCCCGGAGTAGATCTTTCCAGAACGCTGAAGGTCGGTCAGCCAATCAGAAAGCAGCCAGCACTAAGCCTAGCGTAATCGATATAAATTGGCCAATCAGTTATTTTCTCTGATTGTTCTATATCATTCTAGAACGTTCTAAAAACATATTTTGGAATGCGCTTTTTATTCTACGTAACAATACGAATCTCTGCTGTAAATAAAACAAAGTTTATTTTATATTATAGAATATCCTTATTTGTAGTGAAATACTAGCTAGCTAATCGACTGGTCACGATATTATTCTTGTTTGGATAGTTCTTTGATGGTTAAAATTTCTTATTATTGGTTGTTTGATTTATCTTGATCATAGGAAATGATTAGTGAAGCGTAATGGTTCAACAATTTAATGCGTTTTACAGTAAAATCTCGCTATATTTAATGGGATTTAACTGTTGGTTCACTATATAACCATGATTCTCTATATGGGACCCTAATAATGATATAATAATTTAATAAACATTATATCTCCGGTTCTTTTTAGCGAGGTTTCAATTTATATGGTTGAATTAAATTTAGTTGAACTGATCTCCTTTTCAATAGAATTCAATAAATAATCCTTTGTATGAATATTGAGTAAAATTAATCAGGCCTCCAGGAAAATTATATTTTCAAAACATTTCTATTCTCTATCTTTCAGGCACGGACGTCCTTCTACAGGAGTAAACATGGTTTAATAATTCGCCAATAGAACATGAGTTAAATATAATCGGATACTATTTTACATAATATTTTACATGATCTCCTTTTGCTTGATAATGTTATTAAGGAATGAGATTATACACGGCAATTCTTACATTGTGTGTTCTCTCTCTACTATGCTAGTACAACACATAACAATTAAACGACGATGATGAAAAATTACAACAGATTAATTTTTATCATAGATAATTATGATTAATTTATTATGTATACGTTATATATATTATACTGTTTGTTGTGTGGAAAAAATAATTTAAAAGAAAAAAAAGGTCAGATATTGATATTCAAAACACAAAAGGCGTATCTTGATGAATACCTTCCCCCCACATGGTAGAGTGTCTTATCTTACAGCATTCTCCTCCTCCTTCTTCAATGCCTACTGAGGGTGGACCACATGGTCTCTCCATATCTCCCTCCTTCAATGCCTTCCTCTACTGAGGGTGGGCCACATGGTCTCTCCATATCTCCCTCCTTCAATGCCTTCCTCTACTGAGGGTGGGCCACATGGTCTCTCCATATCTCCCTCCTTCAATGCCTTCCTCTACTGAGGGTGGGCCACATGGTCTCTCCATACTTCCTCCGCCATCCTCTTCATCTCCTCGTAGGTGTGTCGTCCAGTCCATTGTTTTAGATGGACTGTGTATCCCTGTCATCTCCTTCCCCTCGATCTCTTCCGTGTGTCAAGCTATTTCTGTTGGCTGAATTGTCAGCTAAATAAAAAAATTATATTCTTAGTTCATTTGTATTTAGTTGTCTTCTGTAATAAGTCAAGTTTGTCGATTTTATTATCACACATAATATCTACAAGTCAATACTATAAAATTACTACTTTTCAAAGTTTTTCACTGTTTATATATAGCGATTAATAAGTAATACAAATCAGGAATTATCAATAAAATCCTAATAAATAATGAATATTTTACATATTTGGTATATTGCTACCCTATGATTCTTATCTTTATAATCCAAATTGCATCTTATCTAACCCTTTGAAGCTCAATATGTAAATAGGATATGAAATAAAATACAAAAATACCACACTTCCTAAATTCCTTATTTTAAATAATCATTTATTCTAATTAATTTTATTTATGTTTAACTTAAGAAAAAAGCAAATGGGTTTATTTAAAAATAAATTTAAACCTAAAGAATTTCTCACTGCGGAAGCTTTTTTAAAAAATACTAATAGGAAATGTAATTATATTTAATTAATTTCATCGACGTATAACGTTTTTTTAATTTTCCGGAATAGTTATTGAAGTTTTTATCTCTCTTTCTTTTATAGCTTATTATTTCCGTTTTTTAAGCATTGTAAGCGTTTATCAGCATTTTTGCATTAATTAGTTTTGGAATATTTAGTATTTTAAAAAATACTATCCTGTTTATATATATATATTTTTTTGAATATAATAAAAATGTAATGCAAGAATTGAGTATTATTATACAAATATACATAAAGTTAAAACTGCCATTGCCAGTTCCAAACCCGGATAAAAGGGAATAGAGGAAGGCAGTAGAGGTCGCTAAAAGAGAAAAAATAAACTAGGTTCAGCTGGTCAGGCTGATGTAAGGGCTCCCGATTCAGGAAAACAGGATTATCTGTACTCCAAGTGAGGAGAGGCTGCACGTGGTGTCTATTCTTCATGTCAGAGGCGGAATATTGGAGCTAAGTCAGCCTGCTACTGAAGAACGCTCCTAGTTTTAAAGATTGGGGGATTTTACATCTCTCAATCATATAGCATAAGATCCATGGACTCGACACTTTTTTTATGATTGAGAGGAGACAAAAAAAAAGAACTAACATGAAACAGGTTCCATTTTAGAAAGGTTCGAATTAATACAGGTCCCGATTTGAACATGCCCAAAATAGGCACAGGTCCCACTTCAGAAAGGTCCAAGTTAATACAGGTCCGCTTAAGATAGGTCCGACATAGGCGCAGGTCCCGCTTTATAAAAGTCCAAGTTAATTCAGGTCTCACTTAAAGACTGGTCCCGCTTTAAATATGTTTGTCTTTAGACAGGTCTAACTCAATACAGTTCCAACTTAAGGCAGGTCCCACTCAAGAAAGATTTTCTGAACCATTTCTTCTGAAAATTATTTTGAATTGAACGTATAAATTTTCGTGATGCCTTTTATAAAATATTTTTGATGAAAAATAGCATTATTAATAACTCCTATTAACTCTAGATGACTCACTTCAAACTTTATCCCTTTCCAAGAGTTATAACTGGAGATAAGGTGTCTGATTGGTCGATAATTTAGTGCAGCGGCGCATTTTGATTCGTTCTGAATATTTCGTTCATCCTTTTTATTGGCTGACGTGACTTTTCATTTTATTAATTTGAATTTTCAACTTTTCTTTCTTAGTAGCAGATTTTAGTTTAATAGATTACTCTCAAACAGCAAATACGAACTAAATTTTATTCTTATTATCTAGATTCTTCATACCCTCATTCTTTAACAAACTTCACTAATGCATACCTCTTTCATTTCATTGACTTGAAGGATATTATAATCGTTTACAACTGATTTTTTTAAAATTATTATCCCTCCATGATAGGTAAAAAGAGCTGTTGTCATTGGTTGTCTATACAGGGGACATCGCATGACAATCGGACTTTGTCTCCCTGTACAACTGTAAATATGCAAATAAATATCTTATATACAAATTGTACGTAAACTCTGACCTCTATTTGTCTCTTATTAGTGATCAAAGCAAGATGAATAGCTATTTATTTGCTCGAAAGCTTGCTAGTTTTTTAGCTTTTGACCAAGTTACATATTGCAATCTTTATTTGTAATGTTAGTTAATATTCTCTAGCTTTCCTATTAATATTATAGAAGAGAGAGAAATGTGAAATTATATCAATATATATCTTATATAAAGAAAAGAGATTTGATTTTCTGTTGTATTTTGATCATCTTGAAGTTTAAACTATGGCAATGCAGTCGTGGTTGAAAACAATTTTGAAAGTATGAAAATAAAAATGGTTTTGATCAGAGATTGTTTTATTTGAGCTAACGTAATATACAAGAACATAATTTGATTAAAGTACCGCCTGGCTTAAAGCGAGTAAACAAAGGAAAACAAAAGATTATTTACATAATGTACAAAGTTTTGAGCCGGCCAACGGGGAATATTTTTATATGTGGTTTAACGGGCTACTAACCAAAAGTAATGATTTTTGAGCCCAAAGGCCAACGGGGAAGAACAACAACGAGTTTTTATAGGGGAAGCATGACCTCTGGCGGTCGATTTAGCATAGTATTTAAATCTATGAGAAATTATAATTTAAAATAAAATAATATTTTTATATAACATATATATATATAACATATGCAATGAATTGTTAAAGTGTAATAGGGTGTGATTCTTGAGCAAAAAATGTTTGTTTGTTTTTTATTTATTTATTCCAAACCTTTACACTTTTTTTAACAAGGCATTTCTTATGTATTACATATGATTTCCCCAATCTATTATGATTTGAAGTCCAAATATGATTGTATCTTCTTATTTATTTATTTTGCATTTTTACTTTAACATACAACAATTATGAAAATAGAGCAATCCATAAATAAATCTTTAATTAAAAAGGCATATATTGGATCAAAATATCATTTATTTACCAATATTTTACAAAATTTATTTTGTCCATAATGCAGCATCTTAGTACACTTTTATTTTTAAGCAAATCTTTATTGTCTTAGTAAAGTCTGATACAGCTTTTTGTTGGTTTTTGCGAAACGCCAAAAAGTGACAACAACAAATCAATGATGATGATAACCTGCGTCTTGCAGATTAACATTTTCATAGAAACATATATATATACATATTTATTGCCAGCTATATATCACCATCTTCTCTCTTCAAATCTCACAGGAGGTCTCCTCGCTCGAGGTGGGTTCCGCCTTAGGACAGGACCCTCCTCTTTCAAGGCCTCGGGGTCCAGCGAGCGAAGAGGCTCCAATGACTTTCCATCGTCTGTATCACTCTGAACCTCTGAATCTTGATCCGACCGCTGGCTAGTTAGTCCTGGCGACATCGACTCCATATAACCTCTGTCTCGTACAACCTCCGAGATTATGGCACTGGGACCTGCTCCTCTTGAGTGCTCGGGTTGACGCTCTCCATCTCCACTCTCATCTTCCTCACCATTCCTCCACCTTTTTCTAATTTGATCCCTGTGATAGGCCTTTACCTGTCCGTGGATCAAAATGGTGTAGACTCTAGTTCCCTTCTTGCCCACAATTTTTCCTGGGATCCATTTATCACCACCTCTAAAGTTTTTACACCACACTAAATCATCTATCTGGAATTCTTCCAAATGGGTTCGCCGATCATACTTCATTTGCCTGGCTTGCTGGTCCCTAACTCTAGATGCCAAGCTGGGATGTATCAACGACACTCTGGTTCGAAGCGCACGCCCAATAAAGAGCTCTTATGGAGTCTTTCCCGTTGTCACATGCGGGGTGCTTCGATATGCCAGAAGAACTTTTGATAAGGTGTCTTGAATGGTGTATCCCCAATTTTCCTTTTGTTTTTATCCAGGGCAGTCTTAATTGTTCTAACCGCTCTTTCAGCCAAGCCATTACTTTGCGGGTGGTACGCCGGGATCAATGTTTGTTTAATTCCATTTCCTTCCAGAAAACCTTTCATTTCACTACCAGTAAACTGAGGTCCATTATCAGATACAAGTTCCTCCGGTAACCCATAGGAAGAAAAAAGTCGCCGTAGTTGCTCAATGGTTTTGCGTGTGGTGGTCTCTCTCATTGGGATGGCTTCGATCCACTTTGAATGACTATCTACTACTATTAATAAATTAATGTTTTCCTTATTTGCAAAATCAATGTGAATTCTTTGCCAAGGTCTGGTTGACCATTTCCAGGGTTGCCATTTTCCTTTATTTGGCCCATCCTGGGATTGCTGACAGCTTCTGCACTTATTCACCAAAAACTCGATTTGGGTATCTAGATTTGGCCACCAAAAATGTGATCTTGCTACAGCCTTCATTTTGTTCATACCGGAATGAGTCTCATGAAGACAGTTCAACATTTTTATTCTGAGAGATGGTGGAATGACAACTCTCATTCCCCAAACCAAACACTCCCCATCTACAGTTAGCTCAAGTTTCCTTTGAAAATAAGGTCTGAGGTGATCAGCCACCTTTTCAGGCCAGCCTTGCTGAGTATAAAATTTGGCCAATGAGAGCACTTCGTCTTTTTCAGTTTCCGTGGCAATTTCCTCTGCTGTGATCGGCAATTCTTCCACAAAGGATAAAGCATAGACATTATTTAATCTTGGAATTTCTTCACAGCCCACAGGAAAACGTGACAGAAGATCTGCATTCCCATGGTCTTGAGTTCTTCGAAATTTAATATCGTAAGTATAAGCTGACAAAATAAGCGCCCAACGCTGCAATCTTGAAGTAGATAAGGTGGGGATTCCTGATCTTGAGCCCAAAATGGTCACCAATGGCTTATGGTCTGTAATAAGAATAAATTTTCTTCCATAAATAAATTGATGAAACTTGGTAACTCCATATATATTGGCTAGAGCCTCCTTCTCAATCTGAGAATAATTTTGTTCTGCTTCCGATAAAGTCCGTGAGGCAAACATAATCGGTCTCTCCTGGCCTTCTATAATATGTGACAACACAGCGCCCACTCCAATCTGCGATGCATCAGTGGCCAAACACAATGGCAAAGTCGTATCATATGGGACTAGCACCCTCTCAGAGGTAATGCTGTTCTTGCACTTGTCAATGGCCTCTCCACATTCCTTTGTCCAAACCCAAGGACGTTTTTTGTGAAGAAGCTCATGAAGAGGCTTCAAAAGCTCTGGCAAATTGGGTATGAACTTCCCATAAAAGTTAACCAAACCAAGAAATGACCTTAATTCAGAGATATTCGTAGGCGTTTTGGCCTTCTGTATTGCTTGTACCTTATGATCTAAAGGTCTGATGCCCTCTCCCGTGACAAGATGTCCTAAATATTCAATTTCTTTTTGCAAAAATAGGCATTTTTCTTTCTTTAGTTTGATATTATACTTCGCCAAGCGAGCAAATATAGTCTTCAACAACGCCAGATGTTCTTCAATTGATGCTGTGGCTATAAGGACATCATCAATATAACAAATTACGCCTCCTATACCCGACAAAACCCTATCCATTACAGATTGAAAATAACTGGGCGCATTTGCCAATCCAAATGGCATTCTCTTAAACCTGAACAGCCCTTTATGAGTATTTATCGTTAGTAACGGTCGGGTGCCTGGGTCCACCTCTAATTGCAGATAAGCGTTCCTCAAGTCCAATTTAGAAAAGTATTTTCCCTTGGCCAATGTGGAGAATAAATCTTGCTGTGTGGGAAGGGGATAGGCCGCAGTGTCCAAATATTTATTTAGAGTTACCTTGAAGTCGCAGCAAATTCTGATCTCTTTATTTTTCTTCGGCACTACAACCACTGGAGTGGCCCATTTACTGCTCGCCACCTCACATAGATAACCCTTAGCCACCATTTTGTCTAATGCTTCAGTAACTGCTGGCCTAATGGCGAAAGGCACCGGACGAGCCTTATGGAAAATTGGATTCACATCACACATGTTTACTGAAAATGTGAAACCTTTTATTGGTTCAGTTGTCTCCACAAATAAGGCTTGATTTTCCTTCAAAATTTCCTCAATGGTAATTTCCACAGGCATATGTTTTACCGCGAAACAGCCCAATTTCAATCTATTTATCCATTCTCTTCCCATCAACGCCCTCTTTTCTCCTTTCACCACCAACGCTCTAAGTTTGTAAGTAATATCTTGACACTCCACTTTGACATTGATTTTACCCAGAATGGGTACCACGGTACCATCATAAGTTCTAACAATAATACTCGCTTTTTCCAATTTCAAGTGTTGAAAACTATTTTTAAAATTCTTTTCTGATATCAGTGTTAGACCACTACCCGTATCCATTTCAAATTTAATAAAGTTTCCTTCTACTTTTAACTCCATCAGATAGGGAGGGTCACTTGAGGCAAAATTAATTTTATACTCAGGTATCGTCACGCTTATAATTTTCTGGACATACTCTTCCTCCTCTTCTTGGTCTCCTATCTGATGTATATTTCCCGGCTGATTCTGATGTTGCCTTAGATTTCTTCTACTGCTCCAACATATTGAGGCAATGTGTCCTTTTTTATTACACTTAAAGCATATCGCCTCCTTAAATCTACATGGTTCTTTGTGCGGTTTACCACAATGTTTACATTTGCCATTCTGGAAATTTGATTCAACCTTGCGTTCCATTCTCAACTTATCTACACAATCTTCACCCTGCTCCAAATGGAATAATTTTGTATTTTTCTCGGCCGCTTCCATAGATAATGCTATCTCAATTACTTTAGCTAAAGAAATGTCACCCTCCGACAAAATTCTATTTTGTATTTTGGCATTATATAACCCACAAACCATTTTATCACGTAAAGAATCCTCCAGAAAATTTCCAAAGTTGCATGAGGAAGCCAAACGCTTAATTTCCACCAAGTAATCCGAGATGCTTTCTTCCTTTAATTGCATTCTTTTAAAAAAAATGAACCTCTCTACTATAATTGAGCGCTTTGGAGAGAAGTGCCTTTTCAAGATATCTATTAGGTCATCAAAAGTTTTATTTTTAGGTAGAATAGGACTGCACAAATTCTTCAAAACACCATAGGTTTTACTTCCCATGAGGGTTAGGAGATAAGCCTTTTTCTTCTCATCCCCTGCCTCCTCCAATATGAGAAACTGTTCCAATCGTTCATAAAACGTTTCAAAAGTTTCAGTTTCTTCATTATATTCCTTAAATTGGTAACTAGCCATTTTATTTCACTTTTTTTTTAATTTGCATCCTAAAACTTTGCAATTTTAGTCTTTTAAAAATAACTTTCAATTATATGCAAAATCAAAGATAATTTCTAAAAATATTTACTTCAAAATTCGAGAGTACTTACTCTTATATCCTCGTCGCCAAATGCAGCATCTTAGTACACTTTTATTTTTAAGCAAATCTTTATTGTCTTAGTAAAGTCTGATACAGCTTTTTGTTGGTTTTTGCGAAACGCCAAAAAGTGACAACAACAAATCAATGATGATGATAACCTGCGTCTTGCAGATTAACATTTTCATAGAAACATATATATATATTGCCAGCTATATATCACATAATATAAATATACACCTATTCCCCGATTTACACGGTAGATACCTTCCTGAGAAAAACGTGTAAATCGGGGGATAGGTGTACACAGAAATAAAAATAAAATGCATTGTTGACAGGTTAAAATATGTAGTCAGCACATAAGCTCGGGATTCCTCGTGAGATGTGTATACAGCGCATGTGTTCAATCACAGTAGCATTTAGTATAGTGCGATAAAAACAAAAACAAAACTTATTTGGTAAACCGTGTAAAAGCGAAAACGTGTAAAACAAGTACCGTGTAAATCGGGGGATAGGTGTATATATAATTTTTTCTCCCCATTGAATATAACAAAATATTTTTTAAAACTTAATTCTGTTGACGTTATGTGGCGCTGAGTTTGTTGTTGACAAACTTTAAAATGTTATAATACCTTGATAAAGGTTGGCGTTCAGCCAACTGAAATATTGGTAAAATAAATGATATTTTGATCCAATATATGCTTTTTTAATTAAATACAAAAGTTAATTTAGGAGAAAAAAGCATCTGATCGTGCAACAAAAAGTTGCTGATGGCTTGCGCCATCTGTCGGTATAAATATCAACTAATCGTTGATTTTTAATTATTATAGAATTGGCCAAATACCATTTCATGTTTAATCAAGATTATCTAACCACGTACGTGTTTCAAGCTGTTGGTCCTCTTCATCGTGGTGCAAACTGTACCTCAACGACAAAATAAACAGGTCTTTGGGACATCCTGAAAAACCATGACAACAAAATATATTTGTTTGAAATAATCTATCGATATATTTATAATTCTTTATGAACTTGTTGTCCTAATCACTCTGTTCTAGTCACGTTAAAGCAAACATTTTAAAATTGTTATATTTCAATTATTATTTTAAACACTTTACAGATTTATTTAATCATTGTAGACCAATTTATAACTAATAAAAGGTATTGAATAAATCAAAATATTTTAGTAACATAGTAAAAAAATAAATTATTTTCAATATATATACATCAAAATGTAATAATAATACAATAATTTTATGTTTCAGAATTTCCGGAGCCACCCAATCTTCCCGATAACTTCAAAGGCTAAAAAAGACCAGAAGGCCAGTAACCAAATTCAACCAGATGACTACAAGGCGGAAAAAAGTCTTGTGATGATTTATCTTCTGGATTAGCAATAAGATGCTAGAAAATTTTCCTGTTCTTCTCCAGTGGTGTCGAGACAGATAATTGGCTCATCGTATTACAAACAATGTTAATGTAAATACACACACCAACTTTTTAAATGTTCATATTGTTATAAATGTCTCAAATATTCTATTTAAAAAAGTTAAATATATCATATATTATCTGTTTATTGCGTTAAAAAAATATTACATTTAAATTAAAATAAGGTGGGATAAAAATATATTATAAAAAGTTATTGTTTTAGAATGATATTTTAAAGAATTGTGAGAACTATTTTAAAAATAAAAATTTTAGAATAGAAATGTGTATAGAAATTTTCAAATATAATTATCTATAAATGTGTAGAAATTTTAAATTACATTTTCATTTTTTCCCTTATAAATAATTATAAATATTTAATCCGTTTTTACGCTGTGTCAAGTGACACACCATTTTATTCATTATTCCTCTCTATAACTATAAACATTTATTTTATTTCATTTTATACTAAAACATTTTATATGTTCGTCATTTGCTGCCCAAAGATATTGTACAAAATGTTTTGGCCAAATATCATATATTCTCTCTTCTTTGTAAAATTAAATTTAAATCAATATTTTAATTAAACATTTTAATATTTTACTCAGAGTCTAATAATATAAATTATAAAAACTAAATACAAATTTTTAAATAATGTTTATATTAAAAATAAAATATTGTATTTTCAAATCAAATTATATTTTAAAGTTTTAATATTTTTTTTCTAACAAAAATAAATTATTTAAAGAATGCAAATAAATGTAATTTATATTTCAAATTTGAATCTTCTTTTTAAAATAAATTTATTAGATATTTAATTTGGTGTGTTATAGCAACAAAAATATATTCACATATGATATCATTTCGAAATACACATATATACATATAATTCAAAATATATTTATTATTTTTAATAATAGTCGATTTGAAATTAAATTTTAAAAACTATTCTTTTAAATAAACCTTTATGAATTTTATAAAATATAAGTCTACTTATATATATGTGTGTAGTTTTATATTATTTTTGCTTAAGCTTTTACAAAATATTAAACTATATTATTCATTCTTTTATAATGTCTTTTGATCTTTTACAAAAATATATTTTTTTTTATTTAATATTAAACTTGAAAAATAGACGCGATTAGTATATATATATATATACAATAAAACGGAATAATATAAATAAAATATATATCGTTTGATGTTTTAATTTCTTTAATTTTATGTCTAAAATATATTCATTTTAAAAAGATTTCCAACACCAAATTTTTAGTCTCCCATATATCTCATTGATACCTTAAACACACACAGAAAATTTTTTTTAACCATAGTTGCAATAAAGGCTTCAAGATATATTCGGGTATTTGGCTTTCAACACTCCATGAACCCGGATTATGTAAATTTCCTCTCAATATAACTTATTTCCTTCGTGGATAAATCATATCTTTCTTTTTCTGCTATTTAGAGTCAAACAAGATATCATAATGATTCATAAATAACATTTCTTTCTAATTTCATCGATAAAAACGCGACATCTTAGATTAAGGATCAAAATTCTAAAGAAATGTTGAACAATAATACTGCATTGATTTATTTAATGGATGCTAAAGAGAGGGTAATAGTTCTTTGGGATTGGTCCTAATATAAATACGATGGAAAAAATATTTTTCTAATAATTTAATAAGAATAAAATGAACAAAGATAATGAATGTCTATGTTATTAATTATTTAAAGTGTTAAAGTGATTGGTATGTGAGCATTTAATTTATTTTAAAAATGATGTAAAATAATAATGTATATTTAAAATCTATCTCTTGTCTGTGCCCATTTATAATTTCAATATAGATATGGCACAAAAATATGCAAGCGTTAAGTTTGGCCCAGCATTCAACCAAATGTCTATTTGCAAGGGCATATAGTTCACTAATCCATTAAAATTAAAACTTTGAGCATTATTATCCTAAATTTAATTTTAAAAAAACGGAACAGAAAATATATTCATTAATAGATCACTGAAGAACAAAAATATTATAACAAACGATTTATATACATCTTATCAGCAAATAACGAAAATATCAAATTAAATATTAAAACCTTATCTCCATACAAGAAATGAAAAACCTTTTTATTATTCTTAAACTCTCAATGTTTCTCTATTTCTTAATATTCTTCGTCAAAAAATATATATTTAAAAAATGGAAAGTCTAGAAATTTTGTCCGATATATTTATTTGAGAGAACAAAAATACATTAACAAACAATTCTCAAAATTTAAATATTAAATTAGCATCAATATCAAATGAGTTTTAAAATAAATTTAATTTTAAATAAAAAGTTTTGAATAAAATCAGATTAATAAATACTTTAGTAAATGGATTTATTATAAACATTTGAAGATAAATTTGTTAGAAGCTTCTGCAAAAATGGAAGTTGTTTAAGTGGGATTTAAAGTTGCTGTTTTTCTTTTTATTATTTTTATCGGTTGTTTTAATATTTAAAATGTCTAAATTATATATTTATTGGAAATTTATATTTTTACTTTTAAAAAAATCCCTCAGTATCACACACTACGTTTTTTAATATATATATAAAAACTATAACCTAT
This sequence comes from Cordylochernes scorpioides, assembly GCA_030710605.1. NCBI lineage: Eukaryota > Metazoa > Arthropoda > Arachnida > Pseudoscorpiones > Chernetidae > Cordylochernes > Cordylochernes scorpioides. The sequence goes on along the minus strand of CP092863.1, from coordinate 195,656,987 downwards.
AACCTTTTAAATTACACTTTTTGGTAAAAAAATACGCACAAGAAGGACCGGAAAATATAAATAGATAAATATCTTCATTTCATTAATTTTATCTAATATTTTTATTGTGCAAATTGGATTTATATTTTGTTAAATAAAATATAATTAGAGATATATTCTATATAGCAAAATTTAAATGGATGTAAGCGAAAAGCCGCATTCAATCCGTGATTTTAAAAACATTTTGAACATATTAAAAATAAGGTAAGGATAGTTTTGAATAAGCTATATTTCAAAGGAGCTATATATTTATTATGAAATATATATTCTATATCTACATATATATATTATCAACTTTAATAATATGTATTTAATTTGTTTTATAAATTTTATTAAATTAATTACTTAATATTTAATTTCACTACATCTTTATCATTCTTCATGTCACATATAATTCGATGAAAAATAGTTCTGGTAAATCGCAATATTACTTTTAAGCAATATTACAATCCATTGTTGAAAATTCCACAATACCGAAAAGTATTGAGTGAAATGAGACGTTTAAGATTCTCAAATCTTTGATAAATAAATTTCTAAAAAATGGATTACCTTATTTAAGTCAAATTGTGCTAAACTTTCTTCAAATTCGGTGCTTATTCTCTAAAACCTGAATGTTTATCCAAACTAAATTATATACTATCATCTTTACTTGCAGTAAAATGGCAGTCAACTATCAAGAGAAGACCAGTATCATATCCTATTGTATTGACCTGATGTTCCTAATTTTAATTCTTTGTATCGCCACTGAGGTCTAAAATTCTCGCAAGTTCTAACAATAATTTTCCTGGGATAATCAGAAAAATCATTATCCTTTGCACTAATGAACAAAACTGAAGGAAGTTATACCTATTAACATATATATCGGGATTCAGACAATAAATCTGAAAGATATTTGATTTACAGTTGCCTTAATTGAAAACATACTAGATAACCAAGTTTTAACAAAATTGCTTCTCCTTAAAAAAAAAAAAAAACAGACGATTGGCGAACGTTAAAATGTGAAACTTTCTTAGATTTTGTCCATGAGGGTACCTGTGTGATAGCAATACAATAAAATATCAAAAGGTGTCAAAATACTCTATTATTCCATTTTTCCTAGTTTTCTTCTAATTTTATAATATCGTCATATCATAGCAGCGTCCCACATCAAGATTTATATAAAGGTATTACAAAGTTGCATAGTAATTAACATTATTAAACCATTATTAAAACATATCTAACAAAACGCCTATATAACAATGACTTTATTTGTTAAAATATCTTTATTTAATTTATCAAATATGGAAAAATAAATTGTATTTGAAGGAAGAAATATTAAGGCGTTTTAAATTTCCTCTTTATATAAAATATTAAATTCGCAAATGTTTTATAAATAAAATGACATGTATGTAAGTGTTATCAGGGATCCAGTAATCAGAATTTATTCACCATCGTTGGTTAGAAGAAAACTTTTTTATTTTCTAATACATGTAAATTATTCTTTGCAGTCATGCAAAATCTATAGCCAGCTAGAACATATTAAGTATCATTCCTATTCAAAACATTTTACTGTTTTTTATTTACAATTCATAGAGTAATCAAATTTTATATTTAATTAAAGAAAAATTAATATATTGTATACTATAATTAGATTATAATAATTAAAAGTTATTTTTTCAGCTGCTACATGTACAATATTTTGTCCTCAAGTATACTTCGTTATTTTAATGAACAGTGCGAAAATATTTCTCAGCATAAGTATTTAAATGAAATTCATACTTTTTTTTTCTGTTAAATGACTATATTTATCTTTCATGTCTGTTTGATTTATTAAATAATATAAATTTGCCACAGAGTCACATTTCTATGAATATTCTATAATTCATTTTGAGAGAACTTTCACTTGAAACTCTACAAATTACTTATCTAATATTATTGAAAATGTTCATGTTATAACAATAATCCATTATGGGTGTTTTATTCTCTTCACAAATCTCTCGAAATTATTATTATTTTTTTAATATTACAGTATTGTAAGAGATATCCGAACATCTGTATTGTGCGTCTTTTTGTGTTTGAATTGTCTCTTTTTCACGCGATCAAAATCAATTCAAATATACCTACTGATATAGTATTAAAAATAAGATTTCTTAGTGTCTTAAGAAAATGTGAGTTGAAATACAATTGAAATATAATGTATTGACATTGTGTTCCAAGGAAAAAGCCAATCCCCTTAAGTTTAAAATTCAAGCTCTATATTATTTTTATTAATAGGTACGTTTAAATTGTTAACAAATGTTTCGTACAGCTTCCCTTTTTATACAATAATATATATTTCTATTATATATGTTTTTATAAAACTCTAATGAAAAATTAAAAGAGAAAAAGAGCCATTCAAGAAAAAATAGGGTAGATATGAAGTTAGCTGAATATGCGACCACAACACCTATATTTCAACATACATACTAAATTTACTTTAGGACTATCCTTTTCTTTTACTAAAATTATTGGCATTATCATTTATTAAGAAAAAATAAAGGGGCATCTCTCATTGTACCACGCTGACAAGGGACAACAACCCGAAAAGCGTGCGTGGTTAGCTTTCCTTGATCAATCAGGAATGGATTTTTGACCAATTCTGGAATAATTAAAAATCAACGAATAGTTTATATTTATTCCGGTAGATGACCCAAGCCATCAGCAACTTTTAGTTGCACAATAAGGAGATGCCCCTTTCTTTTTTCTTTATTTATGTACCTTATCCCAGTATAATAATACATTTGTACTATTTTTTCACAATATCATTTATGTTTATCTTACACTTGTAGCTTTATATATCATTGGTGTGCATCGCTATAGTTTATACCTTTGTTGTTGTCGTGTCCAATGAAGAGCCTCAGATGTCCCCGTGCATCTCTATCACAGCAGTCGCAATGTCCTCTATCTTGGGTGTGTAAAGCGTTTATACCTTTCTGAACAGCAAATAGGATGTTTCAGATGTACCTAAGTTCTAAACTGAGAGATAAAGGTATTTTTAAGAAAAAAGAAAGGGGCATCTCCTTATCGTACCACGCTGACGAGGGCCAACAGCCCGAAACACGTACGTCGTTAGCTTTTCTTGATTAATCGAGAATGGGTATTTGGACAATTCTGGAATAATTAAAAATCAACAAATAGTTTATATATTTTTTATGATATATGGCGCAAGCTGTAGAATGGGTTTCAAATTTGGTCAATCCTTAAATAGAGACAAAGTCTATTCATTTATCTAAATTAAATGTATACAGGATCATAACTTTTCGCTCTCTCTTTAATAAAACGTATAAACTTTTATAGAGCCTATGATTACAATAGTATCATTTTGGATTGAATTTGAAATCTCTGTTGAAATCTCTAATAGTATTGATGTTAATGGAATATTATTCTCATTTAACTTTAGATTCGGTCTTGATACTTTGGTGATATAAACTTATTCAATTTTACTCTAATTATAAGGCGATAATGTGCCATCAATATATAAGAAATGGAAGTATTATAAAGCATGAATGTTTCTTTTTTTCAAACACAAAACAAAATCTTCTACTGTCCTTACTGCGGTGGAAAAAATATTCATCGCAGTGAGAACAGTAGAAGAGTTTGTTTTGTTAAAATAAAAACATAAAACCTCCAGGGGAAAGTTTCTTTTAAAATATTTTTTTTATTTAAAAATATCTGGAGCTTTCGGGCTATGCCTCGAAACAAATATTCTAACATACGATTCCAAAACTTACGAACAGATTAAAGGTTCTCCCATGGGGAGCTCTCTTTCAACCTCAGTCTCCGAAATTGTCATGCGTCGCATAGACAATTGGATAACCTCCCTATTCCCGTCAGATATAGTTTTATGGCGTCGTTATATTGACGACATATTCTGTATATGCCCCGAATATAAAAAAATAATAAAAAACTTTTCCCTGGAGGCTCTATGTTTTTATTTTAATATTGATTCAAGGGATTATTTTATATAATTTGTTTTGTGTTTTAAAAAAGAAATGTTCGTGTTTCATAATGCTTCCATTTCTTATGTACTTAATTATAATGCATTTCCACAATGAGTATCTTTTTTATTTAAGCTGAACGCGTTTAAGTACGATAATCGTTCTTTTAAACACTTATATCGGAGGGTAGAGAGATATATATACTTATTGTGAACATTTTATGATTTTAATACCTTTCCCAATTTCACCTTAAATCGTGTTTAGATATTTATTGAATTATTGATCATGTATCTCGTAAATTGTCATTAAAGCTGTCATCTTAATTGATTTATTTGATTCGGTCAACTATATTCTGATATAGTTCATGCTCTCACTAGATTTGTGAAGTCAATGAATCCATATTCTTTGCGCCTGGTTCCGTTTCTCATTCCAATTATTTACTCTTTTGACTTTAAAAAAAATTCTCCAATGGCCCCCGATTCTTGCAAAAGATCAACCCCACCAGCGAGTGCAAGTAACCATACAGTGCTATGGCACATTTGTAAGTGCAAAGTCGAACTGCTTTTCACATGTGTAGATATATGGTGCACTTACAGTAAAAGCAGTCGCCTACATCTACACACCATGATTATCATGGCCTGTACCACGTGTACTAGGGATAACCAAAAAAATCTTGAATCGATAAGTTGTCTATTTATAAACGTCAGTTAGGTTTTAAAATAAATATTAAATGAACAAATTAAACTTCAATTCTTTCTATTATAGGCAATATTCGGAACTAAAGGAGATTTTGTTTTCTTTTTATATCTCACAACAAAACAAAATTTTAAAAAGTGAGTATCTCAAAAGCTAAACATTGAGCTATAAAAAGAAATCTGCTAAATAATCTTATTAAGAATTAAAATTGAGAATCAGGAGAACAATCTATATCAAAATTTAACATAAACGTTATCTGTGGTTTATCCTTTTAAAAATACGTAAATTCTATTTCACACACAAAAGTTTAAAATATATTTCAGTTATTCAAATACTAAGTACTCGAGAGAGATCGTAAAGAGAGAGGCTTTCTGGCCGGCATTGATAGTTCTTCAAATTAAAGATACTTCGGCCAGTAAATCTTTTTATTATCTCGACGTTTCGACAAATATATTTTGTCCTCGTCAGGAGCGAACAAAAATTAAAAAGAAAATAATTTTTAACGCTTTGCCAAATGTTTTAATTTTTGTTCGCTCTTGACGAAGACAAATGATTTTTGTCGAAACGTCGAGATAATAAAAAGATTTACTGGCCGAGAGAGATGTATTCAATTCTAATAATATATTGATAGTAATTGCATATGCATAACTCCCATAGTAAAACGTGAAAATTTCAAGCATTTTATTATAAAGAGATAAGGAAATACATCACCTTCTTTAACTTTCTTGTCGCCCATTTCAAGGTCCAAAGTTAAATGCGATGTTCAAATGTTGTCGAATTATCAGAATATGAACATATAGAGAGAGGGTACAGTACTTCACAATTCAAAAATAAAATGTAAACATAGATAAAACTTGTAATATCTATTTTCGTTCTTTTCTGTACAAAGACTACATTGAACTTTTTTTTTTAATATTCTAAAAAATAAAAGCAGTCAACAAAGTGGTATTAATTCAGAGAACTCTCCATAGTATTTACAAAACAGTCAGGTCGTGGAAATTTCCCAGATTGCACAAAAAATTGTACAAGTCACCCTATGTATAATGTTTATTATCTTATAGCGTCCTCTCATTGACTCTCTTAGCTATGAGAAAGACGTCATTGCTATATTTAAACAATAATTCTCTTCAATTCTGTATTTTCATTTTTGGGATTTGATCAAATTATTGTAAGGTTTCTGGCTTGAAATTGAATTTATTTCATAAATAATTTTTCAGAGTGGATTCTCTAGATTATGGTCAATAGTATAGATTTTTCTAACGGTTGAAAAAGTGAATATTTCTTAATGAACTAAAAATACTTTGTTTAAGATAGGAAAATATTTGCTAATGTCAAACTTGTTGAGGTTGAAGACAGTTGACAGTTTAAACAATTCTAATGACATCTAGTCAATAATACATTGTAAATAAATGAAAATTAATGATAATATACAATGATTTATGAGTGAGGAAGGCTCCACCATCTTGATAGGGTCCTCCTCCAGACCAGGAGGGGGTCTTCTTGGACCCTCCGTATCTCCGGGCCCAAGAAGTGTTTATATATACGGGTCGGTTGAGGTTGTAGAGAGTCAGTCTTTAGCTATATCAATTTAAGCTGCAAGTTTTGATGGGTTCTATTTTATATCGGAAATTTTTCATTAATTTTTCTATCGGAATATATAATTTACAAACTAATAAATTATGCTAAATAAATTTGAAAAGACTTGATGTGTTTTCATCATTATATAAATACAGACTATGATAAGGATTTCTCTATAATTTTCTCTGTACCCATTGAGATGAAGAGAGAGAAAGAAGTCCTAGCAGGAAAATGGTAATTGTTGACTTATTTACGATCATTTTGCGTTCTTTGAAGCTCAATAGGTATATTAAGATGTCTGGAACTACTAAGAATATGGGTGTGGAATGGAAGAATTAGTTGCAAATCAGCGCGCTTTTCCTCGTAGTTTAAACTTCTATTGTTTTATGAAAAAGGCATCTCCTTATCGTGCAACTGAAAGTTGCTGATGGCTTGCACCATCTATCGGAATAAATATCAACTATTCTCGTTGATTTCTTATTATTCCAGAATTGGCCAAATACCCATTCTTGATTAATCAAGAAAATCTAACCACGTACGCGTTTCGGGCTGTTGGCCCTCATCAGCGTGGTGAAAGCTATTTCTATTGTTTGTCTTAAAGATAGAGGTTGCCTGGCCGCCATTCATATTTCTTTTAAAAAATAGATACTTCGGCCAGTTCAAGTTTTAGAGAGAAAAGTTAAAGAGAAAATAAAACTTTAACTGGCCAAAGTGTCTATTTCTATTGTTTGTTTACAACACAATGATATCAAATAATAATCGTTTATATGAGAGATATTGTTTCACACATTTCATGACAAAATTGATCTGCTTTCATCAGTATTGGTACAGCAGTATTGAAAAAGCGTGTGTGCCAAATTTCAATTACACATTTTAAACTCCCAAAATATTTTCCTAATAAAATTGTTTAAATTTTTTATATATATTATCATTTTTCAATATGAAACTTTAAAAAATATATATGTGGTTAATAAAATTATTATTTGCACACTTTTTTTCAGATCCTAATGGTGAAATCGAAGAAATCTAAAAGAGATCGACTGAGTATATTTATTAGCACAATTTCAGATATTATGTGACATTAAGAATTTAATATCTTTCGTACTGATAGATTTTAATTCTAAAAACCAAATATTGGTTTTGGAAACAATGGCTAGATTAGCTGCATCGGCCAAAATGTCAATTAATTTTCCAATCACTTCGTCACTTTTACCAATTCATCAATATTTGAATGAAAATAATCGCTTGATTAATGAAGCAATATCTACAATGAGAATTTAGGATATATATATTGGTAGAGAGAGAAATATTGACACCAATTTTAATGCATCTCTCGTTCCTATAAGATTTTATATATAATTAACCTTATATAATACAAAATAAATAAAAAGAGAGAGAAAGAGAGAATCATAAAGTTTATAATCGATGAAATACTCTGATTTTTTTTAATACCTGAAAATATGCATAGAGATTCTTGAGAAAATATTGTGAAAAATCTTGAAGAATCAATTGAAAAATTCTATACTTGAGATTTATATGGATTTTGCAGGGGGAAAAGAACATTTGAAATGGTAATGTATATATGTATGAAAGACTTACATTGATGGTTTACATAAATAAAAGAAAATATTGTGTCAGAATCACAAGGCTTGGAAGTTTTTTCGTTAATTCCTATCTTAGCATAAAAAAATTTCTTTGATGACTTAACCATGGCATAGTTGGCCCCTAACTTGATTACATACAATAATTTTCAGGACGAAGACGATCTAAATGTGCCAATCTTGGAAACTTCATGGACTTTAAAAAGAGCAGTCTGCTTTTCATATGTGTAGACATGTGGTTCACTTACAGTAAAAGCAGTTGCCAACTTCTACCCACCATGATTATCATGGCCTGTACTACGTGTACTAGAGATATTTTTTTTTAATGAGCAGTTTAAAGATAATAACAAAGAAAAGATGATAATGGGATTCAATTACTAAATGGGAACTGTCAATAAAGTCGAACTTTTATATGACTAAACATCGTTTTTTATATATAATTTGTTAAGGTTCATTCTTTCCTATAGGCCATACCATTTTCAAAAATTTTATATTTTATTATTAAAGAAAGAGAAATTTTCACCAACACTATTAAAATAAGAATATTATTTGATTTTATATAAACAAAAATAGGATAATAATTTAATACATTCTCAAAGATATTATTTTTAAAATAAAAGAAAGATGTAATATATATATAAATATATAATGTCTAGAATACATATATATAAGAAATTATTAAATTTTACCAATTCTCTTTATGTAGTGTCTATATGAATTGTATAATATAATAAATGGTGAGGTTTTTATTTATCAATGTTGTGATTGACAATAAAATTCTACTATATAGTATTTTTATTGTGTGTATTTTTATCACAACACACACTTACTTACACGAGTGGAGCTTTGAAACCAAAGCCGTTGTCCCTGTACTGATGAGAGACTGTGGTGTGTAGGTTGGTTTCGTCTGAATTTGCTAAATCTGGTGTTGTAACTTATTCAGAGATCTGATTTTACAGACTTTGGGCCGAGAATATCCAGAAATATATTGTTATAATGCATTATAACGTTCCTTTTGCTACATGAATACCATCTTTTATTAGAACACTTATATTACGATGCACTTGCGCGCCATCTGTTATCAAAATTCGAAACTATTTTAAAAGCGTAAGATTCTTTTTGAAATTAAACAATTTCTACTGCCCTTACTGCAATGGAAAAATGGCCCTCCCTTTAATTTTTCCATTGCAGTAAGGGCAGTAGAAATTGTTTAATTTCAAAAAGAATCTTACGCTTTTAAAATAGTTTCGAATTTTAATACCATCTTTCTATAATATTATATTGTCTATTAACCTAAAGTTGACTCTATCACATCAAGTTCAACACCGTTTTGTCAGATTCAGCCGTTTTTCATAACTATTCTCGAGGGAAGTTTTGAAACCGCAACTGTGTATACTGATGAATCCATTGCCCAAAACCATGGTGTATAGGTGGTATTTTTTCTGAATTCGTCAAAGCTAATGTTATGTGTAGTGTTAGGTTTATTACCTCGCTGAGAAGAGAAATGGTCCTCTACTATCACCTGAAATCAATCAGTCAATGGGCTTTGAGTTCATTAGCCAATCATTGTGAAGTAGTACTTTAGCTCAGAGGTTGCATTGCTTTATTAAATAAAATATCATGTTAATATAATGCATTAGTTATAATAATGAATAGATTCAAAAAGGATTAGTGCGCCATTATAAGAAATTCAAACTATTTTTGACGCGTTATTCAAAATAAATCAATTTTATACTGCCCTTACTGCAAGGATAAAATAAATATCATGTGTTCGATTCTAGTAAGTTCTCTCTTTCCCTATTGAGATTGAAACTAATTTATTACAATGTCCATATAAGATTATATATGGTTATATCAAATTTTAAATGAATAAGATCAAATAATAATTAATTAATTAATGAATAGATGTAAATATATATATTAAATAATTGATAGATATACATGTATATACAATGTCGTCGTTGGTGGCGCCCACCGCGGGAAAGACTCCGCCACCGGTAGACCGCCAGAGTTCTTTCCCATAGAGTGGGCAGGTCGATGTGATGGCTGGCGTTACCCAACTCAAAGCCAAGATGGTACTTGTAGATGGTATCCTTCGCCACACTTGTCAGTTTCATTGCCTCGGGATGGTGGTCGACGCAGAAGAACCAGGCTTTCAGATCCAGGGCACTTAGCAGAAGGCGAACACCTCCCAGAGCAGGGGTTGCACGGCTTGAGGCAGGATGGTCAGGATGGGGTAGGGCGTGGAGGGCCAGCCGTAGGGCGACATCTGCTTCGTGCCCGAGAAGCAGTTGCGACGCAGGTCGGCCCATGAGATTAAGTGGGGCACATCGATGGTGGAGGTCCACCGCGCAGCCAGCTCGGCAACAGGATGGGCCTGCAGCCGTGACGAGTCCAGTGCCGGGCGCGTGATCTGGCTGGTGAGACGGGTAATGAGTGTATCCGATCCCCGCAGGACGATGGGTCTCCGCCTCGTACTCCTGCAAGAGATGCTGACAGAAAGCTCCTAGGTTCTGCGCGTCTAGGAGCGCGGCCCGCGTTTAGCGCACTAGGGCAGGGGCGTCATCGGAGAAGTCACTGACGGTCGCCTGTAGCCAGCGCTCGGGAGCCAGCAGGTCTGGCGGCCGCAGGAACCTGTTGTCGCCTCGAAGACGCAGGGACCTCGGGCTGGCGGGGCTCAGAACCCTTTGGTCCAGCTCTAGGACGCTGGCCGCGGCTTCCCAGAGGATCAGCAGTTTCCTCCTCCTAGGCGAGAGCCAGACGTCAGGAGCCGTCGGTGTCAGCCACGCCCGGCCGCGAATGAGCCAAGTTTAGCCGTTGGCGGCGCCACGCAATGAGGCCTGGACCCCCTTCAGGCAAGCGAGCCGAAGCTGGCCCGCGATGTCAAGCAGGCCGACGCCACCCTCGGAGATAGGTCGCGCAAGTAAGCTCCCGGGAAGCCACGAGACTCGTCTATTGAATAAGGCAACATGTTTCTCTGGGGATTAGTTTCTTTCGGTTTTATTGCAATCTCAAGTTTTCGGGCATTACTGCCCTTCAACAGAAGGAACAAAAATGAACAACAATGTGATTGGCTGGATTTCGTACATATTACTTGATGTTAAATTATTTTTCTGAATTAATTTGTATATTAGTTAGTATCTAACGGTGTTTCATCATTGTTCATTTTTGTACTCCTGTAGATGGCCATTAATGCCGGAAAACTTGAGAATTCAATAAAAAAGAAAAGAAAAACATCTCCAGAAACCTGTTGCTTTATTTAATTCATATACAGGAGACTCACATCTATTGTATCCTAAATTTTAAACTGCATCTACATTTATATACACACCTACTTGTTAAATTTATGAATTTACATTAGTAGTTTTACATAGGAAAAGAGTGAGAGAAAGTGGCCTTTTCTCATATATATGATCTTCTCGAGTGAATGTTCACCGAAACAATCATGTTCCTGCCGCTTTCCAGATATCATTCTGTCGAATTATAATTTCAGCGAGATTGGTCGAATAGTGAGGAAACGTAAATATCACAGATATATATATAGCATACTTATATATAGAGAGAGAGATTGAGATTGAAACTGATTTATTATAACGTCCATATAAGATTATATAAGGTTAAATACATAAATGAATAAATAAGATTAATAATGATAGATATATGAATAAATATATATAAATAGATAAAATAATTGATAAATATACATTTATATGTGGTAACCGAGGGTCAAACCTGTAGTAACCGAGAGGGACAGTCAGGGCGTGGAGAGTTTTCCAGTACCTCTCTGCACCTTGGAAGACCTTTAACCGTTCTAACAGAGTACAGGCTGTCGTGGTCGAGGCAGAGTGGAAAGCTTGGGAATGTCCACACACAAAAAACGAAGAGACACAGTTGTAGTAGGAAAGTTCCGTGAACAGATAAAAGTCGAGGTAAGAGCAAGATGGAGATAGAAGAGTTCTTACTGTTTTACATGGTCGATGAGGTGGACCTGGGTACAACCGACGAGGGCTCACGCTGATGATGAAGAGACTATAATTTCGGCTCAAACCGAGGTTTTATATACCTTTGCCGAGGGGGGAGACATGCGGGAATTTGGACTTTGAACGGGTGCAAAGGGCGTGGGGCGTCTGCGCTATTCTGTACCCTTTGACTTTGATGGCAACGACTTGCCAAATTCCTCTTTAGGGTTGTTGGATTTCTATCTCGATCTCTTTCTTAGCTCAGCTCTTAATCTATTACATAGTTTTATTTATTCATCCTCAGTTTGTACAAAGTACATTACATATGGGGATGCAATGACCCATGTCAATCATGCGTATAATTATTTATAGATGTGTTTCTATATACAACATGACAATCTTGTTATAAGTATTATACAATATAGGGTTGTTGGTTTAAATTACCATATATATATATAAATATATATATACAAGGTCTTCATTGGTGGCGCCCACCGCGAGAAAGACTCCGCCACTGATGGACTGCGAGAGTTCTTTCCCACAGAGTAGGCAGGTCGAGGTGTTGGCTGGCATTACCCAACTCAAGACCAAGATGGTACTTGTAGATGGTAGCCTTCGCCACACTTGTTAGCTTCACTGCCTCGGGATGGAGGCCGACGCCGAAGAGCCAGGCCTGCAAATACAGGGGCAAGTCGCAGGAAGCGAACACCTCCCGGAGCAGGGGGCGCACGACTCGGCAACTCCAATATCTATGAGTCAGCGACCCGTCGCTGGACCCACAGGCGGCACAGTTGGCACGCCTCGAGGCAGGATGGTCAGAAAGGGGTAGGGCGTGGAGGGCCAGCCGTAGGGCGACATCTGCGTCGTGCCCCGAGAAGAAGTTGCGACGCAGGTCGGCCCAGGGGATGGAGCGGGGCACATCCACGGTAGAGATCCACCGCGCAGCTAGCTCGGCAACAGGATAATCCTGGAGCCGTGCCGAATCAAGTGCCCGGCGCGCCTCTGGCTGGTGAGGCGGGTAATGGGAGTCGCCGATCCCCGCAGAACGATGGTCTCCGCCTCGTACTCCGCATGATAGCTGGAGCTGGCGTTTTCCCGCAGGGGACGTTGGCAGAAGGCCCCCAGATGCTGCGCGTCCAGGAGCGCGGCCCGCGTTGAATCAGTTGTTTTTATTACTACGACTACGACTTTAAAACCTATAACAGATTTAAATTTGAAAAATAGTATAATGCGTCTAAGTTTAAAGCATATAGACTTAAATATATATAGTAATGGAGTTTATATATAGATTTTTATTCATTTTATTAAAACAGGAAATTATTTTTATTGTTGATACTATTTACCGTGCGCATTGTTGCCTAATTTTATATTAATCGCGAATATCGTATCAGCCTGAAATACAATAAAAAAAAAAACTAAGAGCACCAAGTTCTATATGGCTTATATGTTGGTTGCGCGCGCAAAAAGGGCTATAGTTTCACCGCAGTAGAACAGTAGAAAGTTTGTTTGAATAAAAATTCGTGCATGCTAGTTTTATTTCTCATATACTTAGTTAATATGTTATATTGCCTTTATAATTAATGTTACCTAACTGGCCTTGTCTTTTGACTCAAACTTGTCTTTAGTGTTTGCCCGCATTACCCGATGCGCAGACATTTAATTCTACTGTCCAAAAGATTTATGTCCATATAGTTGCTAAAATGCTATAACTAAGATTCCACCCTTTTCAGTGTCGCATATAAAATCAGAATCGTCGAATTCAATATTAGAGCTCTAAAAAACCGGTATGGTGAATTAAATTGGCGAAACCGCTAGGAGGATTAACCATTGATGAGTCAAGCCCTCCAAATAGTTTCTATCGCATTAAAGACAGTATAAAGATAATTTTATTTGGATAAGAAACATAAGTGCTTAATAGGTTTATTTATTACTAGACGCCGACCCGGGCTTCGCCCCGGGATTGACCCGTGTGCATATCTACCCGAGTGATATATATTTAGATAAGTTTTTTTTTTTTAATAATCGTCTTTACTCGAGGGAATGTTTGTAGTCTAGTATGTTGATATAATAAATCTTTCTGAATATTAGGAAAGGTCAGGTAATTTTTTTGTAGGGTGATGCTCTGAAAAAGAACGCTATACCACTTTATCAATAAACAAATTGGCGAGGCCAAAATAAGCAACCTAAACAATCCATTAGCTTTGCAAGATAAGAAAAGAAATAGAGAAAGGCATGCAAAATTCTCAACACAAATCAAAAGCTTTAATCCTCATTAGTAATGTATATTAGGTAGGATGAGGTTTATTTTGTTTCTATTACATTACATGGAATAAATTTTTGTTTTTCTAATAAAATTTACCGACCTCTTTGTTCACTGAAACCTAAACAAAGTGTATGTTAGACCACTCTTTGTTCAACCTTACACATTGTTTAGGTCTCTTATTAGGTGCAAGATGTATACTAATGCTAAAATGGTAATTTGGGTAAACATAGGTAAATTCATGTTGGGCCAGTATTGTTCAGCAAGCCAACACAGATATAACATTACGGTATGAAGCAAGTTGTGCTAAAACTAATATTTCCAATCAAATTATCCAAAAAATAACACATACTATGTAATATAAACACATGTATGTAAAATAAACACAACAATAACCAATAATTAAAAACCATAAATTTTCCTAACACAGTATACATCTTAAGTAAGAATACCTCACCATGAAGGTTTAAAACCCTACACATTGAAACATGTGAAAATGTAGCATGTGTGTATGATGGGCTTGAAGAGAAAATATTTAAAAAAGATATTTATTGAAACTTTTGTAATACCACACCAAATATGCATATTTACAGTTACAACAGTTGAGGATCTTATTAGCGCTTTAAAAGGGACAATCATATATGAGCAAAGCATCTATGTAAATTAGAGGACATTATAAACATAGTGAAAAAAATATAAAAGGTAATGAATAAATTTTTTGCTAATTGAGGAAAGAAATACCTTAAGAAAGAGCTTCTTGATAAACAATATTTTTTGTGCTGCCATTAGGTGCGAGAATAAAAAGATTATTGGAGGAACTAACGCGTGAGCAGGCAACATAAAGCTGGCCATGGAAAAAACATGGAACCTGAAGATCAATTCCAGCCCATTTCAATGTTTGACCTTGTGCTTTGTTAATTGTCATTGCAAAGCACAACTTAACAGGAAATTGAAGTCTTTTAAAATGAAAGGGCAAATCTGAAGATATAATGGGAATCCTAGGAATCATAACCTTCTCACCAGTGCCGCATCCAGTCAAAATAGTCGCCTCCAGCAGATATCTGTGTAAGCTGTTAACTTGCAACCGAATACCATTACACAATTTTGGGGGATTAAGATTTCTTAACAATATAATCGGGGCGCCAACCTTTAGGGTAAGACTGTGCACAGGCATTCCAGGCGGATTGATTGAATTTAAAAATTCAATGGGATAATGCACAGAATCATTCGGATCTACAACAGTGTCTATTGACAAATAAGTTCTTGAAGGAGCGATAAATTTACCGAGGATATATTCATTTATCTTGTCCACAGCATCATTTCTTGGTGCTAATAAAGCCCTTTCACTGAACCAAGAAAGTGGCATGGTAAGTAAAGAGCCTATATTGGGGTAAACAGATGATATTAAGGTATGGATATCTTCAACCAAGACACAAAGATCACTTGATGCAATGGAGATGAGTCCCTCGTGAGTTGCAAATGTCCCATTGCCCAGTTCAAGCAACAGCTGAGAGAAGCTGCTTCCTCTGTCGCCAAAGAGATGTGACCGCATATTGATAGTGAGAGATAACTTAACAATACTACTCCAAATATGAGAGCGTTTAAGGCATGCATTAACCTCGTCTGCTCGAGTGCCTTTGGGAATAACCGGTAAAGTTTGTCGGAAGTCCCCAACAAAAAGAAATGTCACCCCTCCCATTATGCTGTTGTTATCCCTAAGATCTCTAAGAGTGCGATCAAGGGCTTCGATTGAGCGTCTATTAGCCATTGTGCATTCATCCCATATAAATAATGAGCTTTGCTGTAGAATTTTGGAAGTGGCGCTCTGTTTAGCAATGTTACAAACTGCTAATTCATCATCATAGAGATTCAAAGGTAGCTTAAATAGAGAATGTGCTGTTCTGCCGCCATCAAGGAGTGTAGCGGCGATTCCAGAAGAAGCAGCAGCACAAACTACTAAACCCTCTAAGCGCAATTTGGCTAACAAAAGATTAATAATAAAAGTTTTTCCAGTGCCACCAGGAGCATCCAAAAAAAATCGTGCCAGCCCTAGAGCGAACACTATTAAGAATGGCCTCATAACAATATTTCTGATCAGGATTTAAAGAAGATTCGCGGGTTGAAGCCAAAGTTTCTAGTTCACGCCTATCATATATGTCTGATAAAAATGATGCCTCTCTTGGTGGTGATACATTTTCAGGAAGAGGCAAACCCATACATGCAATACTTTTACCTGAAATTGACAGAACATGTTTTTCAATTTCCAGTAACGCAGCATTGTAATCAAGTTCAGGGATGGACATATCTCGTCGCATTCGGTGCAAAATATCTTCAGACATACACTCCTTATGAGCATGCCACAGCGTAAGTGTATCAGACAGGTGGCAGAAGATGAGCATTGTAGAGAACAATGCTCTCACCGATGCTGCATTACGACATATAGATGCCTCTTTGAGAGTTTCATTCCAGTGAGAGTCGTCTTCTAGTAAGCCTAAAGCTTTGCAGGCCATTTGGAAGGTAGTGTGGATAACTCCGTCAACTGTGCGCAAACTCTGGAAAGAACATGGCCCTCTAATATGGAACAAAAGAAGTCTCAAATAGTAGCATTCAGCATTAGTTGGGTGAACTGTATAGACGCGGCCAAGAACATCACTTTTCCGCACACCAGGATATCCTTCTACAGGAGTACCCTGCTTCCTGGCTAAAAATTTATTGTTGGTCCAGGTATAGAAAGAAGGAACTTCACAGTATAATAGTGTCCTAGCAAATGTGTCTTGGTTACAAAGCTTAAAAAATGCTGTCAGAGTTGTATCTCTTGGATTTGAAATAACATTTTCTGCATTTGCAGTAGTGAAATAGACCCTCTGTCCATTTTCAAGGTGAACAGCTAAGTGTACAATAGGAGGTGATCTTTCATGGATGCTGAAACCCAGAATCCTCCAAACAGCTTCTGCGGAACTTATATAGCGGCCAGACTGAAATTGGGTAACCTCATCAAGGTGATTCAAAGAGAAAACTGCCTGATCAGTTCCTTTATTAATGTATTTGCACACGTATTTGATGGCCTTTACGGAGCTGCAGTATTCCACATTTATATGGGAATCAAAAGCACGAAGGAGAACAGAATTATAGGGCACAATCCAGCGATTGTCAATTTCAAAAGTAACTCCTCGCATATTCACCGATGAAGTAAGACCACCTTCAGCAGAGCACCGTCTTCGGTATCGGGGATAACCATCTTCTGTTGTCGAAGTTGTCTCACAAAAACCTTTAGGATATTTTTTGCTACATTTCCCATCCTTCATACATGGAGAATTTGTATTCAGAACCCCACATGGACCATGAACCATTTGTTTAATGACAATTGCATGAAGCTCTGGGTCTAAGTTAATATCCGGAATCTCGGCTTGTATGACCTCATCAATTTGATTAGGTCTAATCATGTTTGTAAGCCAAAGCAGTAAATGCGCATGTGGTAGACCACGCTTCTGCCACTCTATTGTGAACATAAAACAATTGCAAGGCCCAAATAGCTCAGACTTAGTCACTAAATAGATAAGCTTTTTCATTTTAAGGTGAAAAACACGACTAATCAAATCATATCTATCTTTAGCAGAGTTATTTGAAAATAAATGTATCTGAATTTCTTTCCATTGAGGGTTGCATGTAAATGTTATAAAAAGCTGAGGCCTTCCATAGCTACGAACATAAGTCATTGCATCTTGGGTCCGCTCATGCAGATAACGGGGACCACCAGTAAACGATGATGGCAGTATGACTATTTGGCCTATATTGGCTAAATTCTCATCTGCTCGCAGAGCATCTTGCAGGTGAATATAATTTTCTGTCCGAAGCTTTTTCTGATTGCGCCGTATGAAGGAAAGCCTTTCTGATTCAACCTTAGCATACATATCAACCCAGAATTGATTTGTAAGCATGCCATAACGCAGTAGCGAGTTAAATTCCCCAGCACGAGCCATCATTCTGTAAGCATAAAAATTCATGCACGATACAGTCTTCTGCATTATTTCTCTAGTGGATGGATTGACTTGAGGTAGCGAAACAGAATAACCGACCTCACCCCTGCAAAAAATTAACGGGTATTGTAGAGGGTCATATGCTTGATGGATCTCGGATATTCTTTGTGTCAAATTATTACGACAATGTAATACAATATCTCTTGGCCCAAATTCCTGACCTACCATCAGCAGAGCTACTTCATTGGTCATGGGCGCATTGTAGCGACGCTCATGCTCTTCTGGTGGAAGCTTATCAGAGTGTATAATAACCCGGTAGTCAGCGTGATTTTGAGGAAGAGTTTCTAAGGCTGCTTTAAAGGATTGAATATAATGATCGTGCGCATGCAATAAATCTTGCAAAGAGCGAACTAAATCTCTGTTCAAGTTTGCTGTAATGTTGCAACGTGCAGTAACCTGAGACTCATAATTATCGATAAAGTATATCTGCAGGAATTTGTGCTCACTATCAGGTTCCGGAAGGAGACTACCAATTACGTGGTAAACCTGGCCTTGGACTTTAAAAGTAGGCATATAACCTTGCTCCACAACTTGTCTAGCACCAAAAGATGTCATTTGGAATATAGAGTTATATCTACGGATATGCAGCAAGAAGGACTTCGATAGAGGATGTAGGCCAGAGAGCAAAGAGAAAATAGGTTCTGGAGGGGACTCAATAGCAGGTAGAGAAACTCTACCTTGTTTACAACAGAGGCCTAAGGGTTCATCTTTAAATCTCAAAGCAGAGCAAAACTGGCATACCCGAGACATTTGGCCTATATCGACAGATGAATCAGCTTTATAATCAATATGGGCATTATACTGCAAACCTGAAAACGGCTTATGAGTCCAAAGCTGAATACGCTGAACAGGAACTTGCATAGTTTGTGTAGCTGCGACGCGGGCTTCAGAAGACCTAAGACGGCGAAGCTCACGACGCGTCTCACGTTGAAGTGGTGTCTCAATAGCTCTAGCATTCCTATATCTCCTGGAAGCAGCCGTATTCCTACCAATTAAAGGTCGGCTGCGGCGAGGCATATTCTGAAAAAAAAAAAGATTGAGATTAATAACAAAAGCTTAAAAACCAGCAATTTATAAACAAAGCATAAAAATTTCCTGTCTTTTTGAAGTAAAAATCAAAATTCTTAAATTTTTTCTTCAAAAAATAACCTTCCAGATATGTTAAAAAGATTATAAAAAACTAAAAGCATAATATTAAAAATAAAAAATTAATGTACAAAACCAGTTATCACTAAAAAGCCTCAAAAATAGACCAACCGCCGGACACGGCAATGAAAAAGCATGCTTTTTTGAGGAAAAAATAGAAATAATTCTCTAAAATACAAAATACAACCCCTATATATATATATATATGTGATGATTTAAGACCATGGAATTGTTGTAAATAGTCTAGATATCTACTACCACATGTTCCACCCCATGACTGTATATAACTTCTTATGTACTGCACATAGAAAGCCTCAACTAACATCAATCTGTACCGCGTAAGAATCTAATAAAGTATAACAACTGTACAGATAGAAGGAATGGAGACTAACAGGAGAAGATTAAGGTTAAAACTAATCAGGCTTAGGTGAGAGTAGAAGTCAAACCTAAGAAGTAGGCCTAGAAGAGAGCCCGACTATTAATAAAGTCACAGTTAACCTTCTGACCCCGGAAACCCTGCGAGCTAAGTTTAAGCCAATATTTCCTGACAGGACCGGGCGTATCTGGTGACCGCAAAAGTTATAAAAGTAGAGAGACGCCCAATATTTCCGGAACAAGGCCGGACGTATCTTCCATCAAAGAAAGCCGCAAGGCCAATTAGAGAAGACCATACCTAAGTAGGTCAACCAATAGCCAGCGGCCACGTGGCATGGTCCCGCCAATTGGGAAAGAATCACCTAAATAGGTCAACCAATTAGAAAGAAGAAAGGTCTTGGTATTAAATCGAGAACCTAGGTTAGGCAGTCTACGCTTGGCTCTCAAGAAGGTAACACTTGCTCTAAAGATCTCCCTCTCTCCTCATCCCATTCCTTCTTGACGTCAGACGCTTCTTAGTGGAATCTCTGTTTGTTTATTTCACCTTTGGCCCAGCTGTGTCGCCTTCCACCACGACTGCACGGTAGAGTTGACATCGAGGGTCGTCTAGCATCAGGTAACACTGGTCCCAGAGGTCCCAAGATATCACAGACTCCCCCGTCCCGAAGAGTCGACAGGATAGTGGACGCCAAGGTACAAGTAAGCAAGTAGACCACTGTCTGTACAGAAAGATGGAACAGGGAAGAGAGGAGAATCCAAAGGAACCAATGGAGTCCGATCCCGACTCCGAAAGTGGCGAAAACACCACTTTTCCAAAGAAAGAAACCACCCTCGGTAGGACGCAGGAAGTTCCCCCCAGCCACGAGGACGCAACGCCCCCGCCGCCGGTGTCAGATGTCCTGGGGAGTTTAGCCAGGACGATATATCAACTCTCCTCGGCGACAGGACTTTCGCGAGATGTGGAGCTATCGCGTTACGATGGTTCGTACGAGGCGCAGAGCTTCTTCGACAACTACGACGCCCAAGCTGATCTGGCCCAACTACACTACACCGAAAGACTGAGAAGGCTTCCCAACCTCCTACAAGGTAAGGCCCTGCACTACTTCCGCAGCCTAAAATTAGACAAATTATATTACGTTGACGCAAGGCAGGCCCTGATAGACCTCTTTCCTGAAACCACAAACGCGTCATTTGCCCGATTCTTGGCCATTAAGTTGACAGATCGCTCCTCGTTAGAGGAATATTACCAAAAAAAGACGGTGTGTGGCCTACAGCTGAACCTTCCCCACAAAATCCTTTTAGAATCCCTGACTGATGGGTTACCCGTCGCTGATCAGCGCATTGTCGCTGCCGTGCAACCGAACACCCTCCAAGCGTGGTATAGTGTAGTATCGCGCGTAAGAGGAACCCACAGTGCGTCGCAAGTGTGCCAACAGACGACCAGAACAACGCCCAACCCTTCCTTCGCACCGTCACCGAGGTACAGTGCTCCGCGACCATGGTCAGCGCGACCCAACTACGCTGCCAATCCACCCCCTTCATCCTGCGGGTATTGCGGCGCCATGCACTGGCACGCCCAGTGTCCCAAACGGCCTGCACAGAGCCGTCCAAGACCTGTGTACCGAGCCACAACTTATCCGCAGCACGACAGAACTGTGTTGTCCTCTCCCGCACCCTTCCGAGTTAACAACACGCGAGCGCATGTTACCCGCTCCCCTGATCCTCTCTACACCACGAGCCCAGCGCAAGCAGTGAACCCTAGCTGTCCCATGGGTACCTCGACCACGGCACCAAAACAGGCCTGTTTCGACGCCCAAGACAGCACAACAGTAGGTTCCTCCTCACATAACTTTCGTTGAACAATTGCTCGTTCGAGCTGAACTGCCCAATAATGTAAACCTACCTCTGCTACTTGATACAGGAGCATCTATCGATATAATTGATCGGAATACTTTTAAAATAATAGAAACCAATTTGCAAAAGAAAATACCTGTTCACCCATTTAACTTAACTATTAATGCCATAGCTAACAATATTTTCACCATAGGTTATATCTTTTTAAACGTAAAAATAGGTAACATAACGCAGAACCTAAAATTCCATATTATAGATACCCCCTTGCCTTTTGGCATATTATCCCTTAACTCCATAAAAAGATTTCTACTAATTATAAACTGTCCTCAGCTACTCCTGTATCAAGATAATGTACCTCTACCAACTACCTTATACAAATTCACCTCGTGCAAGCAACACGTGTCCCATGGACAGGTTAATACAACTGTCCCATTTACTAAATCTTCCCCTCCTGGAACGGGTTGCTCACACGTGGTGAACTCCAACACTCTTATTTGGCCTCAATGTAATGTTCCTGATCCTATTTTCAACGCCTCTATGTCCTCCTCTTGCATATCTTTGGACACAAGTAACCTAGGTCACTGTCCCTATAATTTACACAAGGTACTGCATCAATTTACACCCGTTTTCGCCGCCAATAAATACGACGTCCCTAAGCTTAAAATACCTCCCGTAAAAATCAATACTACTTCGGACAAGGTAATTGCCTTACGTCCTTATCGCGTACCCCTAAATGACCAACTTGAAATACAAACACAGATCGAACACATGCTTGAACACGGTATAATTACAACCTCTGTATCTCCCTATGCCAGTCCTATTACGCTTGTCACCAAACGTGACAAATCAAAACGCTTTTGTGTTGACTATCGTAGGATTAATGAAATCATTGCACCAGACGTCCATCCTCTCCCCTTGATAGAGAATATACTCGACAAACTCTCACGCGCCAAATATTTCTCCTCAGCCGACATATCTTCTGCCTATTGGCAGGTCGAAATAGATCCCAGTTCCCGTCACCTTTTAGCTTTCGTGACATTAGACGGGCAATACGAATTTTGTAGGCTTCCTTTTGGGATGCGCAACTCACCACAGATTTTTGAACGTGCAATAAACCAAATATTCCAAAAATATAAGTTAAACTTCATAGCCCACTATTTCGATGATTTTATTATCTTTTCGGATACCTTAGAAGAGCATATTCAACACGTAGAAAAATTCCTGGAGATCTGCCAACAGGAAAATATTAAACTAAACTATAAAAAATGCGAATTTTTGAAGACATCAATAGAATTTCTAGGATACACTGTTAAGAACGGAACTTACACACCGCAGACCCGTAACCTCGATATTATTAACGCTATCAAACCTCCCTTCAACCAAAAAACGTTACAGTCCTTTTTAGGAGCCGTCAACGTGTATAACAAGTTTATACCCGATTATGCCCGTCTCAGAACCCCACTCAACCATTTACTTAAAAAAGACACTAAATGGCAATGGGACGAAAAATGTCAACAGGCATTCACGGCTCTCAAGGAGAGCTTAACAAGTAAGCCCGTATTACATCTGTATCAGGATGGCTTACCCTGCCGCTTGTACTGTGACGCCTCCACCCAGGGAATCGCAGGAATTCTCAAACAAGTACATCCGGATGGAAAAGTTCATCCCACACAGTATTACAGTAGAGCACTACGCCCTCACGAACGCAACTATACCATTTCAGAGTTAGAATGCTTAGCGATCGTAGAAAGCATCGAAAAATTCCGCATCTATCTATCCAGTATCAAATTCACTGTCTACTCCGACCACCAAGCCCTACAATGGCTTAAAACTATTAAAAACCCGTCAGGACGACTTTTTAGGTGGAGTTTAAGACTATCCACTTACGACTATGAAATACAGTACCTCAAGGGAACCCAGCAACACGAGGCCGATTTGCTTTCTCGCAATCCATTTTGTGGATTTATCAGTGCCCGTACTATTAAGAAACACCAACCGAATATCACAGATACCAGTGTCGCTGTAGACGTCAACGGTCTACACACCATACGGCGTAAAGGTGTAAATCGAATAATAATACCCGAAGCTCTTCAACACTCGCTTATGAACCAGGTTCACAGCGAATACAACCATCCCGGTATCTCCCAAATGGCTCGCCTAATCTCTACTCAGTATTACTGGAAAGGTATGGCCAAGTCCATACAAAAATTTGTAAATTCCTGTCATACCTGCCAAATCATCAAAAGACCCAAAGGTAAGCCTTATGGCACCTTAGGACAAATTCCCCCACCACAACAGCCATTCGATTTAATATCAATAGATACAATAGCCGGATTTTCGAAATACGGACACTCCAAGACGTATCTCCATGTTATAGTGGATCACTTGACCAGATACGCTTGGGCATTCCCATCGAAATCTACAAGTACCTTAACGTACATCCAAACCCTAAAAAAGGTACTACAACAAGGGTCTCCAAAACGTCTACTTTCGGATAGAGCGCCCGCATTCACCTCCGAAAAATTCCGCAAATTTCTGCTATCTCGTGGTATACAACCACTACTTACCACCAGTAACAATCCGCAAGCTAACGGATTGATAGAACGATTGAACGCCACCATCACTGGAAAACTAAGGTTACTTTATCTCGAAAACCCGAAGACATCTTGGACCAAACTAATTAAACAAGTTGTCCAAATCTATAACCAATCCCCGCACACCGTCACAGGTTTCCCACCGATCTTCTTGATGTTTAATAGCATCCCACCAGAACTAAAAAATCATTACAACCCGTTCCCCGACGTACAGAAGGCTAGGCAACTTGCCTCCAGCAGAACACAGCTTAAGCATGAAAGGGACAAACAAAGATATGATAAGGGTCATCAAGCCCCGCATTTCGAGATTGGTGACCTAGTCCTCGTAAAAAATTATAAACATCCCGATACGGGAAAATTGGCACCATACTTCACAGGTCCGTTTACAATTATAGAAATAATATCCCCAAACGTAGTCCGAATTAACAGACCCAATCGACCCCTAAATAAAGAAGATGATACAGTTCATGTGAACAAACTTAAATACTATACAGAAGATATCTTATTCCTCGCGCCCCAGCCTCTAATTCCAACACCTCGCGTAACACCTGATGTCCACTTGATAGAATTCGGCCATTTATGTCCCACAATATTTGACGCGCAGAAATCCCGTCTTATACCCCCGACTTGCTCAGCGCCTTTTCTGCACCTTAATGCAGAGATCTTCCAATAAGTTGAAAGAAAACAAGCAGCCTCGCAAAGGGCCGCCTGACCTAAATCCGGAATCACATTAAAAATAGGTTCGCTCCCCCTCGCCCCCCCGAGCAAACAAACAGCCGACATCTTGTTACCGCCCGTCGCCACCCCGATGTCACTCTAATGGATTTTCGCTACCTATTAAATTAAACATTAGTGCGTACATTTACTAACAAATCTGTTCACTAACATTCTCTCGCCCTCGATTAACTTGTCCACTTAACATCGACACTTAGAACCAAGGACAACATTTTACCTAAAAATCACACACACCCACACATGTTAAAAAAAAAAAAAAAAAAAAACAACAACAACAACCCTTTATCGGTTAGAATAGATCGCCGTGTTTCTCCTGCACACACAGAATAAATGCCGCTTTAGGAAGAATCACGTTTTCACCTAAACGTGGCGCAGGGAACAAAAAATCGACAACATTAGGACTCAGTAAGTTTCACAGTTGGAAACAATGTGATCCACGAGTCGCACCAAACTTAAAACAAATTCGATAAGTTAGAACAACTTAGGCCAACAAGACCAAAGATATCGCGATCGAGGACAATTTAAAGCTCTCTCCACCCATCCTAAAAAACAGGAACATTACATTTGGCCTACAACTTTCCATTCTTTCACGATATATAATTTCTATGTATAATCTTACTTACTCTTCTTTCTCGATGAACATTTTTTAAAATTTTTCATTTTAATAATCTTGTATATAATCATTATATAGCTCTTATAATTGTTTTTTTTTAACGTCAACCAATCAGTTTAGATTATTGTCATTTTATTTTATTTTTCTTTACCAAAACTTATTTACTTTTGCTTTATGACTCTATTCTATAATCAACTTTATATTTTATCTTTCATATCTAATAATCTCAAGTTTATATTTCATGTTTATATCACTAATTTGCCTTTTGTCATTTTATATTTTTTCTCACTTTATAAATTAGATGTTATTTACATTTTTTCATCTTCCGCTACCATGTCAATGCTATCGAGTATATTATTGCTCATTATTAATTTTCATTTAATATTTTCACTTTCTATTACCCCTTATATACTGCTGTAGTGTGTTAATCTTTGTATCATATCATCACTATTTTTACTTTTTTTAAAGATTACTTTGCATTTAACTTCGCAATTCTATTTTCGATTTTTTAAATCCTTTAACGCTATATGCAAAGCCTTAATTTCGCAATTTCACATCTCAATGATATATTCTTTTATAATCAAACTAAAAATCATGATCTAAAAACAGGGCAATCTTCAATAACCTCTTAAACAACCACTTTAAAGGTTACTTCTTAATAAATACTAACCCTTTTCCGCAGGAACTTTTAACTCCTTCGCAGGCTAGACTTGACCTACTTTGATTTCGTAATTAACAATCTTGACACACCGTCCCCCAGATTTACCTATCCCTACTTCTGGCTTGGATACGTGCAAATTGTATTTTTTTTTATATATTCCAGGGCACTCTCATGCCACACGCTGGCACATCTTTTTTTTTATTTTACTCTTTTTCTCGCTAAGCCCCTGACGACTCTAATTAAAACTTTGATTTCTGGTCACTGATCTTCGCCCTCTTTATCCTGCATGCGTACGTCTTAACGACTAATTACTAAAACCCATAACAATCACCCTTATCTTACTATTCGATTGTGGTACTGTAACTTTATTCGGTCCTTAAATTTACATGTGAAACATGGCCTTGGTTTTCCGCGCCGTGCACATTAAATGGTTTGGGACTTGAGTCAAAGTGACATTGCCGCAACCAAGTAATAACTAACCCCTCAACCCTTTCTAACGCCCATCACGAAGAGATCATGATTTACCCATCCAATCATTTATAGTTTTACCTATAATCATTATATGTTCTCTATTAAATATTTTATTCATATTTTTATTTTTACTTGTATGTTTAGTATTAGTTGTTTATGCTTTATTATCTCTTATGGATATACAGAAATCAACCCCATGTTATATACCAACTCATTTCAATTAATTTTTAAAAATTACTTCCTTAATAACAGTCTTCCTATTCCGCTCTCTTAAATCCCTCCATATGAACCCTCTCACATCCGGGGCCATCTGTGATGATTTAAGACCATGGAATTGTTGTAAATAGTCTAGATATCTACTACCACATGTTCCACCCCATGACTGTATATAACTTCTTATGTACTGCACATAGAAAGCCTCAACTAACATCAATCTGTACCGCGTAAGAATCTAATAAAGTATAACAACTGTACAGATAGAAGGAATGGAGACTAACAGGAGAAGATTAAGGTTAAAACTAATCAGGCTTAGGTGAGAGTAGAAGTCAAACCTAAGAAGTAGGCCTAGAAGAGAGCCCGACTATTAATAAAGTCACAGTTAACCTTCTGACCCCGGAAACCCTGCGAGCTAAGTTTAAGCCAATATTTCCTGACAGGACCGGGCGTATCTGGTGACCGCAAAAGTTATAAAAGTAGAGAGACGCCCAATATTTCCGGAACAAGGCCGGACGTATCTTCCATCAAAGAAAGCCGCAAGGCCAATTAGAGAAGACCATACCTAAGTAGGTCAACCAATAGCCAGCGGCCACGTGGCATGGTCCCGCCAATTGGGAAAGAATCACCTAAATAGGTCAACCAATTAGAAAGAAGAAAGGTCTTGGTATTAAATCGAGAACCTAGGTTAGGCAGTCTACGCTTGGCTCTCAAGAAGGTAACACTTGCTCTAAAGATCTCCCTCTCTCCTCATCCCATTCCTTCTTGACGTCAGACGCTTCTTAGTGGAATCTCTGTTTGTTTATTTCACCTTTGGCCCAGCTGTGTCGCCTTCCACCACGACTGCACGGTAGAGTTGACATCGAGGGTCGTCTAGCATCAGGTAACACTGGTCCCAGAGGTCCCAAGATATCACATATATATATATATATATATATATATATATATATATATATATATATATATATGGTTAAAAAAAATTACAAATAATCTAAATATAAAATACTTAATCAAATAAATTAAAACATCTTTAATCAAATTTAGAAAAAGGACCTCAAAAAGACAAATAAATGAATCCGTTAAAGAAATCCCTCGCTTATTTAAAAATATAAATAATTTATTTTTTAGATACAACCCATATATGTAGAAAATATAATAAATAAACTGTATTTAAAAGATAAAAGGAATAATTAAAAAATTCCATAAGAAATTTTAAAAAAGGACTTCAAAATGACCCATAATTGAACATACCAATAAAATATCTTGCATCTTAGTGAAAAAAAATAGAAATAATCCAAAAGTTGTTTACAAAACAACCCATATATGCTGAAAACACCATAAATAATTAGATAATAAAAGGCATATATTGGATTTTATAAAATATTTATTTTGCCAATATTTCGGCCGGCTGAACGCCAACCTTTATCGAGGCATTACATTTTTGTATACACAATCTCAGCGCCGCATAGTGTTATAATATCACAGTTGAAATCAATTAAAATACAGAGTAGGTGGGAGAAATTTGTGCATGAAAAAATATATATATTATAAAAAATTGTAAAAAGTATTTTAAAATAATTCATTAATAACTCATAAAGAGATAAATGTAAAAATATGTGTATATATTAAAACATTTGAAAATAAATTTAAAATGATTTAAATAATAAACTGTAAGAACCCCTTATAAAAAGTTTTTTAAAATGTGGGTATTTAAAAAATTCATTTCAAAATTTAGGAGATCGATTTATAAATAAGTAAAAAATATTTTATAAAAATGCATTGAAATGGAAGTTAAAACAATTTAGGATGAATAAATGAGAAAATAGATTAAAAAATGGAAACTAAAAAGTTTAAATTATTGCATGTAAAAAGTTATATATTTAATGTATCAATACTTTTGCGTTTTGAAGCGATAAATGTAAAAATAATTAAACAAGTGGTATGTATTAATTACAGGTAATTACTAATGTGTGAAAATATAATTTAAGAAATCGCGGGTATTACAACAAAATATAAAGTGCTATAAAAAGCAAAAAAATAAATAAGCAAATTATGAAATTTAAAAAACGGCACCTCTCCCTTTAAAATAGTACATAATAAGTCAATTAAAAAATAAAAAAAATAACTATTTGAAATTAAAATAATTAGACAAAAAAAAATTAAGAAGATCTAAATGGTGTGTAGATGTCCGGTAAATCAATTTTCCTATTTATGCTTTCTTTGTCTTCTACAGAGGCCCAGCTTTCTAAGAACAATCGGCAGTGTTTTTCTTTAATGTTCTGGTATAAAATGGCTGTATTTTCGAAATCCGGAGTGTGGTTGTTTTTTAGTGCATGATCAACAAGGAGAGATAGTGGGTTGTAATTCCTTAGTCCTGATTTGTGTTGATTTATACGATCTTTGAGTGGTTTGCTGGTTTCCCCTATATAATTAGCTTGGCAATTGTTACAAGGTATTTTGTAAATTACGTTGATTTTGTTTTCCATTTTGTTAATTTGCTTAGTGTCTGGATGGCGTAGGGCCTTTTTTAAATTTAAAGATGATTGATAGGTGGTTGTGATGTTGTATCTCTTTAGGACTCTGGCGATGCGTTCAGAGCCGTAGCTGTAGGGGAGGGAGCAGAAAAGCTTTTTTGATTGAACAGGGGTGTTATTTAAAAGTGGAGATTTTGGTTTATAAAAATGTTTTTCGATAAATTTGCTTGGGTAATTGTTGTTTTTTAATTCACTGAATATTCTATTTCTCTCCACTATATCATTAATTTTTGACGAGCAATGTGTATCTAATCTTTTGGAGAGAGATTTAACCACAGCGATTTTATGATGAACTGGGCCAAAAGAATTGAAATTTAATAATTACCTGTGTGGGTTGATTTTCTAAAAATACTAGTTTCTATTTGGTTAAATTTTCTTTTGAGCTGTAAATCTAAAAATGCCAGAGAATTATTATTTTCAATTTCATGTGTAAATTTTAAAAAATGGTCTTAAATTATTTAAAAAATTTGAAATTACTACAAAATCTGATTCGGTAATGCAAAAAATATCATCTATGTACCTTTTCCAAAAAATAATTTTGAGTTGCTTTGATTCTGTGACAACTTGATCAATTTGGTCCATGAAAATGTTTGCTAAAGCCGATGAGATAGGGTTTCCCATCGGTAAGCCTTTGATTTGTCTGTAGAATTTATTTTGGTGGCTAAAATAATTGTGTTCCAAACAAAGTTTAATTAAATCAATTAAAGCATCTGTGGAGAAAGGGAAATCTAGATTTTGATGGGTTTCTGTAAATTTTTGGAGTGCTAGAATAGCTTCATTGTGGGGGATTGAAGTGTAGAGTGATTCAACGTCGAAAGAAACCATACGGCTATTATTAGAAATTGAAAGGTTTCTGATCGTTTTTGCAGCTACTGTAGAATTAGGGACAGTGTGGGGAAGTAATTTCTGGAGGGGAGAGATGATGGATGAAATAAATTTAGTGAGGGGGTAAAGAGGAGAACCAGCATAGGAAACAATCGGACGTAAAGGTGTGTTTGGCTTATGTACTTTTGGGAGGCCATAGAAGTTTGGTAAATTCTTGTCCTCAGCCTTTAAATTTTCAAAAGTTTTTTTGTCTAATTTATGTGAACGTATGATTTTATTAAGTTTTTTATTAAAATCTTTAGTAAAATTAGGTGAAGGGTTTTTTGTTAAAGGTTCATAAATTTCTTTATCTTGAAGTAACTCTTCTACCTTAGTGTTGTAATCAGTTGTGTTCATAATTACTGTATTTCTTCCTTTATCAGAGGGTGTGATGACAATATCTTTATTTTGCTTTAACGATCTAATGGCTTGTCTTTCTCCTTGATTTAAATTAGTCTTGTTTTTTCGTTCTAAATTTTTAATAATTGGAGTAACTTCTGTTCTAATTTTAGCCTTATTATTATCTGGTAATTGTTTTATCGAATTTTCTATAGCAGCTAGAGTTTTAGGAATATCAATTTTTTTGGAAGGTACGAAGTTTAAGCCCTTTGATAGAAGTGTCTTAACTTCGGGTGTAATTGATTGATTAGAAAGATTAATAACAGTATTTTGGTGAGATTGGGGTTGTGTTTTTTGTTGCCAAGTGAAATACAGCCATTTTATACCAGAACATTAAAGAAAAACACTGCCGATTGTTCTTAGAAAGCTGGGCCTCTGTAGAAGACAAAGAAAGCATAAATAGGAAAATTGATTTACCGGACATCTACACACCATTTAGATCTTCTTAATTTTTTTTTGTCTAATTATTTTAATTTCAATTAGTTATTTTTTTAATTTTTTAATTGACTTATTATGTACTATTTTAAAGGGAGAGGTGCCGTTTTTTAAATTTCATAATTTGCTTATTTATTTTTTTGCTTTTTATAGCACTTTATATTTTGTTGTAATACCCGCGATTTCTTAAATTATATTTTCACACATTAGTAATTACCTGTAATTAATACATACCACTTGTTTAATTATTTTTACATTTATCGCTTCAAAACGCAAAAGTATTGATACATTAAATATATAAATTTTTACATGCAATAATTTAAACTTTTTAGTTTCCATTTTTTAATCTATTTTCTCATTTATTCATCCTAAATTGTTTTAACTTCCATTTTAATGCATTTTTATAAAATATTTTTTACTTATTTATAAATCGATCTCCTAAATTTTGAAATGAATTTTTTAAATACCCACATTTTTAAAAACTTTTTATAAGGGGTTCTTACAGTTTATTATTTAAATCATTTTAAATTTATTTTCAAATGTTTTAATATATACACATATTTTTACATTTATCTCTTTATGAGTTATTAATGAATTATTTTTAAATACTTTTTACAATTTTTTATAATATATATATTTTTTCATGCACAAATTTCTCCCACCTACTCTGTATTTTAATTGATTTCAACTGTGATATTATAACACTATGCGGCGCTGAGATTGTGTATACAAAAATGTAATGCCTCGATAAAGGTTGGCGTTCAGCCGGCCGAAATATTGGCAAAATAAATATTTTATAAAATCCAATATATGCCTTTTATTATCTAATGAATTAAATATGGATTGCTCTATTTTCAAAACCATAAATAATCTACTTCTAAAATATCTAAGCAATTAATTAAAATGAAATTTCAAGCTTTTCAGTGAAAAAAAAAGAAAAATAACCCAATTTTTTTCACAAAACAACCCATATAAGTGGGAAACACCATAGATAATCTGTAACTAAAATATCTAAACAATTAATTAAAATTTTTGTTAAGGTCCTCAAAAAAGACATAAAATTGAGCACATGCATGAAATTTCTAGCTTTTTAGTGAAAAAAAGAGGTCCTCAAAAAAGACATAAAATCGAGCACATGAATGAAATGTCTAGCTTTTTAGTGAAAAAAATAGAAATAACCCTAAATTCGTAAAAAATAATATAAAATACCTTAGTCTTATAAAAATATTAACACGTAATAAAATAAAAAAGAAACTTGATCTCATCAAGTAAGGCTTATAAAAATATTAACACGTAATAAAATAAAAAAGAAACTTGATCTCATCAAGTAAGGCCTCAACTTTTTTCGGTATAAAATATGAAAACTATAAAATAAAAGTATCTTACCATGTATAAAAGTTATTATTAAAATTAAAAAATATATATATAAAAAAGTTTAGAACTAATTTAGCAAGAAGCGGAAAGTAAACACTTTTGAAAGTGTTGTATCCGCTGTTGAAAGTAAATACTTTTACTCTGTTGAATTTTTTTGTATTTTATCGATAACAGCAAAGTTATGTATTTTAAAGTTAGGAAAAATATTTTGATGTTAAGCAAAACCTGCTCCATCTCGTTTTACATAAATGTTGAAAATTTGGTCGAAATTGATGCATTGTAACGAAAGTTTTTAGTGATGTACTCTTATGAAATTTGCATTTTATTAATATAGATACAGAGGGCTATAGGTTTCTTTATTGTCGAAGAAGAATTTTGACCTGGGTTTTGTTGTGAGGGGATATGAGTCTTGAGGTTCTCTCGTGGACATCCTTGAACAGTTGATGAGGATCAATTTTTACGTTTTTATTTTATTTTTTATTAGAGCTAACGATTTAAATGTCCATTGAGAAATTCCGGAAGAACTCGATTGTTATCAATAAATCCAAGGTAATAAGACCAAATCCAAATAAATAAATAGTGTGTGAGGTTTCGGTAACAAAGCTGTTACCTAAACGTTACACAATATTTATTTATTTGGATTTGGTCTTATTACCTTGTGTTCATAATCTATAATCCAAATTGTGCCTTATCTAACAATAAATCATTATTCGCAATAAACAAGGTCAAAAGATTATATCAATGAATACTGCATGAATTGATTGATTTCTAAAAACGAGACGGTACGAAATTCATTCACTTTTTTATGCGTAAGTAAATAATGCCTATTTGAATAGAATCGTCACATTTACCGATAAAAAAAGGGTATTAAACGATGATTTTATATGTATTTTCATGTAGGTAGGCGGTTATGAGACCCATAAACACTTCCTAGAGCCGAAGAGGTAAGAAAAGGTTGATGATGTGTATTTGGTTATCCTTTTATCTTCTTGAATATTTCCAACTATCACTGATGACCTTTATTGTCACAAAAATCCCTAAAAAATTTCACAATACCTTCAAAATGAGTGAACCTAAAAAGTTCCATTCTTTTGAATTAAACTGCTATATACCATTAAAAATAGAGGTGGTATGGTCTCACAAATATTGAGTGAAATAACGACAAGCATAAAAGCGAAGGAGAATTTTTTTTTTTTTTTTTGATAACGTTAAAAACACAAGTTCTCAAATCTCTCGGTTCTTCTACAGATGTCGCTAATACTCTTGTCTCAGTCACATCTTTAGAAGATCCGAGCGGTTTGAAAGCTCGTGTTTCAATATTATCGTGAAAAAATAAATTTTCTCCTTCACTCTTATACTTTCCGTTATTCAACTAAGGTTCAATAAGTCAAATAATAAAGGAAAACAAAGAAAATTTTGATATATATGAAATTAAACGAAAGAATTCCTCTTAAAAAAAACAGTGCCTGAAGAAGCCTTTAACTCCAACCGAAGGAAAGAAATGGTTGTCAGAGAGAACCCATCTTCTAAAAGGAATATTTATGCAATAATTAGCGTACCACTTTCTACCTTTAACCGTAATATTAGGAAAAATTCGGCTTAAAAATACGTAAAAGGCTAAAGTTTAGGGTCTCAAGCCGCACCACACACACATATACACTGCGTGACATTGAAAATGGAACACCAAGAAATAGTGGCCAGAAAGTGATGAAACTCGGCAGACAGAGAGAGACAGGGACGAACAATAAGTGATCTTTATTTCAA
This sequence comes from Cordylochernes scorpioides, assembly GCA_030710605.1. Taxonomy (NCBI): domain Eukaryota; kingdom Metazoa; phylum Arthropoda; class Arachnida; order Pseudoscorpiones; family Chernetidae; genus Cordylochernes; species Cordylochernes scorpioides. Next base: position 195,622,829 of record CP092863.1, on the reverse strand, counting down.
AATGATAGTCATATTACAGAGCGAGAACGGCGTCGGCTTAGTAGCAAGTAGGACCACCGCGGACGGCGAAGCACGCAGCAACACGTCTAGGTAGAGAGTCAATCAGAGTACGGATGGCGTCCTGAGGGATGGCTCTCCATTCCCTCTCAACCATTTGCCACAGTTCGTCTTCTGAACGCGGCTGTGGCAAGGCATGCAAACGGCGTCCAATGATGTCCCAGACGTGCTCGATTGGTGAGAGATCAGGAAAGTACGGTGGCCAGGGAAGCATCTGTACATCTTGCAGAGCTTGTTGGCTAATGCGAGCAGTGTGCGGTCGGGCGTTATCCTGCTGATAAAGGGCATTGGGTACCCCCTGAAGGTAGGGGAGAGTCACCGGTCGCAGCACATCATCAACGTATCGTTGGGCCGTCATAGTGCCCTGAATACGAAGTAAAGGTGACCTGGAATCATACGCGATTGCGCCCCAAACCATGATTCCACGTTGTCGCACGGTGGGGCGTTCCACAATTGCTGCCGGATTGGACCTTTCTCCACGTCGACGCCACACGCGTACACGGCGACTATCACTGGACAAGCAGAAACGCGACTCATCTGAGAACACGACCCTGTGCCATTCCGTCATCCACGTCGATCTAGCCCGGCACCATTCCAAACGTTGGCGCCTATTCGGTGGGGTCAATGGCAGTCTTCTTAGCGGACGGCATGAGTGCAAGCCATTAGCAACCAATCGACGGGAAATGGTTCTGGTCGAGATGGAATGATCTAGGGTGTCTTGCACATGTTGCAGGATGGCGGTACAAGTGGCTTGTGGGGCCGCCACTGCTTGTCGAAGGATACGCCGATCCACACGTGCTGACGTCACTCTGGTTGCACCGACATTCCTATAAATTGCCACATTTCCTTGTTCCAACCATCTTCTCCACAGTCGGTGCACCGTGGACGCACCAAGGTGTGTATCAGCTGCGATTTGACGTATGGACCAACCTGCCCTTTTCAGTCCGATCACCATGCCCCTCGTAAAAGCGTCTGTCTGTTTGAACTGCCTCCGTTTACGATGACCTGGCATTCTCTGTTATTACACGTGTCTTTTGACACAAGAACAAAATTTCTACAATGATTTTCCTTGAAGAAATAACGACACGAATGCTGTCCTTTCTGCAAGTTCCTTCCCTTATATCTTACTCCATGTGCGCACGAGAGCTGCGCATTTTACATCATTTGCATAACTCGGTTAGGCGCGTCTACCCTGAAATTTGCATGATTTTCTGGTCACTATTTCTTGGTGTTCCATTTTCAATGTCACGCAGTGTATATCGAGGAACGCATTACCCATAGCTGGACCCTTTATGAAAAGTACCTGGCAGGTGAAAAATGGAAGAATGTTGTTACACTAGACGAGGCATGGGTTTACCTCAATAATAGCAACCAACCCGTGCCATTTACTACGCTAACTTTGTAATAAATACCTTTTAGAACTGCGTCGAGCAAAGAAAAAAGAAATTTTCTCAAAGGGTGTCACGATCGTTGCAAGTTTCTGCTACAATGAGAATCTTCCTATAAAGAAGGTGGACCCGAATGTCAAGATAAATTCGCAAATCTACCAAAGAATTGTCTTAGGCTCATTATTCAACAATAAGATTTAATTTGTGTATCTAAGTACCTCAAAATCGTTGTGGCTGCTTCAGGATAAAGCCATGAGTCATACCTCACGTTCAACACGTCAATACTTGGACGAAAAGAGGGATGAAACCAGCATTTCGTACATCCCTTTTAAGCACATTCCGGCCAAATCTCCAGACTTGTGTCTTATGGAATTTTGGGTTTTTAGGCTTCTCAAAACTTCTCTTAGATCTAGAAAACCGAAGGCGCTAGATGGTTTTTTGGAAAGTCGTTAAGGACTGTTGGAATGGTCTTGATCAAAATATTCTAAGACGAAGCTTTATTTTCGGGAAATATCGATGCAAGGCTGTTGCTAAACGTAAGGCTTATACATAGAAAACAATAAGTTGTACAAAGCATTTGTAAATTGTTTTAATAAAGAATTAAAATCGTTCTTTTAAAAATGGAACACCCTTTATAGATCATGTGTGATATATAACCTGTTCAGACGGTTCAATAGTGAAACAGGAGAGTTTGGTTCACTGGATTTGGGGCTGTGTGGTTCTTATAAGTTGATTGAACTGAATTAGGGGTTGTGATGAATCTTGAATACCCTGGGTTTGGAGTTGTGTGGTGAATATATTGTATTTAAGGGGAACACAAATCGAAAATAGTCGTTCTATTACACAATTATATAATTTAATTTTTCTCTAATTATTTTTTCTTATCCTAAAAATACGTGGTACTAAGGTCATAATAATCTTGTTGGGTAGTTAGTGAATGTGTTTACTGCTAAGTGTGCCACATGTCTACATATTTGGAAACCATTTCGACTTTTACACTTACAAATGCGCGAGGGCTCCGTTTGGTTACTTGTACTCACTGGTGGGATTGAACTTTTGCAAAAATCAGATGCCCTTGAGACACTTTTTTTTTTCGAAAAAAAAAAGTGCCAATGCGCGGGATTCAATCCCGGGTCGTGGCTATTAAAAATCGACAATTTATACCATTCCCACCAACCCTCCCGCTTAACACCGAAAAAAAATGTAAATAAGTAGCGGTAAGATTATACAAAATTATTTCTGAATTTAGAATTTTTATTCAACTTATATTATTCTTTAAAACTCTTTAAATTTCAATTTGTATCATGTGTAGATTATTTACGTCATTCGGAAGAAAGTTCCTACAGAAGAAACAACCAAAACTATAATTTAATTAGTGTTTTCATCTTATTAATAAATTAGTTGGTATATAAATGTATGTATATAAAATGCTGAGAGATCTGCTACAACTTTGTATTTCTAAATTTTTTAAAGATGCTAATGATTGTAAATTTTTCTGGAGAATAAAAACGTTCAAATATAGGATGTTAAACATGACTTACCCTTCTACGTAGACGTTAGGTAAGATTTGGGACGACCACAGGATGTTTGGGATGGCTTCAGCTCGGACGACTTGGGAGAAGAACGGGAACATCGGCTCGCGCTGACTGCTCGAGATCTTGTACGAAAGAAAATTGAGAAACTCGTAATTATGATAGGATAAAATTATAATTTGCATAACAATTAGATTATAAAGTCTCAATTTGTTTATTTATGTGTGTGTTTATACGATCGACAGAGAATATACCCGGCTTCGCCTGGTTTTGCCCGAAGTGAATAAAAATGTATATAAACAAAATAATTACAAATTATCTGTATCAGACGAATACCACTGGGTGTCGTCTCGTTCAATGTCGCATTCTGCCCTGAAGTCGGACAGCCTCTTGCCTAGGTCGGAGTCCTTCTCCCCGACATGGGCGATTTCCTTGTCAGGAAATTTCTTCAGAGCAGAGCTCTGCTCGGGCGAGAGAAACGTGAGGATGTCCTCCCTCTCAGTTAGGGATACAACAGCCAACTCAATTTCGTGCCTATAAAAAAATAAAAACGAACATTTGTTAAAAGAATGTCTTTGGGGCAAACATCCACTCCCTACTGAATCTATTCTTGTCAATATAAATTGATGTTTGTTTCTTTTCGCCACCAAAACTACTGAATAAACCTTTGGAATTTGTTTAATATAGGCAGCGGAATATATAGATTTACATATAAGCTATTTAAAGACTGAAAATTGGCAATAAACAAACCATTTTTAATATTTTGTGTTGTGTTGTTTATCTTTTATAAACTACAACTTATATATTTATTATTTAATTATAATTATTTATTTATCACACACATTTAAATTTAGTAAAGATTAATTATATATTTACAAAACACAGTCAGTCTATTGTTCTTAATTCCCTTTCTTATATTCACATCACTTATATATTTCACACTATTCTACATTTTGGAAATATAAAATTTCAATAATTTTAATATGCCGACTCTGAATGACCTAGCTTTTCTCGGCTTTTCCCCTAATGAAAGTTTTGCTTAAACGATTGTTATTTGTTAGAATTATATCATTATCACTAATTAGTAGTCACGAGACTTATAATTGATGTACAAATATTACTGTCAATATGCAAATTAGATACGGCCACTCAAACATTTATTATTATTTCTCTAGCTAGGTCTCTCGCTTCTCGGCTTTTTGGCTAAGATCAAAGTGTAGTATTGCCTGCGTCCATACAACTCCATGCCAACTCGAAGAAAGAAGAGGTGGATCTTCCCGCAAGAGGACCTTCCGCCCGGATCCGGAGGACCAATAGAAGACGCCATTGTATATTTCATATTTTTTTCATCCATTTTTATAATTTTAATTTGTATATTTTCTTAAAATTGCCTGCGTCCATACAACCTGGAACCCTCTGTCCTTGAAATTTCTGATAATTTAAGTAGAACTACGCCCAGCCAGGAAGACAAGACCACAATCCCCTCAAACCCCTTCGCGAAAATGGACCAGTAAGAGTTCTTTTCCCGCTGGCTGGCAGACTTCACTGCCCTTTTTGCTTTGGGAAACTAGGAACGAAAGTGATTGGTAGCTATGGCTGCATAGGTGACTTTCAAAAACACCTAAAGAAGCTGCATACAGGTGGTGAAACGACCTTCATGTGCAGAAAATGCAGCAGGACAAACGACGACCTTCGTGGAATGAAGAGACACGTAGCTCACGACTGTACTCCCTTTAGAACCCCTGTTAGGATCCCTACTGCCGAGCATAAATCTCTGAACGACTCCACGAACGCACCTACTGAACCCAATCAACCCGCTGCCCTGCAAAGCGCGCCGCACCAGGAACCCCCTCCGAGCCCTCCACGCCCAGCCATCAGAGAACCTGAACCCCGATCAGTAGACCTGACCTCCCCCAAGCCAACGACTCCGGTACCGCAGACCACTAAGGACAATATGAAAACAGTTGGCACACCGATTAAAGGCCCTCGCAACCCAAGGAAAACAGTCACTCCCGAGACGGAACCTGGTCAACAAAACACAAGACAAGTCGAAGAAGCGACAGCGGAAGATACCGAGGAATTCCTGGAAATCTCTGAGGCGCTCTCGGAAGATGACCTCCAGGAGCTTCTAACCTCCAACCACCGCGAAGAACACAACAACAAGGATCCCCCAGCCAGGAACCACCAAGAAATCTGGATTAAGAAAATCAGGGATGGAAAAGATGACCAGGAAAAATTCGAAACCATCAAAGAGTTCTACAGTCACCTAATTAAAGAACAAACAATTAAGAGAGATAATAGGAAGAACAAGGGGGCCAACAGAGAAAGACCCATACAAAAGGAAACTCAAGCTCACAAATCTGCCAATAACCTCAAGTACAGCGGAGAGGAAGCAGGAAGACTCCAGAAAGCCTACAACTTTAATAAGAACCATGCTGGAAATCTTGGAAGGCTCATCCACACACTCTCTGCAACATCCCCAAGAAGAACCTGGAAGCTTACTTCCAAAAAATAATGTCCCGAAAGACCACCACCAGCAGAAAGAAGGAATTAAGATCCCTCCTCGCACCAGCAAATGGCAACTCCACAAGCGAAGCCCTGGATCTCCTCAGCAAGCCTATCTCACCCGAAGAGGTCTGGACAAGGCTAAGCAAGATGGGCAACACGGCACCTGGACCAGACGGGCTCTCCTACGCAGACATTAAAAGGCTAGACCCCGGCGCAAAAGTACTCACGACCGTATTCGACTTCTGCTTCAGGTCGCAGAAAATACTCCCCCAATGGAAGGAAAGCTCCACGGTACTTATTTATAAAAAAAAGCGAAAAAAATAACCCGGAAAATCGGAGGCCCATAGCACTGGGTAACACAATAGGTAAACTGTACAGTGCTATAATTGCAGACAGAATAAAAAGATTCGCAACCATCACGAACCTCATCTCCAGCCCACAAAAAGGCTTTCTCGAATACGAGGGCTGTCTCGAACACAACTTTGTACTTCAATCTCTGAGATCCCTCCTTTAGGATTTAGAAATTATCAGGGACCTGTACAAGGGGGCCTCCACTACGATTAAAACTAAGAATGGGTCGACAAGTGAAATCCTAATCCTTTGCGGAGTAAAGCAAGGCTGCCCCGACTGAGCCCGATTACTTTCAACATTTACATTGAACCCATCATCCGGACTCTTGAAGACCTTGGTAGGAACCTAGGATTCAAGGTGTTCGACAGAATCACTACCACCTTGGCCTACGCGGACGACCTTGTCATCACTGCAAAGAACAAGGAAGCCCTGGACACTCTCCTAGACGCCCTCAGTGACCAAGCCGCTAAGGCAGGTCTCAAAGTTAAACCACAAAAATGCGCTACCCTCCACCTACTATGCAGAGGCAGAAGGCGGGTGTTGCCGACTCCCTTCAAGATCGAAGGGGCCCCTGCGCCAGCCATGACGAAGTATGAGTCGTACCTACACCTGGGTGTCCCCACAGGATTTAGAAAATCCAGATCTCTCAACAGAACCCTTCAGGACCTAGAAATGGAAGTTAAGAAAATTGACGAGAGCCTCCTTACCCCCTGGCAGAAGATTGATGCCATCAAAACATTTGTATACCCTAAACTGGACTTCATTCTTCGAGGCGCGCCGATTCACAAGACCAACTTCGGGAGAATCGATAGACTCATCATCTCCGTGGCCAAGAAGTAGCTCAACCTCCCCAAACGTGCCAGTAATGAGGTTCTGTACATTCCGCCCTCCCAGGGAGGAGCAGGCCTGCTCCCCTTCCGCGACAGAGCGGAACTGTCCAAGATCGCGCAAGCATTTAAGATGCTTACGAGCAAGGATGCAAATACTGAGAATTTGGCCAAGATCTTCCTCAAAAGAACAGTTAGCAGGAAACTTAGAAGATCAGCGAGCGGCGAAGTCATGGCTGGCTACCTCTCAGGTAGACTCGACCAAGGCTTCGACCGCGACGGTGGTGATGTAGCGTCGCTGTGGTCTGAGGCCAGAAACGCCACAAGAAGATTAAAGAACACCCTCCGTGCCAGATGGACCTGGGATCCAGATAGTTGCACACTTTCAGTTGTCCTCCTTGACGCCCAATCAAAGACAAGAACAAAATTCGGGCCGCCCATGAAACACCAACTCATTGGAAAACTAAGACAAGCGCTACAAGAACATTATTTGGAGACACTGCTTCTGAAAAGGGACCAAGGGAAAACATTCGAGGTCACCTGTCAGAACCAGTGCTCCAAAGCCTTCATCCCGGTTGGTAAATACTTCCGATTTGCAGACTGGCGATTCGTTCACAGGGCACGCCTGAACCTGCTACCCCTTGAATGGGGCAGTTAAGTTTGGAACCAGAAATAAAAAATGCCGCAGGTGTGGAGCTCCGAAAGAGACCCTTCCGCATGTCCTTCAACATTGCCGTGTCCACTCCACCGCGTGGAAGAGACGCCACGATGCTGTTTTAGAGCGCCTAAGGAAGGCCCTGAGGATCAAAGGGGAGGTGAGGATCAACCAGAGACTCCCCAACTCATCCTCCCCCCTCAGGCCTGACCTAGGGATCATCGATAATGAGACCAAGAAAATAACAATGGTGGATGTGGCCATCTCATTTGAAAATCGAAATGAAGCCCTCTCCGCCGCAAGAAACGAAAAAATCAAGAAGTATGAGGCCCTAGCAGAAGAACTTCGGAAGAATGGATACAAGGTGGACCTTGAAGCTTTCCTCGTGGGATCACTTGGTGGGTGGGACAACAGGAATGAGCGGGTCCTCAAGATGCTGCAAGTCTCACCCCGGTATGCAAAACTAATGAGACAACTCATGTATACTGATTCGATCAAGTGGTCCCGCGACATCTATGTAAAACATATCTCGGGGAAGAGACAATACCAGTAATATCCGGCCCTTCCCCACCCACATATTGCCCTTCAAACCTTCTGATAACACCTGAAACCTGCTCCGCATTGGCGGACCCCCATTCAAGACTATAGGACCCTGCCTCCAGGTACAGGCTATGATTATCATATTGGGTAGTAGTTGGCAGCTGATTTTTACAGTGCATTACATATAATACAATATAATGTGGCTTATGATTGTAAAACGGCATTTGAAAATTATATTTTACACAAATGAATTTACTGGCAATGCGTTTCTTTTAAATATCATCAAATATTATCTCTACAGACCTTACTGCAATGATATGAGTTATTGAATGAGAGGGCTTGGCTCATCAGTAGTGAACCCTCTCAGCGGTTTCGCCAAATTAATCTCTAGACCGCTCTACTATTGTATTGGATTGGTTTTGTTATATACCCTGCATTTTCCATGGAAGGCAGCTTAGGGGTGTTTAGTGAACTATGTACATAAGCTTATAGGTCTTTAGAAGTACATACATATAATTTCAAGGTATTGCATCGAGCAAAGCTCTTCCGCAAAATATGTTTTCATAACCAATATATATTAGTAAATTATCCCATCCCTGGACACTTTATTTTTCCATTCATCATTACTCTTCACAATTCATCCTTTCATACTTCATCCCTAAGGTTATAAATAGTCGTTATTTCTCCTTAAAATAAATTTCGATTTTTCGTTCAAAAGAAACACATGCGGAATAATTTTCAAATGTCGTTTTACAGTGCATGTCTACAAATGTAGAAAGCAGCTCAACTTTAGGACACATGTGCCAAAGCCTCGTTTGGTTATTTTCTCTCACTGGTGGGGTTAAACTTTTTCAAGAATAGAAGTCATTTGAACAATTTTTTATTCCTAAAAAATGCCTAATTTATTTATTTATTATCAAATCAGACGTGATATCCCCACAAGGGATGCTTACGTCAAGAAACAACACTAAACTTAGATAATATATTACATAAACAATTGAATAATTACAAGGTTTGAGTAGAGTTTAAAGAAAAGAAAGGACATTTAAAATCATGCTTGAATTTACAACCAACTAGTAAAATAAATACAAATAAATATACCTAGTTTGGCAATTACGGTTGTTTTTAACCAAGAGAGAATATCATAGATATAGTTACAGAATTTTCTAAATTTAAAATAAGAGTCCTTACTAGTTATAAACATAAAAAGATCCCTGTATTCAATGTTTTCTCGATTTCTGTAGTTCTGGAAGATTGGACATTCAATAAGCAAGTGACTGGAATCCTGCCTTCTCTCTCTCCACATAAACATCCTGGATCGTCTATAGCTCCTATTCAAAACAGAAAATCTCCGAAGTTTCCATGATTAGTAACAAATTGCACGTTGTAAAAGTCAGGGCGGAAATATTTTTGGGATGCCTGAAGGGAAAAAGAGACGAAAGTGAGCACTAGTATTAGAAAACATATCTATCATTCTTGTTTTTAAAAAAGAATAAATAAATAATATATCTGGTGAGTCGTTAGCTATCTGAGCTAGGAGCTCATTAGTTGCGTTTATGATTTTTCTTAGATTTTGTTGCATACACTTAATTAACGGAACTTGAATTTTATCCTGTTTGACTTGTAATAGTTAGTTACTTGATTGTTCAGTTGGGAAATAACTTGTTCTTTCGATTATTCTGTCTATTTGTGCCTTATACATAGGACATTCCTCTAAGTTTGCTCTTTGCGATAAATGCCTATTTCTATACTTGGGATGTTGAGAACAATTGAAACATTTGGAAATTCCTGAGCAATCATGAACTCCCTGAACTCCACATGTCCTGCATGTTGGGGTGTTAGGGCATTCTGCCAGTTTGTGGGTGGGGTTGAATTTCAGTAATGTCTAGCATTGTTTCACCAAAAACCGATCTACAACAACGCAGCGTTCACAGTCAGTGTAGATTTTATTGTTTAATTTCTTAATGGTTTGATAAACTTTAGGAGAGACTCGTAAAACTATATTGTGGGTAGAGGTGTTAGAATTAGTGCAGAATAGCACTTTAATTTCGTTTTTCATATCCTTTAGTTCGTCGTTCATCTGACAGATTGTTTCTTCGAAGGAATTTACCTCGGTGATTTTACTAACGTTTTTAACCATTATCGTAGGATCTCTTTTAGTCGGAATAAATGCTTTGAATAGATTTGTTAGTTGGGTTGATTTGCATAATTCCTCTTTTAGAAAATTAGATTCTTTCTCGTCTGAAGTTTTGATAATAATTGATTTTCTAGTATTTATAATTTTATTGACTCGGACCCTCTTATTTTCCTCTCTTAACGCTCTGATCCTCTCAGCAATAGCGTGGTGTACATCTGTAATATTTTTCTCATTAAAAGCGCTATAGTTATAGCCGCGCTATAATTACAAATTCTTTATCACTGCTTTGTTATTCATAGTTTCTCTCGATGTTTGGGATTTCAAAACCTCTGAAAAAGAGGGCCTCAGGTTTGTCCAATTTTTGATCGAGGACGCAGACACATGAACAGATAGTTGATTCACAAAGTCCCGATTATTTATATCTCCCAAGGCCGTAATGCCATCCTATATCTGCTTTACCATTGTAGACAAAAATGAAAGATCATTTTTGTTAGGTTTTTCTGGTTTTTTTTTTTTTATTATTTGACTTTATTGTCAAAATATTCATAGATTTCATCTAATTTCGCAGTTATTGTTTTTATCAGTAAATCCGTATTGCAAATTTTACTTATTTCAATATATGTCTAGTCAAACCTTATCCTATAACTTTTTTCAGTAAAAAACAAAACCAATACTATATAAAGGAAAAACAAAATATTTACCGGAGCGATGCGACAATCCATCCGTTGCAGCGCTGATAAATTTACATATTTACATGCCATAATTTACATGCCTAATGCGGGATTCGATCCCGGGTCATGGCTGTCGGAAATCGACGGTTTGTACCCCTCACATCTACCGACCCGTTAACAAATGTGTTGTTCCATAGTAGTACATGTATGTTTATATCATACTAGCGGATGTACCCGGCTTCGCCCAGGTTTTTCTCGAGGGAATGTTTGTAGTCTAGTAATAAGAAAATATACTACACCTAAAAACTATCAGAGAAAAGAGAAACCACGGAAGGTGAACAGAAAAATGCTTACAATGGATGTTATGTTTACGATATCAAGTTAAATAAAAACAAAGATAAAATTTGCATATGTTGGTCACTATAAATTTGTATATTTGTTAGGCGAAATTAGAAACATGATAAAACAATTGGGTATTTAAAAACAAATATAGAAATAAAAGTTGAAGTATAATAAACAATGTTAAAAATTAGTTTTAATTATTAATCAAGATTGTGTGTGAATATGTGAGAAAGATGTAATATCGTTGTTGTTTTCTTGGCCGACTGTTTTACATATGGTGTTATCTTAAAATTGCTTGTTTTGAATATTTTTTAGATTGAGATTATTAGCTAGTATGTAAAAAAATTAACTCTGTTGAAATTTAATTTTGTATTTATATATAAATAAAATTAACTCTGTTGATTTTTTTTGTATTTAATCGATAACAGCGAAGTTACGCATGTTAATGTTAGGAAATATATTTTGATGTTAAGCAAAACCTGCTCCATCTCGTTTTACATAAATGTTGAAAATTTGGTTGAAATTGATGCATTGTAACGAAAGTTTTTAGTGATGTCCACTTATGAAATTTCCATTTTATTAATATAGATACCATATGTTTCTATCATTTACCATATTTTTCTATCATTTACCATATTTTTCTATCATTTACCTAGTATGTAAATTAAAGTGAATGCGAGTGAAGAGGTTACATTGAAGGCAGAATTCCTTGTGAGACGTGAAGCTCCGTTTTCTCATTTCATACTTGAGCAGAATTTGTAACTGAAGTGATATTCCGTGTAAACTAGGCACCTAGTTAGAAATTGTAGTTTGTACTTTTTTTTAAATAAAAATGCCAAAGGCCCCTGATATATACGAGAGTCCAACTCCACCAGTGAGTGAAAGTAAACACACCGAAAACCTTGTAAGTACAAAGTCTAATTGCATTTTTTTTATGTGTGTATACATTAAATAGAACTCGCTAATTCCTCACAATGATTATCATAGCTTGTATTATATATATATGTGATCATTTATTTAACACACCACACATCGCCTTCTACCTGCTAAAATGCGAATATGACAACATCGCCAATACTTTTTTTTATTTATTTTAAAAGGCAAATATATTTGTGGTCAAATACTGTTGCCTAAACAGATTTATATGCTTTTTGTGTTTGTACTTTAAGCTGAAGAAATGTGCTCAAAGCATATATACAATTTGCACAAGCACATAAAACATATCTCAAGAAGTGATCTAAACAATTTTAGTGTTTTGTGTAATTTATGTTTTATCTCTATATAAGATATTGCAACCTCATATATATTTATATTATATGTAAAATAGGTTTCAAAAGACAAAGAAGTAACTAAACTAAAAGAGATGTCTATATAATATCATATTTATAAATTTAATTTAATTGTCGATATATTTATTTTAAAAGATTTGTACTCAAGATTATGTTTCCATTAGTTTTTCAACAGAGTGTATAATTTTATACTTGGGTAAAAATCTCAATTAGTTAGACATTAGTACATTATTTTTAAAATTCTACGTTTTTAAAAAACCTGTAACTTAATGTATAAAAGAGCGACTTTTCAAGACAATGATATTGATTCAGGGATAGGATCATTGAAGTAGTGTTAGCTGTTTCCATGATCATTAGGTAAAATCGAGTGTTTTGGAGCGTCAGAGAGTTCTTTAAGAAATTTGAGACCAGAGTCAAGGATGGTGGAGTGGCAGAAGGTGCCATCGTAGAGAAGCATAAACAAAACTTGGATTTGACTTGAGAGCATTCTTTTTAAATCTGAAGTTCCCACATCGAAGAAGCACATTCAGAGAAACTTCTGGAGCATGGACTTGACCATTACAACATTAGTTGCTAGCGTTTAAAAGGTTTGCTTTGAATCACTGGGAAACCATCACACAAAGATAGCCTTGAGAAAAAAACTTCTTGGTTAGAATTTATCTTCTTGAGGAAAATTGAAAAATTATTCTTTGACGTCCTCGGCACTGATTCTGAAAAGAGAAATCTATCCAATGAAAACTTGGGAACATCGAACTTTTCTAATAGCCAATCTGCGTATAATAATTGTTGATCAATATGTTATTGTTGAGAATTCAGGAACAACCAGTCTTCTGCAGGAAATTTCAATATTAAATTATCCTTCTGTGAAACTAAGTTAAAGCTCTTTATCAATAATCTGATAATCCATCTTTCGTTAGAATTAGTTGAGAATGTTTGTTGCCATAGGATGATTGTTAGTGATGATAGATACTGCTCTGACCTGGAATAAGCTGCTTGGAATCAATAGATATTGTGTTTACCTGATAATCATCACGTCATTCTGAAGTGACTTCTCCTATCTGAAGTCAGGCAGTCACTAGAGTTTGGTCCTGGACCTTGCTTATTATCAGCAGGTAATACTCCACTCTTTGAGAATCATTGGTCCATATACTTCTTGGGTTTTTATTCCCTTCCTATATATTTCTATGTATCCTTACATAAGACAAGAACCGGTTCAGGTTCCAAAATAACTTTACTTGGTGCCACTCAAAAAGAGTAAACTAGCTTATGAAATTTGCAACAATGAATAATATGTGAAGGTTATTCACATATTAAATCAAAATGCCCAATGCGAGATTTGATCCCGGTTCATGGCTGTCGGGAATCGAGGGTTTTAACCAATCGTCCATCGACTTCACTCATTTAGACAAGAAAAAATCTTACTGTATGTGACACAAATTTACTGAAAATATCCAGAGAAGAGACTCTGTTTTCTAGAAATCTGTGAAGAACAGGGCAGATTATATAAACTTTAAAGTGTATTGTCCTAACTATGGACAGTTCCTGTGGTAGTTTGTAAAGAATATTAGTAACGCTAGTTTCACCTGGAGGTGGAACCTCATTCGAGAAGCGAGATTAGTTTAGTTTCAAGTCATTTACCTAGGTTGCTCGCTCAAGGAGGTTGTCTCTCATCAAATGAAACAGGGTTGAAAGGTTTACTGTTTACCTGATTATATTATTTGTGAGTTAGCTTCAAGATATTTATACATTTCATTCTTTTTTTAGTCACTATCGCGAGGTCGAAGATCTTGGGTAATAATTTTGTTCTCTCTCTCTCTCTAATATAACTCTTACAGAGAGAATCACACTTGTATTCTTTGAAAAGTACTTCTTAAGGATTATAGCAGTCACAAAAATGTAAAGTTGTTGTTGTTGTCATGTCCAATAAAGATCCTCAGATGTCCCCGTGCATCTCTATCACAGCAGTCGCAAGATCCTCTATCTTGGGTGTGTAGAGCTGCTGCTCTGGGTTCCTGTCAATTTTCTGTAAGGTTGCGGCCATTGCTGGGAATGAGAATATGTGGGCAGGTGTTAGTTCCACACCAGGACAGTTGTTGTATGTCCTATAGGTTCTTGTGCCATCTGAATGTATTGATGTAAAGTAGTTGTTGTTGTTGCTGTTGTTGTTTCTTATCCCCTTGTGTAAAGATTACACGAATTCCATGAGTTCTGGAGCTGCAGGTGCCAAGCTACATTTTGAGCAAGTGGGGTAGATTTTGTTATTATTTTCTATCTTCAATGGCTTGAGATGGCCTGTTCTAAATCTTGTTAGTGTTGTTTGATGCTGTCTATTTCTGATGTTCAGAGCTCCTCCTGGGTTCACTCCACTGTACCAACTGTGCTTAGGTGGGATCCTCCAGTTCTTGTTTATTTTTTTTTTTTTGGCTACTGTCTCTATTTCTTTAAAAGTAAGTTTATTTTTCTGTGGCAAGGATTCTTTTGTGCCTTTTTTCGCTAGCACATCAGCAGCTTCATTGCCTTCAATTCCAACATGTGAGGGTATCCATTGAAGGTGAATTTTTGAGGTTTTTGAGAGTTTTTGGAGATAGCCAATTATGTTCCTGCTTACTTTGTCTTTGAGTTCCCCTGTGTGACTCAAGTGTTGTATGGCACTTCTACTATCAGTAAGAATCCAGATATCTTGATAATTAGTATTTCTGATGGATTTTAAGGCTTCATAGATGGCTATAAGTTCTGATCTGAAGACTGAGCAAAAATCTGGGTTTCTTCTGTTCATTTTCTCAATGCCATTTGTAGTTTTGATGAGACAGCCACTGCCAGTGTGTCCTAGCTCGTCTCTGCTACCATCGGTATAAATAGTTATTGCATTTTTAGGAATGTTATTAATTATTTCTAATGATAATTGTTTTAAGTATTCTGGATTTTGGCATTGTTTGTTGGTGGGTTCATTTAAAGAGGCATTAAAAATAACATTTTGTAGTGGTTCGCATGGAGAAATTTTTTCTGCTAAATAATTTTTTTCTACTTTATATTTTAAAAATCCATTTCTTTTGGCCAGGTGGAGAGGGCCTTCTTTTTTGAGTCTTAGATTGAATTCCCAATTAAGTATGTAATTGGAAGTTCTGTGTTTGTTTCCATAACTCTTGATTTTGTTTATATATTTTGGCAGATTGTAGCTTCTTCTATCCTTTAAGGGCATAATGTCTGCCTCGTAAAGTATAATATCGTTAGGGCAGGTATTTCGAAGACCTGTAATAATTCTAGCTGCACTTAGTTGTATCCTTTCCAGTGATTTTAGATTTGTTTCAGATGCTGTACCATAGATTTGATATCAATATTCCAGGATAGGTCTAATTAGAGATGTGTAAGTTAATTTTAGTGTGGTTGCATCGGCTCCCCACTCTCTTCCTGAAATATATTTCAGGATTTTTAGTCGGTCTCTTCCTTTTCTAATAACTTCTTCAATATGTTTACTGGAGTTAATTTCTGGGTCCAGGGTGTAGCCAAGATATTTAGGATGTTTATTATATTGTAATTGTTGTTCTTTCAGAATAATTTTTGGCCTTATTTTGTATAGTTTCTTATCGGTAGTAAAAAGACAGGTTTCAGATTTTTGGGGGTTAAATTCTAATTTATGTTTATTAGCAAATTTTTCTAGATGGAGAAGAGTCTTGTTCAAATCCCTTTCAGCTTTTTTCCAGTTAGTGTTACTGCTCCATAGAATAATGTCATCAGCGAAAAGTCCAATATTGGTTTTATGTGAAATTTTTTCTTCTATGCCTGCAATAAATAGGGTGAAGAGAGTTGGGCTAAGGACTGATCCTTGTGGTAATCCTTGGTACAATTTGAAGGTTTTAGATAGAGTTCCATTATATTTGACCCTGATGTATCTATTTTTAAGGAAATCATTCATCCAAGTGATAGCTTTTCCATCAATTTTGAAATGCTTGTATAATTTTGTAGTTAACTTGTTTTTCCATACTTTATCAAAAGATTGTGTAAGGTCTAAAAAAGCAGCTATGGTGTGGTTAGTTGGTTTTCTATTTTGTGCATCTTTTACCTTTTGTGTGAAAAATAAGAGTTGGTCTATTGTCCCATGTCCTTTCCTAAATCCATATTGTTCTTCTGGTAAGAGATTTTTTGTGTCGAGGTGGTAAGTGAGTCGTCTGAGTATAATTTTTTCCATTAATTTGCAGCAAATACTTGTGAGGGAGATAGGTCGGTAGTTTTTTGGGTCATCAGCAGATTTGTCAAGTTTTTTAATAGGAATTATTGTTGCAGTTTTCCAGTCTTGAGGCAATTTTCCAGTTTTCCAGGAGTTATTGAAAATATCAAGAAGTCTTTCTTTGCCATTTTTGCCCAAGTTTGATATCATTTGGCCATGGATTCCATCTGGCCCAGGAGTCTTGTTTAGGTCAGTGTTTTCTAATGCATAATCTAGCTCTTTCATATTGATTTTTTCATGGAAAATATTATGAGTGCTGGTGATATTTTTACAGTCATGAATAATCTTTCGGGCCTTTTTTTCAACTTTCTTATCTTTTATTTCAAATTTGATTTTACTACTTATTTGATATGAATTACCTAAAAGATTGGCAGCATTTTTGTCATTAGTTGCTGGGGTACCATCTGTATTCTTAATCATATTTGTGTTTTCAGTTTGTGACTGGGCTCTGTCAATTTGTTTTGCCAAATGCCAAAGTTTTGTATTTGGGTTTCTTGGGTTCAGGTTTTCACAAGTTTGTTTCCATTTTTCCCTTTTCATATTTACATATAACCTTTTTATTTTTGCATTCACAATGTTCAGTTCAGTTCTACAATTTGTTTGGTTTTGGGTGCACTTTTTTTGTAGTTAATTTCTTTTAGTTATAAGTGTTTGAATATCTTTTGCCTGGTGTGTATAATTTGGAATCCATTTCTTAATATTACCTCTTGGTATTGAAACTTTGGCTGCTTTAATAATGGTGTTTTTGAAAGATATCCAATTTTGTTCCAGATCTTTTATGCTAGTGGGTGCTTTTCTAAAGTCTTCATTGGTGTTTTGCTGGTAAAGATTCCAATTAGCCTTTTTGAAGTTCCAGAATTTTTCTTTAATTGAGCTTGTTTTGGTCTTGGTGCTAATTTCTATCAAAATAGGCAAATGATCACTTCCAATACTTTTTAATATTTGCCATTTGCATTTGTGGAAAATGTCAGGACTGGAGAAACTTATATCAAGTGCTTGTGCAGTATTATAGCTGTAGGAATGGTGGGTAGGATTCCCATCATTTAAGCACATGAAGGCATTGTCGTCAAATAAGTTTGAAAGTATTTTGCCTCTTGGGTTTGGCATGGAACATCCCCATAGTTGATGTTTGGCATTAAGGTCACCTACAATAATAGTGTTGTCTGTAAGAAATTGAGCCATTGTTCCATCGTCAATAAGTTTATTGTTTGGTGGGTGATACATATTGAATATGTTGATGGTTTTGTTTTGACTGAGGTAGACTTTGATACCTTGGGCTTCGAGGTCTGATGTATTTGGAATATTAATGGCTATGTCTTCATAGTACAAATTCTTGATTAAAAATGCAAGGCCACCCCCTTCTTTATTTCTGTCTTTTCTGAGGATATTGTAGTTTTTGTATTTGAGATTGTATTTTTCATTTAATTTGGTTTCCTGTAGGGCTATAATTTGTATCTTTTGTTTTTCAGCTATTTCCATTATTTCTTCTAATTTTATTTTTGTTGCTGTTGAGCACAATCCATTTATGTTGCACTGCAAAATTCTCAATTGCTTGGAAGCTGCAAAGTTAGAAGTTTGTGGAGACTGTATTATACTCGGACAGAACCCTCTACCTAAGTCCTGAACGCGCCCCTGTTTATTCTGCGCGACGGGCGATGCAGCATGCAAATCAACATCTGATCTCATGGAATGGGGTGTAGAGGTGCAGCTTTCGTTGATCATGGCACCATGATCCAGGCATGGAAAGTAGTAATTTCATCAATTACTTTTTGTAAAATGTATGCAAATCTATGTGTGTGTAATATAAAAAGGATATATTGGCGCTCGCGTTCTTTATTCTTCACTGCGAGTATTTCACCCAACCTTGAGGCCACAGTTTTGTAGATTGGTATTGAGGGCACTATGACGGCCCAACGATACGTGGATGAGGTGTTGTGGCAGGTAACACTACCCTTCCTTCAGGGGGTACAAAATCCCATTTTTCAGCATGAAACCTCAGTGCTTCAGTGGCCACCAGTCTCTCCTGATCTCACCTATAGAACACGTCTGGGGCTTAATTGGATGTTGCTTGCGGTCGCTGTTACAGCCGCACTCAAAAGAACTATGGCCGATGGTTGACAGAGAATGTGCAACATCCCTCAGGACACCATCCACACTTTCATTGAGTCAGTACCATGACATGTTGTTGCCTGCATAATCATTCGCCATGGTCCCACAACATATTGAGTAGACGGAAATGTCACTCAGTGTATAGGTGTATTCTGTTATAATAAAAATCATTTATAGTGTTCGTTACTGGTACTCTCTTCATGCAGATTTTCACAATTTTTTTTTTAGCACTAATTCTTGGTGTTACAAATTCAGTTTTACATAGTGTATATCTAATAAGCGAATATGAATATTATTTTCGCATGTGATGTCTGCCAAAATTGTGCACAAAAGATGTAGGTACAATCACGAGTATTTACCTATATATTTATATTACATCTATTATTATAAAACTAGACGAATGGCCCGGGCAACGCCCGGGTTTTACCCGAGTGCGTATATATTTTAAAAACGTTTTAATTCAAATACTATTCGTTACAATTATAAATTGGCGCCATGGATGTCACTCTTGTGAAACGTCCCGCCCCAAACTGTGTGTGTCTTGAAAATATAAAAATAAAAATGTGAATTTTCATAAAGATTTCATCATGTCGATTTTTTTTTTTGCATTTCACCTACTAAATTAACTTTATGAACGGAAAAATATGTCCAGGGTAGCCTAGTGGTCATGGCATCTGCCCGGTAAGCGGAAGGTCGTGGGTTCGATTCCCATCCCTTGACACTTTTTTTATTTTATCCATTCTGACCAAAATCTATCCGTGAACTTCACACAGTGAACTTCACACAGACAGAATAAGGCAATTATATTTATTATAAAATAATTTGAAAGTTCGAGGAAGTATAGTTTAGATCATATAATGTATTTAGAACCATGCTATATTAAATTCTTGATGGCCTTAATGTTTTAAATTGTATTATTTTACATTGTATTATTTATTTTAAAATTTTATGAGTATATATATTTTCAAAATCATTCTCAGCCAATCAAAATTGTGTCAAAAATGTTTTTTTTTTCAAATAAGCCTAATGTTTTTACCGAGTGCCATTATCATATCAAATTATATTTGACTAAGTATAATTCTCTGTATGATTATCTGCAATCAATAAAAAACATTTTTGTTTCATGATCATTTTCAGATTGGGAATTATGGACACGTTTTTATATAGATAGAGAGGCCAAAAAAGCCTCAAATGAGGCCTTTCGAAGTTTAGTGTGAATCGAACACATTGTGAAATCAGCCAGACTCCTGGCAGAGGATATTCAATGGTGGATAGGCCAGAAAGGTATACCAACTTTGGCAACTTCAGGATGCCCACCTGGAGACCATGGCATTGAGCCTTGGAAGTAACCTTAATTTTATGAGACTCACAAGATATTTATGAAATATTCATAATTTGTCAGAGGTGTTCAGCTGGTAAATTACCTATGCCATTTCTTTGGACAACATATGGAAGGAAATGTTGCCATGAAGAAATTGATCTCAATGCATATTTTGATTGTTGTGTAGACTCAGGTTTTCGACTATGGTCTTGTTTGAATGCATTCAATAAATGTATTTTATGCATTTATTGAAAGGGAGAGATGCATTTCTTGCACATGTGTAGGTGTGAATATCATTCTTCCACACTTTAATATACATATATTATTTATTAGTATAAAAATACTAGTGTCTAAAAAAAGCCTAATTATTATCTTTTAAAAGGCTGATTATACATTAGAATCTTCACGAGAGGGCTCTCTTGCTAGATAACACCTCTCTATAAAGAACTGTTTTACACCTCTCTATAACTGTTTTCTGGTAAAAAGAAACTTCTATCTAAAAGAGACTTTAACTATATAACTAGTGTTCTTTAGAAAGAGGTTCAACTATATAATATAACTAATCTTACATACTTACATTTGTGAAGAATAGAAAAAAAAATTATTTAAATTATTTTGGACATGTGCAATAATAATGGTAGGGTATGTAATGTTTAGTAAGTGATAGTGTGTTTTAACTTAAAAAGCTGTTTGGTTACTTTAAGTGAATTTCTATCAGAATTAAGGTGGGCCCCACTCTTATTTCAGAAAATACTTTAACCTTCGATCACATTTCTGCCTGAATCCAAAATTTTTGGTCACTACTTTTTTTGTCTCTTATGAAGTCACTTTAGTTAATGAGAAATTAAGTACTTTTATTTAAATCCATAAAAGGAATGACCACCTATAATATACACCTTAGAGTTTATATGTAGGCTTATATGGTGTTTATTTTATTTGTGCTCTGATTGGTTGATTAAGATCATGTGATAATGAACTAATTGACTGTTCACTGGCATGTAAACCTTATATAATCAGCCGGTGGAAGGCTGGTTAAACCGTTTGGTTTTCGACCACTACGACCCGGATTCGATCCCCGCATTGGACACTTTTTCTGTTTTAAAAAAATATAAAAAATGCTCCAATGGCCCCCCGATTCTTGCAAAAGTCCAACCCCACCAGAGAGTGCAAGTAACCAAACGGGGCTCTGGCACATTTGTAAGTGTAAAGTCTAACTGCTTTCACATGTGTAGACATGTGGTGCGCTTACAGTAAAAAAAAAAAAAAAAGCAGTCGCTAACTACCCACCATGATTATCATGGCCTGTACCACGTGTACTAGGGATAAGCAAAAAAAAATATATATATATATATATATAATCAGCCAAACAGGGTTGACTTCATTAACCAATCAGTGTGCAATGTTTCTTTAGCTCAGAGGTATATTAAATATTGTGACAAAGTATTTATTAATTTTATTATTTTTATTAACAGAGTGGTCATTTTTATGTTTATATTTTGCTACTCTGTAAATTTCCCTCGTGCTTATCTTTTGTTTACCATTCATAGTTTGTCCTTGCCTGAAATAAATTGTTATCTCCTCCTGAAGTTTTTGTCTTCCCTAATTTTCCACGTGGCAATATGATTGCAGGTTTGATTTAAGGATGTTTAATCTTTTTTTTTGTAAAAGTGAAAATATTTTTTACTTGTTTTGTAATTTTATTTATACTTTTCAAGACAAATGTATTTCATTGTACCTTGATACCTAGATGGCGCTCTGCCATCTAAAAATCTCATGTGCTCGTGGTCAGGATATGCCTTTTTTGATTTTAATACTTCTTAGTGTAAGTACAACTCCATCAGAAATGGATTAAATCCATCAGAAATACTAATTATCAAGATATATGGATTCTTACTGATAGTAGAAGTGCCATACAACACTTGAGTCACACAGGGGAACTCAGAGACAAAGTAAGCAGGAACATAATTGGTTATCTCCAAAAACTCTCAAAAACCTCAAAAATTCACCTTCAATGGATACCCTCACACGTTGGAATTGAAGGCAATGAAGCTGCTGATGTGCTAGCGAAAAAAGGCACAAAAGAACCCTTGCCACAGAAAAATAAACTTACTTTTAAAGAAATAGAAACAGTAGCCAAAACAAAAATAAACAAGAACTGGAGGATCCCACCTAAGCACAGTTGGTACAGTGGAGTGAACCCAGGAGGAGCTCTAAACATCAGAAATAGACAGCATCAAACAACACTAACAAGATTTAGATGCACTAAACAGGACCTTTGGGAGAGGCTGCTGCTCATCATAAAACAGCTCGAGGAGCATGAACTCATGGAATTCGTGTAATCTTTACACAAGGGGATAAGAAACAACAACAACAACAACCACAACTCCAGTTGAAGGCTGGCAACATCCTAATGGGATGGCTAACACAAAGAGGGGCCGAATGAAAGCTAGGATAAGCTTTTGACTTAATTCTTGTCATGAAAGACACTCTCTTGTTCCTGAAGGGAGAAATCATCCCAAAAGAAGGATGAGCCAATTTGGTCAACAGCATAGATGCACTGGCAAACCACTTCTGTATCAAGCACTGCTAAGAAAATTATATGGACCAAATATCTAATCTACATTGGCTGCTGTCACACAAGGGATTGATAAGATGGGAGGTTGCTTAGAACAGATAAAAACAATAATAGCACTAGGAAGGGACACAATTGGACAAGATTATGAAAGATAAAGACATTTCATTAGATGAAGAAGAGAATTGTAGAGGAATTGGTAATCCCTGTGGTCACTTATGAATGTGAGAGCTGGGCTCTCAGAAAATAAGAAAGAAAATGAATTAAAGCCTTTGAAATGTAGACTTGGTGAAAACTATTCAGAGTTCCATGGATAGATAAAAGGTCAAATGTTTCCATCTTAAATGAAATTAATCTTGTTAGATCCTTAGAATCCCACAACTATATGTAAACAAAGACTAGATCTACTTCGGACACATAATGAAAGCAAATGGTTTAGAAACCATGTGGAGAAAAATTGAAGGAGAGGAACGCTGAGCTGGTTAGAAGGGGTCAAGTAAGCTACTGGAAGGTCACTAGAAGAGCTGAGAAAAATGAGATTATTTTCATTGGAAGGCCTCGATTTTACCCAACCCTGTTCCTCACAAATACAGTAAATATACATCTTGTATAGGATGGCTTGCACTATTATTTATGCAAACTGTCCCACAAGCCAAATGCTTTTATAAATAATTTGTTTGTTCTCTGGATAGATACCACTTTCAAATGCTCTTTTAGAATTTTTCTACTAGGAAATGTGCAAATGTTATACCTGAGTTATACTCAGGTAAAGGTAAGTGTTTATTTGTAACGGGTTGTGTGGCCCCAGGAGAGGATTAAGACCGCTCCAGTTAGGAAACATGATGTATGGTACTGAATATATTTCACTTCGAGAGAGACAACAACAACTAGAGGAGGTGGCCATTGGGCAGGCCGGACTGGAGCCGTTTGATGTGGTTGTAGATCTTGAGGGCCGGTCCCAGCCGGAAGCTCATGCCAGTGATGACATCATTGCGGCTCAGGAGCAGTAGGGACTTGCCATCTATCTCCTGTCACAGTACCAATATATTGATGGCTTCAATTACTTGTTACAACTGGCATGACACCTAGAGAGGAACTCTTTCAAATGCCTTGTTTCACCTTTAGAAAGGTAGAAATAAAATATGAAAAATAATCACCATGACATATTTGTAACAAAACAGATAAGGCACAATTTGGATTATAGATTATAAACACAAGGAAATAAGACCAAATCCAAATAAATATACATATACAATACATACAATAACAGCGTTGTTACCATCTTCATTCAGTATTTTTGTCTGAAGATGGTAACAACTCTGTACGTCACACACTATTTATTTATTTGGATTTGGTCTTATTACCTTGTGTTTGTAACAAAACAAAATCCAAAAGTAGAGCAACTAACTATATATGATGACATAGTCCAATCAGTGCAAGCATTATCACTATACTATTTGAAAATAGTTAATATTTTATAATATTTTTAGTCAAATAAATATATGTCATAATTTGTATATAACTGTATGCACCTCCGACCTACTATGTATGTACAATGTATGTTTTAAAAAGATTTAATAAAAGAACAAAGGTAACTGGAGGATAGAACGCCTTAGAGAAAAACCTAGGAAGTAGGCTTAGAAGAGAAGACAACTATTAATAAAGTCACAGTCAACCTTATGACCCCGGAAAATCATAAAAGCTAAGTTTAACGACCAGTATTTCCTGGGCAAGGCCGGACATATCTTCCGCCAAAGAAATTTATAGTCAAAACCGCTCCGCTTTCTCAAGCTTTCTTTCCTCCAAACCAGTTGCCTTTTATTTCAACCCATCAAGTGTTCTGGCTTATTTCCCTTGTGTGAAAACCTTTACCATTCAGACACCACGACTGCGCCATCACTTCAACAATCCTCAACCCCAAGAGTAAGGTTTCCCAGCATAGCATAATACCACAGCTATATTTAAAGTCGACAATATATATTACCATATATATGTTGTTTCTTATCCCCTTGTGTAAAGATTACACGAATTCCATGAGTTCATGATCTCATGGAATGGGGTATAGGGGTGCAGCTTTCGTTGATCTTGGCACCATGATCCAGGCACACTTTGGTGAAAGTCTGACTTTGCCTGTAGTTTGAGGCCGTTCCTAACATGGAAGCCTTTGCTGCCAACTCTAAGAGGGGTACAGACACAGCTCCTTTGTATTCCTGGAGTGGGACCCTTGCAGAGGACCATCAACCGGGTCAGTCAATTGTTATAAATGTTTACAGATATATTTATATATTTTTGTCAGTCAATAAACTAATGATAATGAGCAATGCTGCTATGGAGATTTTGAAACATTTATTTAAACAAAATTCATGGAAGAGTTTTAGAATAATTTTATAACAACATAACTTGGTGTTTTATGATGTTATTGCTATAACCACAGTTAAAACACACAATTTAGACAAAAACTGGGGATAATGAGATTCCAGTGTAGCTAGAACAATGTCTTTGACATAGGGGAAAATTAAATGAAGGATCTTCAACTTTGAGATGATGTAAAAAGGAATTTTTGAAAGGATTGTAACTCAGCAAAATATTATTCAACTTTGAATGTGCTAGATCCCTGGGGGGGTCCAGTTTTAGGTGAACTTCCTACAATTATTATTTTTTAAATAACTCAATTTGGCAGAGAGCATAATTTTTGGGGGTAAATATTTTTGAAAAGAGAGAAAAATGGGCATTTGCAACAGCAACATTTAATCAGAAGTAATTTACCTCTCAAAGTAAATATTTGATGTGTTGCTTGCTCATGATTTAGCCCTCAATGTATCATTGCTCATAAACAACAAACAAAATCAAAGTGATGTAACTCAACGTGTAAAGAAAGAATGGTTATGTTAATTGTGCCATCCTATTTCTATTTTATTATTCTATGCTGATATAAGTAATTCTTATTCCATAGAGAACTTCTGAGGGACTAACTCTAGTGCCCCAAACTACCCCTAGTGTAAAGACGTATCTTGAGGAGAATTCAGGTTATATAAATTCATTAGGAAACAATTATATAAATAACATTGCTGGTATAGCTTAATTTATGGGCAATACAACAGACCTGGTCCCTCAGGATGCGAGCCTCCTCGTTGAACCCCTGAGCCTGGAAGAAGGTGTGGACATCTTCTTCAGACCAGGTGTCAATTTTTGGGACCACGTTGGGGTAGTTCCTCAACATTCTGGAACATCCCACCTTCTTGGTAGACATTGTGTGGAACAAAGTATGAGAAAAATTCTTGCTGATATGTGGGTGGCAACTTGTAGAATCCTGTCATTCAATTTTGGCTTAAAGTATTTATTCAGTAATAGTTCAATAATGAACTATTTATTTATTATTATATAATTTAATTATTCTCATTGTTCTAAAAAAAAAATTTTGAGCAACAATTATATTTTAATAAGCCTTTTCAATTGTTCAAGATAGGGCTATGATTTTTTTTTTTTTTTGGCCGAAAGGTTCAAGGACTTAGAAGAGCAACCACACTAAAACAATGGAAATGACTGAATGGTTATGCTAGAAATATGCAAGAAAAGTTTATTCAACTTTTGAACCACCACTCCACAAATCTCTTCAACTTCTCAAGTTAAACTTCCCAGCCTGAAAAATTGCCTTTTAAAACAATTTGTGCATGTTTACATATATATTCGTAATTAGTATAGTAAGTATGTAAAAAAAAAAGCTAAGAAACTAAAGAGAAACAAAATTAAATGGAAAAATCCACTTTAAAATAATTAAAAGCAAAGCTATGCTCTCTCTCTAAGGTGGCTTGATTGCAGTATTGGTCTGCGTGCCAAAGACTAAAGAAGTATTTAAAAATAATATGACCCAATTCTCCTCACATTTTCTTTTTTCAAAATTAGAATGGTGCATGAGATGGAGCAGTAGAAACATTTTCTTATATAGTAACCTCCTTATTTGTTAAGGTAAAGGTCAATTACACTATATTGGATTCCATGGCAAATCTACAAATTAAACAAATATATATCTATGCAATTCATCAAAAATAGATAGCTCCTTTCATATTTAGTTGATGTCTTTGAAGCTGAAACCTGGTAAATTCACACTTTTATATCAAGTGGGAGAGTTGAATGATCTTATTGGTGAGGAATAAAGTTGTCTCTTATTGTATGCCTTACAATGTGTATTTATTTATTATTAAATACAGTGAAACCTCGCTAATATGAACCCCTGGGTATAGCGAACCTTCCCTTATAATGAACCTAAGGCGATTCCATTCCATTGAAAATACCAGCGTTATAACGAACTTTGAGATTTTTAAAATAACGACCTACCCCAATAATAAACCTATTTTAGGTCCCAAAGTAATAAAATCTATTTAAAATACTAGGCTTATAAAGAACTTAAAATTGCAATTTAAAAAATTTTAAAACAACAAAATTTTGAGCATGTATTATCTTACGGATCGTGATTTCAAAACAATAAATTTAATGGTATTGTTTGTTTTCATTTACACTATATTTTTACTGTATGCTATATAAATTTTTACACATTATACTTTTATTAAATAGAATATCTTTGCAGCCATCAAATTTGAAATATAAAAAATGCAAATGGCTTCCAAAATAAAGAAAACAAAGGCATTCTAAAAACAAAAACGTTATTCCTTAACAAAAAAGTCCATTTTCAAACTTTTCAAAGTGAAATAACACAGGCAAAATGTTAAAAACATATTAAAATAAGAAAATATAACATATATTATAAGAGATAAAATAGAAAGATATTAAAAATTGTTACAAAGAGGAATCAACCTCAACTTTTGCTGCGATTGTATGTGTTGAGGCTAAATAAAAAAAAAAGTCCAAATAAACGGGCCCATGATTCAACAAAAATTATTTTTTATGCCATGAACTATTGTGATTTTTTAAAGCCAGCAATGGTTTGTTTGCATGACATGTTCAAAACCAAACAAAATCTAGACTCAAGAAGAATGTGTGGAAAACGTTTTACTTTATTTGAGAGAGAGACAATACTTGAAGAGTGTTTTCAAGCAACAAGGTATTAGAGCCATTTTTCTAACTAAACATTGTATTATATAATGTGAGCAATAGTTACCTAGAAATTATTGTTCCTTTTTCAATATATAATGTGATAAAGATGGTTTAAAATCATTTTATATTTTTGAATATATATTTAATAAAACTTTGTCTAGGATTTGTCTTGATTTTAAAATTAGACATAGATGTATGCTAATGATAAGAAGAACCTATTATCAAATAATTTATTTTATTATTCAGTATTAATGTAAGTAAATTGGTCAATTAAGGGAATTAAAACAAAGTGACTACTATTAAGAGGCAGCCTCTTCCTGTGTGTATGGCTGTCCTTTAATTATATGGTCTAAAAATTTTGAAAAGTAAAAAAAAAAATAGCCAAACCATGGCTATAGTGAACCAAAAGCTCTGTCCCATTGGGGTTCACTATAGAGGGGTTTTACTGTAATTATATTTATATTCATCAACAAAATAATTGGGACATAAATTAAGTCAAATTATGTGTTGTGATGATAGGGTAGAAGGATTACTACCAACTTGATTGGTTAGTTTTGGTAACTTTTTGAGTTGATCCTACGGCCTAAATTGTACCACCTTTATACAAATGTGAGGTCATAAAGCCCAAATACAAACATATAATGTCATCATCACATTTTCAAGAAGACCAAAATGTCTGATACTGTATCAGAGTCCAAGGAGATCCTCACCTCCCCATCTCTGATTCATCTGAACTTTTAGGGGAGCTGCTGGGGGTGAGACTCAGGGAGGATTCATACGCTGGAACACCAAGAACACATTAGTTCTTGTGCATTGGAGTAAATGTGTAGTGAAGCTGTACAAATACGTATATTGTTTTGAAAATAGAACAATCCATAAATAAATCTTTAATTAAAATATATGTCATAATTTGTATATAATTAAATGCAACCCCGACCCACTATGTATGTACCATGTATGATTTTCAAAGATTTAATAAAAGAATAAGGTAACTGGAGGAAAGAAAGTAACAAAAGACATAGGAAGTAAATCTAGAGGAGAACATATTTATTAATAACGTCGCAGTTAACCTTCTGACCCCGGGTCCCTGCGAGCTAAGTTTAAACCAACACTTCCTGGAAAAACAGGACGTATCTAGTGACCAGAAGTTATAAATGTTAAAGCTAGCACTCAATACTTCCTGACAAAGCAGGACGTATTTTGATAACGCGGAAATAAATAAAGTGGAAATAACACTCGACACTTCCTGTCAGGCAGGCCATATCTTTCATCAAGGAAAGCCGCGGGCCAATCAGAAGACAGCACCTTAAGTAGGTCAACCAATAGGAAAAGATCATGTGACATCTCTCGACCAATCGGAGAGAAACTGAGTCTTGGTGTTAAATCGAAAAGCAAGAATGGTCAGTTACGTTTTCGCTCTCATAGGAACAACACCTACAGTTGTTCAGTGGCTCTCACCGAGTTCGGACAGTGGCTCCTTCGCTTCCAACAAGGTAACATCTACTCTAGAGATCTCTCTCTCTCCGCTCATTTCATCTAAATCCCATCATCGCCATGTGATCAACTAATTAATAAGTAAAATCGCTCAACTCTTCTCAAGCTTTCTTCCCTCCAACCAGTTGCCTTTTATTTTCAAACCCAATCACGTGTCCTGATTATTCCTAACTGTGTGCTTCACTTACCACTCAACGACTGCGCTTCAACCAAATCTCACCATTCGCATCCAACAACAAGAAATTCCGCAACGATATTGCCACAGAACGGTTAAGTCGACAGGATTCTACAACAGTGTAATACATCAAATATTGCAGTGTAATAACTTTGGATTATACTACACAGAGTCGACAGGATAAAGATTATGGAGCTTAATTAGGATTAAGATGGAAATTAACCCAGGCGCCAGCACAACAAAAGGCAATGACAAACCAAGAGAGAAGAAACTGGCAACGAACGGAAAGAAACTGACAACGAACGAAGCGACAAGACATACCCTGGCGACGGTAATTTTAGAACTGACCGCCGCGCTACAAGGGGCAAGATCCACGCAACTGGAAACGGTCTTCCGGAGCGCCACCCACGGGGCAACCGACGCCCGCACCGCCGGTACGTGTCCGAACAACCTGACGCCCACCGAGGAGTCACCACCCGCCATGCCGTACCCGTGCACCCGGAAGCAAGCCACGCGACACGGGCCCAATGTACCGACAACGCGGTCCACTCGAATGGAAGCAGTACAAATGACTAGATTTCCCTTTCAATTGCGCGGACAGTGCAAACAGTCCCGACCCAGTCCAACAGATATTCCAAGCCAGCCACACCAAGCCGAAGACGCCACAGTGGAGACCTTTCGAGACTAAGGTAGGCAATCCACCCAATGACACCATCAAATTGACTTTGGACTTGTATCTGACCCAGGACCTACCATGTACCTTTCTAATTGAACCAGACGCAGGTTCGAACATATTGCCGTATCATTTATACAATAGATTAAAAGCACAACTTCCCAACTTAAGTATTAAAAAACCTTCCCTTGATCTATCCACCCTAAATAGTTTTACGAAAATAATAGGACATTTAACTTTCCCTCTGACAATAGGTCAAATAACCCGTAGAGAGAACTTCCACGTGATAAATGCATCCTTGCCATTTGGAGTTCTTACCTTAAAAACCCTTTATCAGTATAAATTAAAGCTAAATTATAATCGCGGCACTATTTTCCAACTTGGCGTCCCATTGTCTAATACTATCTACCACTTTAAACATGTGTCAAATGAATGCAAGCACGGGCTAGGCCAAAACCTGTCCCAAAGGACTCGCACAGCACCCAAAGCTTTCACACATGGAAACCCTTGCCTGCATTCATTGCCCAAACCCCAAATATTTACATGCCATCATTCTAATCTCACACCACGCAACTTTTCACTCAACCCAATTGCCAATACTTTATACCCACCACATGTAAAGCCACCACGACTTCAACCTACAATTCCAATAATGCCCAAAAAAGTGTCCGTACACCGACACAGCTCACCCACTTACCACACAAAATCCACACATGACCACACTTCGCCACACCATAATTACGCAAATGTACCTCACAACATACACGCACCCATACGTCACCACACGACAAACACACACAATCCGCACAACAAACGCAACACGCACGCCAAAAGACAACAACAACGACAAACAAGCGCATGCACAACCGTTAAGAATAATACAATCATCCCGTCTACACAAAACATAGAAAAAATTCACGCCACCAAACAACCACACAATCGAAAAACATTGCGATCTTTCCTAAAAGCTGTGAACGTCTATAAAGAGTTCATTCCGGATCACGCCCGCTTGCGGACGCCACTTGTCAACCTTCTAAAAAAGGATGTCGTGTGGGTCTGGAGTGACGAATGCCAGAAAGCGTTCACTAACCTGAAAGAAAACCTTACCACACATCCCACATTACACCTTTACCAGGAAGGTCTGCCATGCCAGGTGTACTGTAACACCTCAACATTCAGCATTACAGGCATTCTTAAACAAGTCTACCCTGATGGGAAGACATACACCGTTCAACATTTCAGCCGATCTCTGCGTAGTCACGAGCGAAATTATTCAGACTTGGAACTACAATGCCTAGCCATTGTGGAAAGTGTGGATAATTTCCGCACCTGTCTAATGGGCAGAAAGTTTACAATATTTTCTGACCATCCCGCATTGCAGTGGTTGAAAGAGATCAAAGCTCCGTCAGGCAGATTGTTTCGATGGAGGTTAAGATTGTCAAGATACGAATATGAGGTCCGTAGCATAAATGGAGTACAACAATATGAAACGGGCGTTGGAACTCGTATCCCATTTTGTGGCTTTCTAGATGCGCCACTCATAAAGAGCCACAGTCTTCTCCACCGGGAAAATCTCGCGTGAATATGGATCACAATAAACTGCGCACCGTCTCCCGAAAAGGAGTACTTAAAACTATAGTCCCAAGTTCACTTACAACCAGACTTCTTAAGTCCGTACACACACAACACCACCACCCAAACATCTCCAAGATGACGAGACTCATCTCATCACAATATTATTGGCAGAACATGACACAAGACATCGCAAAACAGGTAAAAACCTGCCCCACCTGCCGATTCGCTAGAAGAATCGATGAATACAACCAACCTTCACGTAAAAATACCGACACAGGCACCAAAGCAAAACAAGATTCGTACATAAAGCACAGCGTACACACCACACAAACAATGCCAAAATTACCACATCCACGTCAGAGAAACGATCACACATCTCAACCTAAACCAATTACCGCCGACATATCTCTAATAAAACCATTGACGATCAAACAGGAGAACTGCAAACCTGACAACCAGCTCAATCATATCACACCACTCCCTAAAGATATCAAACAGGAGAAATGCGAACCTACCAATCATTCAAATTCTACAATTCATAAGGTTCAAGCAAATATTTCAGAGTCCCCAGTTACAAAAATGTGGACGAACATGGGGCAATACCCTATTTTTCATCTGATTTTCATCCTTTGTTTGTTAATTCTACCATACAAATGTATACCAATTTTATTCCTTAACTATTTATTTATCTATACTATGTCCGCTCGTAAAATTTTCAAACTACAAGAGGCAGTTTTTAATTTTGGAGAGGCAGTTTTTAATTTTGGACAGGCAGTTTTTAATTTTGGACAAGCAGTTCTTCATTGTGGACAAACATTTATAAAGCTTCTCATAATTTTAGGAACCATCTTCGCAGAAAATCTAAATAAACTCCGAAAAGATAGCAGTAACTGAAAAATGACCAACCAATGTCGGAGAAGTCACACTCCAAAAACAAGAGGCAAATAGCAATTAGGCGGACAGGAAACGTAGTTCCCCCACTCCATGACTCCAATTACGTGCAAATAGTGGGTGGATAAGTTTAGACCGGACCTCGCGTCCCCGACACGTCCCGCTTCCGGCATCTCATTACAAGGCCCCGCTCATCCAAATTAGGTCACCGCTCTCCCCAGCCACAGATTCCTCTATGCCACCAATTGTGGATCCCAATTCGAACTACGTATCGATTTTTACAATGTAGTCAAATCAACTGTCACTCGGAAATAAAAAAAAAAAAAAGGTACAAGACATCGCACACATTTAAATGAGTTCATACTCCCATCATAATTGATCAAATACTTTACAAACTTTCAAAAAAAACGCTACACCTTCCATCTACACATAAATACCACAGACCTTAGGATCTCGACAACACATAGAATTCACACACACATTTCTTACACCAAAAACTACTAACATTTTTCACAATACACACAAAGACAAGAAATTTATAGGGCATGTAGATACAAAAGGGTCAAACCAATACACCTTATTGTTCATATTAATCATTTTCATCATTTTCTCTCAATTAAAATTTAAATATTTAATCAATTTATCAATTTATTCAACTTATTACCACTTTTAATCATTAATTATCATTTTTTTTTTCCAATTAGTTTATATTATCATTTTTATTTATCAATTATCATTCTATTTACCACTTAGCTTATACTGCCACAACTCAATTATCAACGAAAACTCACTGGCTTTCGATTAAACTAAAAACATTAAATCACCCTTTGTTGTTGAAACCTTTTTATTTTTCATTTTTCTTTTTTTTTCCAAGCACTCAACTTTGACTTCGTTCAACTCTTATTTTTATTTTTATTTTGATTTCTCAAAAGACCTAATGAAACCCCCTCGATTTCATTCCCAATCTCAAGTAGGATAGTAATTAGGCAATTCTTTTTTTTTCACCAACGCAACAAAGCATTTTCTCTTTTTTCCTTACAACAAGGCTTTTTCTTTTTTTGTGCAACCAAGCCTTCACTTTGATTTCATTCAACTTTTATTTTTATTTTATTTTATGTTGATTTCTCAAAAGCTCTAATAAAATTCCCTCGGTCTCCATTCCCAATTTCGAGCTAGAATATGGTTAGGCATTTTTCCTTTTTTTTCACCATTCAACCAAGCACTCAACTTTGATTTCGCTCAAAAAACTTTTATTTTATTTTTATTTTTGATTTCTCAAAAGACCTAATAGAATTCCTTCGATTTCATTCCCAATCTCGAATAGAATATGGTTAGGCATTTTTCCTTTTTTTTGTTCACCATTCAACCAAGCACTCAACTTTGATTTCGCTCAAAAAACTTTTATTTTATTTTTATTTTTGATTTCTCAAAAGACCTAATAGAATTCCTTCGATTTCATTCCCAATCTCGAATAGAATATGGTTAGGCATTTTTCCTTTTTTTTGTTCACCATTCAACCAAGCACTCAACTTTGATTTCGCTCAAAAAACTTTTATTTTATTTTTATTTTTGATTTCTCAAAAGACCTAATAGAATTCCTTCGATTTCATTCCCAATCTCGAATAGAATATGGTTAGGCATTTTTCCTTTTTTTTGTTCACCATTCAACCAAGCACTCAACTTTGATTTCGCTCAAAAAACTTTTATTTTATTTTATTTTGATTTCAAAAGACCTTGTGAAATTCCCTCGAATTCTTTTCCAAAATTCAAGCAAAAAGTAACTAGGCATTTTCCCTTATCACCATGCAACAAAATATTTTCTTTTCAACCAAAAACATTCAATTTTGATTTCATTCAACTATTTTTATATTATTTTTATTTTGATTTCAAAAGCCTTAATAGAACTCCCTCGATCTCCTTTCTTATCTCGAGTAGAATTCGTTTAGGCGCATTTTCCTTTTTTTTTTGCCCACTATGTACCATAACATTCATTGATTTCTTACAATTAAAAAATTTTTGATTTCTGTTAATTATACTCAACCTATATCATCAACACCATTCTATTTTACTTATTATATCGCCACCAATGCTTGTATATAGACTCAATACCCACAACTAATTTTCCCACAAAATTATTTTTCACTTTACAGAATTCTCTCAGGCTAACCCCTTCTTGAATTCTTCACATGTAGGGGGCGCATCTGTCATAATTTGTATATAATTAAATGCAACCCCGACCCACTATGTATGTACCATGTATGATTTTCAAAGATTTAATAAAAGAATAAGGTAACTGGAGGAAAGAAAGTAACAAAAGACATAGGAAGTAAATCTAGAGGAGAACATATTTATTAATAACGTCGCAGTTAACCTTCTGACCCCGGGTCCCTGCGAGCTAAGTTTAAACCAACACTTCCTGGAAAAACAGGACGTATCTAGTGACCAGAAGTTATAAATGTTAAAGCTAGCACTCAATACTTCCTGACAAAGCAGGACGTATTTTGATAACGCGGAAATAAATAAAGTGGAAATAACACTCGACACTTCCTGTCAGGCAGGCCATATCTTTCATCAAGGAAAGCCGCGGGCCAATCAGAAGACAGCACCTTAAGTAGGTCAACCAATAGGAAAAGATCATGTGACATCTCTCGACCAATCGGAGAGAAACTGAGTCTTGGTGTTAAATCGAAAAGCAAGAATGGTCAGTTACGTTTTCGCTCTCATAGGAACAACACCTACAGTTGTTCAGTGGCTCTCACCGAGTTCGGACAGTGGCTCCTTCGCTTCCAACAAGGTAACATCTACTCTAGAGATCTCTCTCTCTCCGCTCATTTCATCTAAATCCCATCATCGCCATGTGATCAACTAATTAATAAGTCAAATCGCTCAACTCTTCTCAAGCTTTCTTCCCTCCAACCAGTTGCCTTTTATTTTCAAACCCAATCACGTGTCCTGATTATTCCTAACTGTGTGCTTCACTTACCACTCAACGACTGCGCTTCAACCAAATCTCACCATTCGCATCCAACAACAAGAAATTCCGCAACGATATTGCCACAGAACGGTTAAGTCGACAGGATTCTACAACAGTGTAATACATCAAATATTATAGTGTAATAACAATTGCATCATATTACATATATATATATTGTATCGTAATATTGCAGTAGAATTTTGTTTAAAAACAACATATTTTATTTATAATCTTCTATATATATAAAATTGAATGTCTGTCTGTCTGTACTCTATAGATTCAAAAACCATGCATCCAATCGCTGTGAAATTTTGGGATATAATTGGGATAATTTTTGAAAAATAATATCTTGAATATCCTTAGAGTTATTTGCAGATTTGTAGATTTAACTCGCATGCAGCGCCACCATTGTGACGATGTTAACAAGTTTTTTTATCTATAAGTTTTATTATCACTAAGTTTATTATCTTAAAGATTATTTATCAAAAGTAAGATTATCTAAGGATGACACGGCAATTTATTTGAGACAAGAATAATGATACAATTTCAAGGCGAAGATACTATTCCTTTAACTTCCAATTACCGAGGGAACCAATTAATATTGATTTTATTCAACTTATAGAGTATTTTTCAAGGGACCGGGAAAAAATGTTCACTAGATAAAACGATGATTTTGTAATGTAGAAAATTAGGAAAGACAAAATTCAGGATGACACGGCACACAGGGACCGGGAAAAAATGTTCACTTTATCGAGAGATTCAAATTTACGAGTTTCAAATTATCAAAATATATCTCCTTTTTTTTAATAAGTTTTTAGAGAATTGTTTTAACAAATGTTCGTTAGACAAACCTTTACTCGGGTAAAACCCCGGGCGAAGCCGGGTACATCCGCTAGTGATCAAATATATCTTCAAATGAAAGGTGCAACAATGGGAAGTCCATTATCCCCAAATGCAGCTTGCATCACTATAAGCCAATTGGAAATTAAGGCTCTGAATTCTCTTAAAAATGATATTTACTATTTTAGAAGATATGTGGATGACTCTATTTTAATTATTAACCAGGGAAATGAACAAAGAATATTGGATACCTTCAACAACCTATGTCCTGACATCCATTATTCTATGGAATTAGATAAAAAATAGATCAATCAATTTCCTGGACATGAAATTAACATATAGTAATAACATTATTTCCACCTCTATCTACAAAAAGCCGACACATACAGGAACTTTTTGGAACTATAGTTCACAGCACCATTTTAGTCAAAAAGTGGGATTGGTCAAAACTCTTATATATAGGACTTTTGCACTCATCGATGATGTGGTTAAGAGAAATGAAGAGGTTAGCAGCATCAAGGAGGACCTAATCAAGGAAGATTATCCCGTTAAAAATATTATTAAAAATAATAGAAGATATGAATGAAAAGTATGAAAATAATACTTTGATTCAGAATCTTAAGTGCAAAAACCAAGAAACCAGATTTATAACACTGCCATATATAAACCAAAGGTTTGCAAGAAATTTCACCAATATATTAAAAAAAATCTGAAAAAATAAAAATTGCATGGAAACCATGTAATACTATCTCACAATACCTAAGCAAGCACAAGAACACCCAATTAACAGAAAGAGCAGGTTTGATCTATGAAGTCAAGTGTGAGAAGTGTGATCAAAGCTATGTGGGACAGACATCCAGAACATTAAAAGAAAGGATGGAAAACCATAAATATGCTCTGAAGTGGGATAGAATTCAAAATTCTGCTCTTGTAGAACACAGAAGGGACACAGGACACAATAAATTCAATTTAGAAAACCCAAGAACACTGGATTATGAAAAAAAATATTACAAAAGACAATTCAAAGAAGCCTTTTTCATCCAAAAGACATGTGCTTCAATTAATAGAATGGAAGAAAGGGGAAATATAAATGATATTTACAGATATGCCTTTAATTATATTTTTTTTAAAAATCCACTTTTAATTCTAAGAATAATATTTCAAGTTGACTTAAAAAACTATTTTCCTTATCTGTTATCTTGCTTAAACACTTGATAACAGGACTATATAAGAACTTGCTGTAATATTTTTTCTCCTTTACTCTTTTGTCTGATGATAGTGACAATGTTGTTGCCGAAACGTCACACACTAATAAATTATTTGGATTAGGTCTTATTTTCTTGTATTTAGCCAACACATATTGCTAATGTTGTTACTCAGCATATTTCTCTTATTGTAACTCTTATTTGTCGTTGATAAGTTGGAAATGCTACTTACACTTTCTACTCTTTCTCATCAAAGTTTAAGCATTGAAAATTTATTTTTTATTATTATTTTTTTTTTAAATATAATATATATAATTTTAAATTCTAGCAAAATATTTGTTATTTTGGTATTTATATTTTGCTACTTTGCAAACTTCTCTCATAGTTTCCATTTATTGTTTTATAAATTTTTAATTAATATTTTTTGTTTTGCATTAAATGAAGTGCAATGTCATTCAGAATATTTTATGCGTGACAATATAAATGCATAACTGTCCTTCAAATAGAAGGGTCTGCAAGAGGGAGTGTCCTCTCATGGAGGTTCTACTGCTAACAAAATTGACCCTTAGAAAAAAAATCATCAATTCACTAGATCCTTGTGACCTACCCATTTTCTGAGCGGAGGCAATCCTTGTGTGGGAGAGGCCATGGAAGTCCTCCAAGTAGCAGCCGTGGCAGCGCCAGGACCCTGCCGGACAACCATCCAACAGCTCCAGCTAGGGCCCAGAGACTGGCTGGCTCACCTGTTGGCTTCTGGGTTACTGGGGGGTTGTGGCATGTTAGGTGGTAGCCCCTGTCACAGGTGCCACATAGCAGCAGTTCCTTCTGCACACACCATAGCTAGGATTACACACATAGCTTGTCAGCCTGCCATATTCCACACTGTAATTTGACCACTGTCATCTTATTGCTAGGTTAAATAACAATTTGAATAAATAGAGCCAAGACTAGAGGGTCTCATAACAGAGGTGTTAGATGAGACTTTTTCAAAGCTATGATGGTAAAAAATGGTTTAAAAAAAGTGTTAGAAAAAAAAAAAGATATATAATATGTGACAAGGAAATAAAAGTAATTTTTGAAATTGTCAAAAGTTAACAATTCTCAAATTTAGGATTGAATAACAATTGTATATATAAATATTAGTATTTAATATTGATAAGTGACTAAATTCAGATGAAGAGCACAAGCAAGCCTTCATAAAGACCAATAATCTTATACATAGATTCACTAGAGTGTGCCAAAGAGAGTGAGTAAAAAAAAAGTAAGTATTATATCTGTTTCATCCATACATACTAGATGCTTTTACATTTTTGTTTCTTACAATTTTGCAGTTTTTTCTAGGTAAGATTAATTCAGCCTACTTCCTTAGGGAAGCTGGGTCAAAAAGGCAGACACCCTGCAGATTCTGGACAAAGACCTTGAAACAAGAGTTGGCTAATCCTTGGGTGTCAAACACCTATCACTTCATTGTGAGCATGTGGCTCAATTTTTTTCTTTTACTATAGCGTCATTTTAATATATTTTGACAATTTTGGTACAAATTACTACAATATGGATAAAATGGCAGTAAAGTAAAATAGGTTTGATACCTCTATATAAAGTCTTGGTGGATATCCTTTTCCTATCTAAAAATTCTTAAATAATAAAAAAGTAATGATCCCAGATTTTCATGATTTAAATAATAAGCTACAACTATATTTTGGCATAAATATCAAAAATAAAAATTCAACCTGCTTTTGCTTGCACTACTCTGCCACGTGGTATCATTAGATTATCCCACTGTTGAAATCTGGAACTTTGAAAGCCCTGTCAGGAGAGTCATTAATTCTTAGAGACAGAACCTTTGTACTTCAGCTAACGTTGCTATGAGATGTTCAGATGAAATTTACACAAAGAAATTCAAAACTAACTCTCATATTGAACAATTTGACTGCTACCATATCCCCATACATGGAAGCCAGAACTGTGGACAGTCCAAAAACTGAATCAATCCTTTGTTCAAATATATATGTAGAGCCAATATCACAAAAGCCAATAGATTTCTCCACTAAGTTAGTCCATGTTACAGAAGTTTTCAAATTACAACCCTAAAATATTTCCAACTTTTTTCTGTTTATATAGTGGATATAGTCTCAATATAGTTATAAAAATTATTATTTTTTTTTAAATTACACACTTTTCCACAATTGACAAATATGTCAAATGAATGTGGAAGACTCCTAATTGAATCTTAATAAAATAAAACAGATGTTTGGTGGCACTTACTTCATTGGAGGACTTGTTGCAAAGGAAGCAGAGTTTGCAGTCAGCACAATGCCAGGGGAATCGCTGGCAGCGGATGGCCAACTCTATGGAGAAATTGATGCAGGCTGGATGAACTAAATCAACACACACCACATTCCAGTCTTGAGTAGAGACCTTGATATCTAAGTGAACTATCATGTTCACCATGTTCCT
The DNA here is from genome assembly GCA_030710605.1 of Cordylochernes scorpioides. NCBI lineage: Eukaryota > Metazoa > Arthropoda > Arachnida > Pseudoscorpiones > Chernetidae > Cordylochernes > Cordylochernes scorpioides. Next base: position 195,582,969 of record CP092863.1, on the reverse strand, counting down.
TGGCAATCCTTCAATTTGCCTAGATAGGGGGATTTAAGCCATTTTATTTATTATTATCACAATTATTTTAATTATTCTGAAAGATAAGTTGTCATGTGATGAGCCATCCAAAACCCAAAAATGTTAATGTAATGAAAATACCAAAGACTGCCCCTACCAAAGAGAATTAGGTCTTTTTTTTTGAGGTCAGTGTATGAATGGTCCAAACCATTGGTTTTCAACCACTATGATAATGATTAGAAATAGTTTGGGCTAAACAAAACGCTGGATTGAGGAGGGTGACTACATGGTTTTTAAGGATTTTCTGATACATATACATGAAACAACAACAACAACAAAAAGCCTTTATTTAGGGTCACTGACCCTATACAGGATTCACCAGAGGTATGCATAAGAACAAAGCAGTGAGACAAAGGAAATAACGATATAGACAGAAGAAAAAGAAAAAAAAACAATAAAGAGAAAGAGGGAAGCAAGAAAAACAACACAAAAAGAGTAGCAGTAATGATACATATACATAACATATATGTACAGACCTCCAACATGGTTGCAAGGTTTCTCCACTATGAACCAAGTATAAATCTGCAACCCCACTCATTGAGCTCTACTCATTCCCAGTCCTTGTTGTTGTAGTTTGCCTCCATCAAGTTCAACTTTGGTAAAAAACTGACAAACATTCTCCAATTTGATGTGTTAGTGGCCATCACTGGCAGCTCATCTAGTGACCTTAGATAGTTTTCTTGACCCCTTTTAACCAGTTCATTGCAGGTCTTCCTCTCTTCCATCAAATTTTCCCAAAATCAATGTCTTTTCTACACTATATGCTTTCATTATGTGTCCAAAGTAGGTCAGTCTTTGATTACATATTTTTGGAATTCTATAGCAGTCGATGGCACTCTGAGTAGTTTTTACCAAGTCTACATTTCAAAGGCTTCAATTTATTTTCTTTCTTGTTTTCTCTCACATTCATAAGTGACCACAGGGATTACCAATTCCTCTTCATCTAATGAAATGTCTTTATCTTTCATAATATTGTCCAATTTCATCATTGTGTCCCTTCCTATTCTTCTTTTTACTTCCTCTAAACAAACTCCCATTTTATCAATCCTGGATCCTAAAAATATGAAGTGATCAACTATATACATATTTTCTTGTTGAATTTCAAAGATATTTATAGATTTTGCCAGGAGGAGATTGATCTATAAAAATAAAGGTCTCTCTCCCATCAAAACAGCACTAAGCACCATCTATTGGCTGACTCTACAATAGATGACACACAGTTTTAACGTGTTTTGATGGGAGATAGAGGGGTGACCTTTATTTTTAAAGATATATTTATATGATGGTTATAATTTTAGTCTTGATGCACATACTCCATTAAAATCTCAAGATTGACAGACTTAATATGATTAAGTGCAGAAGATATATACATATAATTTCTAGAAAAAAAAAATGTATATGCTGAGATTTGCATGTAATAGATTAACTTAAAAAAGATAGTTACAAGTAATTTTGAAATAACCTTCTATATGCTATAAACCTGGTGTCTCCTGGAAGTGGTCTCTCATCAGCCTCAGTTGAAAACCCCTCATAATTTAGCCTGACATGACAGAGTCTCTGATAAAAGATCAAAATAGATCTGGTTTAGTCATGTTTTCAGGCTCTCATGGGAGTCTCTACCATATAACGTAGATGAAAACTTCCAAGATAAATCCAAATAAGTAATTAATTGAAACATTTTAGAAAAATCATTTTTAGCATTTTCAGATAAAAGTACAGAATAGCACTAACATACCTTTGAGCTTGCATTTTGCACAAATCAGTAGCTCCTCAAAGTTTCCGTCTTTGTTGAGAACAGCGTGGCAGGTGTCACAGCTGGCTGAGATTGGTGGCAGTGGAGAGGCCTCAGGCTTCGCAGCACCACTCTGGAGACACAAGATTGGGTAGGAGGAACAATGTAGTTGCTTGAAATATTGTGGGGGGTACAATATTGCATATGTTGAAAGTCAATTTTTCAAACTATTATTAAATGAAACAGGTTTTGTGAAAAGAAAAAGTGTAGAAATGAGCCTTCAAAAATAAATGCAATTATCTGTTTGCACCAAGAAATAGACAACTGCAGATCTAAAAATATACAATATAATAGTATGGATGTTTTTATCTCTATACACAAACATGAGAATAAAACGTGCACACACCTTCAATCAAGTGTACTTGCTTTTAATTACTTGGAGAAAGCAGCTTTGAAGAACTTGCCCAAGCCAAGACACTAGTGGCTGTTTAACCCTCAACTTGAAAAAATTAGATATTGCTGTCTTGAAGAAATTTTAAAGAAATGGAATGAAGCATGTGACTTTACAAGAACACACTTCTTAAGACTCAAAAGAAATGCACTCATTTTTAAACATGCATACAATGATAAAAATATAGAAGTGTGTCATTACATTTTTCAAATATAATACAAGAACTAAGGATAAGGAACAATTTGGATTATTGATTAGAAACATAGTTAACAAGACCAAATCAATAAATGACATTTTTAATTATATTTGGGTAATTGCTACCATCTTCAGACAAAATACTTCAGACAATGAGTACTTTTGTCTGAAGATGTGGGGTAGTAACAATGCAGTTACTGAAACATCACACATTTTATTGATTTGGTCTTGTCACCTAAAGAACAAAGGTCAATCAATGTTGTATAAAACAGTTAAATACAAGTGAATACCTTTTTAAACAGATTATAATGATTTCAGATTGAGTTATTATGGTTCACAGGTAATATTCCAGTCAAATAGGGGTGCATGTATAATGCAATATTTTAAAGATGCGACTCATTTATTGCTTAAAGAAAAAAACATCGAGATATATTCAACAATGCGTGCATACATGCACATCCAAACACAACACAGAAGCATGCTGAGTGATACACTTGGTGCAGCCAGAAATATTTATAAAAAAAGACGTTCCATAATAAATTCTACTAATTACTTTGGTGAGCCAATGGGAGGTGGTGGTGCCGTTCTGAGGCAATTTAGGCATCTCCAGTTAGGAGAGGTAGACAGCTCCACAGGTGGCACACAGCTAGGCAGAGTACTGCTGGGATAATATGGAAGTTGTTTAAATGACAGGTGGAAATTTAATTCAAAGACTGCTGCAGAACTTCTCACACAAAATATGTGGCACAGTGTATACACTGTCAATTGAACACATGCTCTTTATTGGCAACCATCATGGGGATTCTATCTAATGAACACTACTTTATTCTAGGTTACCTATTAACTAAATTAGGATTGAATCTTGTTACTTTTTTGTCCTTGATATAAATCTATTTTGTCTGAAAAAAAATATGAAAATGACGCTTCAGAGCTTTGCAAGAGGCTCCATCCTCTAACTGGTTATTTCTATTTATACACAATGTGTGTGAAAGTATAAAATATTGTACATATTGTTAATTCTGCATTACTTGAACTTCTTGTATTATTTTTTTTTGTTAATTTTTGTATACCTCTTGCAAAATTCTTTCCCCTACTTCTTATACTGCACTCCAGTTATGTGATTTTTCTGATACAACTTCCCAGGATTATTACTGAGTTTTATTTGATTTTAATAAATTGAATTTTACCAAGAAATGATAAACACTTGAGGAACTCTTTGCTTTGCAGGGAAACATTGACATTGAGAGATAACAATTTTAAGAGTATTGGCTTTAATAAAATTTGGTAATAAATTGGCTTGTTGTTGAGCTCTCATCTATTTGATATTATTCTTACATTGTAAGAAAATGCTGAGGCTACCAAAGAGCTTTGTGTGTTGGGAATAATTTATAATTATTGTAAACACTGTGCTTTTCTTACTTTGTAATAACAATGATTTTCTGCTTGAATGGCTTAGTTAAACCCATGATTCAATATGCATCTAATTATTCAGCTATTTTCATATAGATAAATATTTATTCTTCTAGTTACAGATTATAAATATGACATTTATATTTTGCTACAATGTAAAATTTCCTCATTGCCCCTCTGCTTCTTTTAATTTGCTTTGCATTAAATAAATTTCCTCTTGTCATTCTGAGGCTTATCTTTCCTTATTTTCTAATTGACAATAATCTTGCTTATTGTTGTGGTTTGGACAATCTCCATTTGAATATCCTATTAACTTTATCAACGGCTTGTGTGTGTTCAAGTTGAACAAATGATTATGTGATATGAATAGAATATTTTTTTTAGAGATAATTTGGAAACTTTCCTGATGTGGTGTCTTCAGAACTCTTAGGCTTCCTTTTTTCCTGATTTCTCAGTTGGAGAATCTTCTTTGATATTCTGTCCAAGGAATAAATAAATTTCCTTTTTTAAAAACTCTCCTCATCACAAATTTTAACCTGTGAATAATATTTGACTCTGAAAATATTGAAACAATTTCCAAACTTATTTCCATGAACTTAATGTGTTGCTCTATATCCTTCATTTTCTCAGTATTCCTGGAGACTAATTTTAGCCATATAGCCCGGGAGTTCTGAAGGTATTATAGGATAAGGTAATTTTGGAGAAGTATAAAATGGATCAAATTTCTTTCTTCAGTTGTATCTTCAAAGTGCCACAAGGTTCAATTATAATTTTTATTTAGATAAGAAAATTGCTGAATTGTTGTTCCACACATTTGATCCTTATACAATAAAATATTTTTTTGAATAGTTTGGTTGTATCTATTTAACTGTAGGAATACTATAGTGCTAGTTAATGAAAGCTGTGACTGCTACAAGTGGGGAAGTCTTCAAGCTAGCTGTACTTTGGTAGATCCATCCAATACCACAGTGTGTGGCGGGACAATATGTGGCAGACCACTGAATGATACTATATAACAAGGTGATTTTTAAACACAAGAATTAAACTTATTCATCATTCCATGATGTAATATAGGGGCTGCTGCTGTTTAGGGGCCCCTAGAACCAAATATAGGTTTGTAATTAAGTTGTCCAGGAGTAGGCGACCAAGCGTGGGATACCCGCACAGGTGTTTAGACCTGTCCAAGAGCTCCATCTACACCAGCTTTAGGTATCCATCTTAAACATAAGTTATTGATGCTATTTAAAATACAAGAACTAAAAATTAGTTCTTTTTTTTTTTTTTCAATAAAACTGGGCTAGCTTTCAAGGCTTTAATATGCCCTAATGTCTGTGCCTTGAAAGCTAGCCCAGTTTTATCGAAATAAAGAAACTAATTGTTTAGTTTAAATAGCATCAGTAATTTATGTTTAGAAGCTAGTGCAAATGGAGCTCTTGGACTCGTTTAAAAGAGACAACTTGAATACTATATTTAGTTCTAGGGGCCCCTAAACAGTAGCAGCACCTATAACATTGAAAGTGTGTGTAATATGTAATTGCATATGTAATTAGTTAATAGTTGAGTATATATCTATGAAAAATTTTGCCTCTCCAGTCAAAATAGATGCCATAACTAAGCATCATCTATTGATCATATTCACTAACTAGTGAAATCGAGTCAGCGACAAAGCCAAAAAGCAGCTTTGGCAAACTGAGAAGGTGAAAATTATTTTTATTAAAAATAAACTTATCCTTGGAAGAGCCTGGTGTTTTTTTAAAGCTTAATATTGATACTACATATTATTGAACTGAGAAGCACCCACTTGGAGAACATGGTTTTGTTTAATAGTCCTTGTCAGTCCAGGGTGGGCTTTGATTTCAAGAGATCCACAAGGGATCAAATATTTAGAATTTGCCAAAGAAGTGTTTAGTTGGTAAGGTGGCTAGGCCAACAATTTTGTTCCCAACCCAAGTCTGCTAGTTTGCAGAGATGGGTAATTGATGGCACTTAGCATATCTTTTGATAGGATAGGTGTCTATTATTTTTATAGATCAATATCCTCCAAGCAAAATTTCCATCTATATTTTAGCTAGAGAAATGGACTAGTTACTTTACCACCTAAACATCCCTTTAGTAAATTGTGAACATTTGATTTGTTGGGGATCTCATGACATCAAATCCTGCTCTGGACTGATGAGGGTCATTAGCCTGGTGGTTCTCAGTTTGCCAAAGATGGTGTTGTGGCTTTGTCATCAACCTCAAGTAGAGATAGTCAATGGGGTTGATGCTTAGTTATAACATTCATTTTAACAGGAGAGGCGACTTTTATTTTTAAAGATCAATATCCTCCTGGTAAAATTCCCATCTATATATACACCTATCCCCCGATTTACACGGTACTTGTTTTACACGTTTTCGCTTTTACGCGGTTTTCCAAATAAGTTTTTTTTTTTTTACCGCACTATACTAAATGCTACTGTGATTGAACACATGCACTGTGTACACATCTCACGAGGAATCCCGAGCTTATGTGCTGACTTGCTGTACACGCACACTGTGTCTGTATTTCTAATTTTAAAAAAATTTTAATTTTCGATTTACACGTTTTTCTCAGGAACGTATCTACCGTGTAAATCGAGGGATAGGTGTATAGTGGTGCTAAATTTATATAATTAGTTGATTATATAATTTTATTACTGTAAGTGTATATCCTCTGCATGTGTATATTCTTGGGCATATATTTTTTCTTCTTCATATGCTTTTATAGCCAATATATGAATCAAGAGCCAATATTCTATATAAAAATATTTTTTAGATAAATAATAATAATTTTTATTTTCATTTTGAAACAGAGAAAAAATTTTGAATAATATTTTTGGTAATATGTTTCATGGATATGTATCAAATATTATCTCAACAGACCTTACTGAAATGATGAAAATTATTTGATGTTTTTATATAATTATTTTATATATTCTATATATAAAATATTGGGATATAATTATATAAGAGATAAAACTTTTCACAGAAAGTTTCCTTATCTCAATAAAAATAATCCATCTAGTTATTATGTTAACCTTGTCTATCTTCCGCCTGCCTCTAAATTCATCGTCTGTTCTGATTAGTTAACAGAAGAAACATTTTCTGGATTGAGAACACAAAACCTTCCATTTATTCCTGCTAACAGAATATCCAGCAGCCATTGATGAACATATAAATTATAACTTCAGATTTGTAATAGTTAAAGGTATTTATTATATAAAAATTGGTGCAAAATATGCCCAAAATAACCTGCGAGTACTACTTAAAGGAAGTTGATTGTGATAGAATATTTAAAATGTCATTTTGTGAAATGGCTTGTTTAGAATATTGAGAATTAAAATAACATTCAAATATAAATTGAATATATAATTTATTTTTTGTTTGAATATAAAGGATAAATATAAAATATGAATTTGAAAACTTTATGCGAAAAAAACACTTGAATAAATTAAAAAATATAAGATTTGGTTTGGGTTTATTGATGGCGATTGCGATCAATAAATCGGCGTCTCTCTACTTTTATTTAAATTTACTTTGAACTTGTACGTATTTGTGGAACAATTTAATATCAAATATTACTATATTATCTCAAATATAAATTTAAAATTGTATTTAAAGTTCAATAATTTTTGAGGAATTGATTAATATATGGTAGTATACAATCACAGATTTTTTTCAATATTTCTCAATGTTTTCCTAATTTTGAAACAATAAATCATTTATTTAATATAAAATAAATAGGAAATATATTTATAGATACGATAAATTATATTCGACAAAATTGAAACATACCAAATAGAAGATAAGAAGAGCAGCCGAAAATCTGTCGAAGGAAGAATACTACAGGGTAGCCCACTTTATTTTTGATAATATATTTTTCAAAATATTCGCAGATACCATCAATAATAATATACCTTCTTGATATTAATAATGGTATTTTAAATTTTTATTTTATTGAATACCTTTTCGATTTTATTGAGAACATTTGAATTTTGATTTAAACAGTTTTGATTTAGTGCATATTAAAAGCTTTTATTAAAATACATTAAAAGCTTTGCTCAAGTTTAAATTTTTGTAAAAAAAAAAATCATATTGCCTCTATCCTATTTTGTGTGTCTTCAAGGTTCATTTTATTCTATAAACAAGACATATATGAAGCCTTAATGATGAAATTATTCTCGTTAATATATATATTACAAGGTTTTACATTTTAATAACTTTTAACTCAATCCGATATTTTATTTATAATTATAATTATTCTATAGATATATTTAGTTTTAATAAAAATACTTTTAATTAAATTGAAATTTATCTATTTTCACATTTTCATAACCGTTTTAATTGAGCAATATTAATAAAGCACATGCGATATTTTTCTAGTAAATTTATTGTTTGTTGTTATTCACCTATATTATTTGCTTCCCAGAACAAACGTTTTAAAAAAATATAATTATTGCCTTAAACAGATGTTTTTAGGTTGAAAGAAAACAAAAATAGGTATTTTGATTTAGATATTCAGATATAAATTTTGTTATTAAACTATTAGGTGCGCAAGTATGACTCTGCTTTTTCTTTTTTTTTAGAAAATCTAATGAAATTGAGACAAAATTATACTAGATTTATTAAAAGTAATTGCCCCACTTTTAGATAAATAATTTTCTTATAATTTGGGTAGTTTATGGATGCCATCATAAAAAAAGCTTTGGTTTGGAGTCAATTCATTCATCAAGCCAATTTTCAACTTCTTCGCGATTCTGGAAGCACTGGTCAGCCAGTCCATTTGCCATTGACCAGAAGGGGTGATAATCAGACAGAACGATGTCTGGAGAATATGACAGGTGAGTTAAGACTTCCAATTTGAAGCCTTTCAGGGCGTCTTTTACCGATTGTGCGACATGTGGCCTTGCATTGTAATGAAACAGTATCCCACTTGCCATGTCGTTGCGCCCATTCTAGTCGTTCCACTGCGATTTCTTGGTGTAACTGCGTTAATTGTTGTTGATAGCGATGAGCAGTGACTGTTTCGTAGTAAAGAGTGTGCCGTGCTGATCCCACCATATGCATAGAAGAACTTTCTTGTCATGGATATTGGCTTTGGCGGTCGAAGTTGTGGATGTTCTGGGCTTACCCATGATTTCTTAAGCTTCAGATTGTCAAAATACACCCGTTTTAACCCTCTAGTCACACAATATGATGAAGAAAATACTTTCTTTGAAAACTTTCCAGCGGGATTTCAGATATCGTTTTTGGATTTTCCTAGTTATTTTCACTCAATTCGTGATGCAACCATTTTCCTTCCTTCTGGATCTTTCCCTTAGCATGCAAACGTAGTGACAGAGCCTGTCGAGTGACGTTGTGAGAAGCCTCTAACTGTTCTTGTGCTTAAACATCGCTTTCATCCAATGATGCTTGAAGTTCCTCACCCTTGAACTTTTTGGCGGCTTTCTGTGTTACTTGTCGTTGACTTCAAAATCTCCAGATTTCCGCCGCTTAAACCACTCTTGACAGGTCCTTAATGAAAGGGCATTATTTCCATAGGCGCTATATATATAGAAATTTGTATTATTTCCTAAGGTTGAAAATGAAAAGCAAATTTTCGCGCAAATGAGACTTTTCAGTCACACAAGTGGACTCTAAAGGGCTTAAAATAAAAAATGGGCATAAGCTTTTATATTGAGTAATACAAATAAATAGCTAGTGTTTAAAAGACTCAGAGATCGATTCAAAACAAAGCAATAGGTAAAAATGTGTTTATACACATTTTAAAATGAATTCAATAAAAACGCCGATCATTTTTGCGCACCTAATATCATTTTTTTAATCAAACTATAAAATTAAATATGGTATTAAACGTAATTGTTCTCTTAAGATTGTAAAATACGTTTATATAAGCAAAAAATTGAAAATATTCTATTGAAAATAAGTTGATCTGAAAGAAGATGTTATATATATTTTATTGTTGAGCTGTGAGAGAAGTTATATATTTCATTGTTGGGTTGAAACAAAAGGTTATACCTTTCATTGTTTGGTTGAAACTACTGTCCTTAAAGAGCTTATGACATAGTTTACTTAAAAACAATAACTAAGAGTCAACTCTTCAGTGTTACATATATAAGCAGATTCGTGCAATAAAGTACACCTATCCTCCGATTTACACGGTAGATACGTTCCTGAGAAAAACGTGTAAATCGAGGGATAGGTGTATATTAAACTGTCAAATCTGAATAGGTGTTCGCCCCCTCATGAATCAGAGCCTCCCAATATTCTTTTCAACATAGGTAGTATAGAGTAGAATATCGCATTTTAGTATAGTGCGATAAAAACAAAAACAAAAAAAAAAACTTATTTGGAAAACCGTGTAAAAGCGAAAACGTGTAAAACAAGTACCGTGTAAATCGGGGGATAGGTGTATTTAATTTCTAAAAGCGGTCTGTGGTGAAATAAATTTGAAACAGCTTAAAGAGCTCCTCACTGATGAGGAGCCAAGTCCTCCCAATTTTTTTAATCGCAGTAAGAACAGTAGGAGTTTGTTTCATTCGGATTTAAAAGAAACATTCGTGCCTTTATTTCTTATATACATTTCATTAATACAAAGCAATAACGCGCCATCTATACACATAAAATGAAAGGATTTAAGCACGAATGTTTCTTTTATATACAATACAAACTTCTACTGTCCTTACTGCTTGGCTCATCAGAAGCGGTCTGGTGGATTAAATTGGAGAAACCGTTGGGAGGGTTCATCGCTGATGAGTCAAGTCCTCCCAATTTATTTTTCCATCGAAGTAAGGACAGTAGAAGTTTGTATTGTATATAAAAGAAACATTCGTTTTTAAATCCATTCATTTTATGTGTAGAGATTTCATTGTTGGGCTGAAAAATGTGGAATATATTTAATTATTGGGCTGAAGTACTCTTTTGTTGCCACCCAACAATGAGATACAATATGCTTTCAGCCCCCTTACAATGAAATATATAACCCTTCTTTAAGCACAACAATGAAAAATACAAGGTGGGATCAATAAATAAGGTGAATTTTAATTTATTTAAAAAAATAAGAACGATATTAAAAATTATGACTTGATTTATTCAAAATATAATCACCTTGGCTTTCTATACATCGTCTCCATCGTTTTGGCAACTTGTAAATACCCTCTTTATAGGCACTCTTAGGAAGCGTGTGAAAAAAATCTTGCACCACTTTCTGGACATCTTCATCTGAGTCAAATCGCTTTCCCTTTAACTCCTTCTTTAGTAGCCCAAAAAGGAAATAGTCAGAGGGGGCTAGGTCTGGACTATATGCAGGATGTTCTATAACTTCAAAACCTAATTTAATGATTGTAGATACAGTTTTACATGATGTATGCGGCCTTGCATTATCATGAATGAAGAGAATACCTTTACTAAGCTTCCCTCTCCTTTTGTTTCTTATACCGGGCTTTAGCTTATTTACAAGAATGTCACAATAAAGGTCGCTGTTCATACGTTGCCTTGAGGATAAAAAAATCAAGACAGATTGGTCCATCAACATCCCAAAAAATTGTTAACAAAACTTTACCGGCCGAACGTTGAGACCTGAGGAACATGTAATTCGTCCATTTTTGAACTCGTTAACCCAATTATAAATGTTTTTTGAGACAAACAAGACTCACCATAGATATTTTTCATTCTTTGGCATTTTTGATATGTTTGAATACCTTCTGCATTCAAGAAACGAATAACTGCACGTTGTTCAAGCGTGGTGCAATCCTTCAAGGGAGCTTCCATTTTAGTTTATTTATAAGTCTCGCGCCGCGCGTGGGAAAAAAGAACAGAACACCTTAAATAGTCTCTCGATGTTATATTTTAATATTCTGTGGTTTGAATTATTTTTGCTTTTTTAATTTTTAAGAAATAAGATAATTCACCTTATTTATTGATCCCCCTTTGTATAACCACTTCTTTCAGCTCAACAATGAAATCATCAATCAGTACCGTTATTGAGACATTTCAGTCTTATATATAGGTTATCCTGAGGGATACAGAAAAAGGAGTGGAAAAAGATAGAGAAGTTTGAATTTACATAGTTAGGTGGGAAATATGTACATGTTATGAATATTTTGTTTTGTTGTTGAAAAAATAGAGGGTGCAGTCGTGAAAATAGGAAAGATAATTATTTACCCATCAAGTAGTTTTTATTTTGAATTACTTGAAGCAAATTACACATAAAATTATTTTTCACGGTAATGTAGAATTTATAAAATGAATCCTATATTCGTGAATTAAAAAATAGGTAGGTTAACTATACATATTTATAACAAATATTCAAAAAGTATTATGTTCTAAATCTATGGTCAAAAATGTAGAACAGTCAATGAATGAAAATAAAATATTTGTATTTTAGATTATATAATATACATATAGAGAAATAATTTTCATATAATATTATAGGGTTATAGGTATTTTCTCCTACTCTCCTCTTGAAATATATATTTAGAAAGAATTTTACTTTTTTTTTGTAATTTTACATGTAATTTTAGAGTAAAGCAAAAATATTCATGGAGAGAGAGAAAAAATTTCTTAAACATTGATAATTCATCGAAATGATTTTCTTAAGTTTATCCATTTTACTTGATATTAAAATAGAGAGAAAAATAAAAGCAAACGAATAATTTAAAGCCAGAAGATTCTTTAGGCTGGTTTCTTTTCAGAATTTCATGTCTTGGGTCAATTCCAATATTGTAAATCAATCTCCTCCGTTTTGGCAAAACTCCGATAATCTGATTGGTCGTCTGAGAAAAGGGGGTGACAGCGGCGTTAAACTATCAGATTACAGATCTTCTGTTATTAAATAAACGCCTTCTAGCGGATAATTTAGTTTCTTGCCGAGCACTTACCAGAATACATGGGGTATATAGAAATTATTTTAATAAATAGTTTAAATAATGTCTATACATTTTACAAAAATCCATATATAAACGTTTTTTTCTAAGTCAATATATAAAAAAGTCGGTGTACGAGTGGGTAACACCCTCGATTCCCGACAGTCATTAACCGGGATCGAACCCCGCGTTAACATTTTATTTAATATATGAATAACCTTCACATATTATTCATTGTTGCAAATATCATAAACTAGGTTGCTCTTGTTGAGCGGTACCTAATAAAGTGATTTTGGAACCGAAAGTCAATATATTCCGACTTTAGACATTCCCTCTACCCATGACCCATTCCTGTATAAAACTATAAAGATGCATTATAATTATGTACAATACATTGTTGTATATTCCTTTTTCACGAGTACTAATATACATTTCTGTCAATACTACTAATTATTGTTTATTAAAAAAAGTAACTATGCTTGTTCTCGATTGTTTTGCATATACGTTTACACCCAAGCTCTTTCTTTCTTCTTTCCCCTTATTTAATACATTGTAAACAATATTGCGCTGATTATTGTTTACTTCTACTTGGAGAATCTGTATATACGACCAAAAGGTCTTAATAAATATTTTTTTAAGGAACAAATTAAAATGAAAGCATTTGGTAAGGCGTTGAAAATTATTTGGCCAGGCAGCCTCTATCTTCATGATAACCTTGTCTTTACGCCCATTGAAGAACGATGCCGTTCGAAAGATAGCGAAATAAACATGTTCTATAGAATAATCTCCTTTTTGAGTTTATAATCTTACAATACAGTCATGATAACCTTTTAACCCTGTTCTCTTGTTTAGAAAATGAGCAATCCACAAATAAATCTTTATAAGGTTAATATATTGGATTTAAAACATATATTTAACTATATATTTCGTTTAGTTGAACGCCGGTCAAGTTACAACATCGTAGTTATACCTTGACTAAAGTTAGTGTTCAGCCAAACGAATTATTGGTAGATAAATTATATTTAAATCCAATACACCTATCCCCCGATTTACACGTTACACTTGTTTTACACATTTTCGCTTTTACACGGTTTTCCAAATAAGTTTTTTTTTATCGCACTATACTAAATGCTACTGTGATTGAACACATGCGCTGTGTACACATCTCACGAGGAATCCCGAGCTTATGTGCTGACTACATATTTTAACCTGTCAATGCATTTTATTTTTATTTCTGTGTACACCTATCCCCCGATTTACACGTTTTTCTCAGGAACGTATCTACCGTGTAAATCGGGGCATAGGTGTATATATATCTTATTATAAATTTATATTTATATCATCACGACTACTACTATTTAGAAGAACAACGATATAATGAAAATAACATTTATGTCTTTTAAATTTTATTGCCCTCTATCGTTAAAATTTTACACAAATAAATTTACTGGCAATGCGTTTCTTTTTTTTTCTCTGTAGAGATTTAAAAAAAAAAAAGAAACGCATTGCCAGTAAATTTATTTGTGTAAAATTTATTTCTTTCTTTCTTTATGTAACCTAAATTCCCGGAGCGTACTAAAGTCGCCAACTATCCGGGACATTGTGTTAGAATATAATTCCATATAATATATGAGAAACATATAATCTCAATAAATATATTATAAGGGCGGTGTTGTTTTTCTTTTATTGTAAACGGGCAAGATTCTGATCAAAGATATTCAACGGGCCTAAAATAAAAATATAAAAAAAGCTAAATTTTCAAAAAAAAAAAAAAAAAACTGATACTACAAGTAACTTGTTTAGTAAAATCTATCTTTTTTTCAGGTCAGTCGATGAAATCTAGTCAGCTTCAAGTAAAGAAATGCATTGCTATTAAAAAATGTGTAACAACTAGATTTACTGGAAATATCTTTATTTATGGGGCTGTTAACCAAAATAGATGATTTTTGAGCCCCAATGGCCGCGTAAAGCGGAATATATACAAAGTACTAAGACCAGGCTGGGGAGGCTAGGGACAGGATCTCTGTCAGGGAAGAGGCAGGTTAGGCCGGAATTAAATTTACTGCCTATGTGTTTCGTTCTAATACTATCATCAAATATTATCTCTACAATGATAATATTATAGATAATATATTTGATGATAGTAATAAAAAGAAACACACAACATTGCCAGTAATTATATTTGTTACACATTTTATCGATAGATGGCAATTGAATTTATAAATATATTTAATGTATATATATATTTAAAAAAAAATAAAAAAGGCATATCCTGACCAGGCTCACATGAGCATTTCTAGATGGCAGCGCGCCATCTAGTGGAACAAAAATAAACTAAACGTTTATTTAACTTGTTCCGTGATATTGTTTTTAAATTATTTTTTCACGTATATATAATATAATATATTTAATATATGAATATATATTTCATTTATGGTGATCTTTTGATTCTATATATTTAATTTGATATATTTGAGCGATTATTGATATTCGTTTGGCAAACATTCACTAGGGAAGAACCCGGGCGAAACCAGTTCATTCCCTAGTTTTCACATAAATACAGTCAACGCTAGTTATAGATTAAGTTAAACTGAAAATAACTTTAAATTACTCATAGACTTAAAAACAAACATCCTGCAAATTTCATTAAAATCCAATTACATGAAATTATTTTTCTCAGTTTATGGTATTCCCTTTAAATTTCCGACCTGCAAGTGCATTTTAATGGATTCCTAATTTAGGACAGAATTTGATTAATCCAATAAAAAGTTTTTGTCCTCGTGCCGCATGTACGTATTCATTGCCTTGGAAGATTAATTAAAAATTGGAGAGTAGGATGTTTGTGATTGAATACAAACTTTTATTTTACTTATAATACTTTAGTTCATAAAAGGAAAATAGCGGATCTTAAAAATTGTTTTATTTACTCATATTTCGATTGGCCATACTACAATAAATTTATTCTTTATCCAGTATATGTCCTTTTTTAATACAGTAGAACCTCCCTTTAGCGAACACTTCTCTACAAAGGACAGTTTTCATTTGCAAAATTACCATTTTAACAATTTAGCAACTCTCTGGTAAGAGGACACCTCTCCCTAAAGGACACTTTGGCTTTGCAATTAAGTGTCCTTTACAGGGAGGTTCTACTGTACATAAAATAATGTGTGTGATTCCATTTCTTCAGGAAATTAACCTCACCGAGTTCCTTCTCTCTTGTGGAAAATGGGAATTACAATTGAGATTTGAGCGAACAGTAAAAAAACTTTAAGTGTTTTACCATTCGGGTTATAGAGCGACACCCTACAAAGACAAATGCCGAATATCTTTCCGAATTTGCATCATTTCTCGTGTTAGAAGTTTTGGCATCTATTTTGAGCATAATTTTCGATAAACAAAATCATTATTA
This sequence comes from Cordylochernes scorpioides, assembly GCA_030710605.1. Lineage (NCBI taxonomy): Eukaryota > Metazoa > Arthropoda > Arachnida > Pseudoscorpiones > Chernetidae > Cordylochernes > Cordylochernes scorpioides. The sequence goes on along the minus strand of CP092863.1, from coordinate 195,566,830 downwards.
AGAACACTTCCTTTAGACAGGGAAAATCTTTTCCTTATTTGATAAGTCGTCATTGTCCGGTTATTCTTGATCAATTCCTCCGTTAAAGCCAAATTTTGGTCCGTCACTATAGAGGTTGGTCTACCTGGCCTTACTTTACCACTGATATCAAAATTACCAGTCTGGAAGCGCTAAATCTGACTTTGTGTTTTGCTTCTATCCACGGCTTCGTTTCCATACACAGTCTAACTTCGAGTAAATTACAATGGATGAAATGCCTCCGGACTTAAACAGGAACCCCATCACCGACCGTTGTCGGATTCTTGTGTTTTTTTACTTCAGGCTACATATCTGAAAAAGTACAAAATAAATATTTACTCTGTGTGCCGTTATGAAAATATAGCAATATTAGAATACAAACATTAGGCCTCCAGGGAATTTTTTCTTTTTAACAAATCTTTTATTTATAAATTATATTATAAATTATAAAGGAAGTCTAATGTTTGTTTTTTAATATTGATTCAAGGGATTATATCATAGAAAATATAACGATGTTTATTTAATCAGAAAACATTTTTAAAATGTTGATAAATTATTTAAATATTTATCCATAGGTCATTGTGCATTACTTTAAAGTCTCAATCCTCCTTTTGAAAACAATTTTATTAATTAATTATTAAATTATTCGTCATATTAATTCTCTAAATTTACAAATTTATCATACCATATGATTTCTAAATTTATACAAAACATCACATAATCAAATGTTAAAATATATACAAAATATAAACAAAATGCATAATTAAAAATATACATATTATATATTTGAAAGACTTTAATATTAATTATAACTTATTACATTAAATATAAATTATTAGTTAAATATTGAGTGAGTATAATTTTTTTTTTTACTTCTACGTGGTCTGGAAGTATATTAAATATTGATAAGCAATTTGAAAAGTAATATAGAAATTAGTTTATTTTCCCGACAACTCTGATATTTTGTCAAAATACATTGCCATCAGGTGTGAGAAAGTGTACCAAATTTCAGACTTCTAGGCACTCTGTAAGTATAATACAATATAATGCGGCTTATGATTGTAGAACGACATTTGAAAATTATCCCGCATGTGTTTCTTTTGAACGAAAAACGTTATTTCTCCTTAAAATAAATTTCGATTTTTCGTTCAAAAGAAACACATGCGGAATAATTTTCAAATGTCGTTCTACTCTGTAAGTATATTAAAAATTGATTTGAGAACAACCAAAAATGGAATAAAGTTAGCTTTTTAAAAAGCGTTTAAATAAGCATATATATATAACATAAAGTTAAACACCTTTTTGGAAAATTCAACCAATTTCATAATTCCCCATGTAGAATGTTATGAAATCCCCCAGTACTGGTGAGGCCCATAGCCCGAAACCATGGTATATAGGTTGGCTTCTTGTCTGAATTTGCTAAAACTGATGTTGCGGTTCATTCTTTATCGCCCCCTTTACGTTCTGTACTAGTGTGATAAACAAAATGCATTATTTTAATGTCTATTTGAAGGGAGAGGTGCCTCTTTTCCTACATGAATATCTATATCCATTATATTTTCAACACATCCTCATTGGTTTTAATAAATTCTGTAAATTCTCTCTTCCTTTCTTACTCCCCTCATTTCATTCAATCTCGACGATATTATATAAAAGAATTGCCATTCAAAGCGCTGGAAGCTCTTTAACTTGTGATCTATGTAATAGCAGAATACAGATGAAATCATGTATATAATATTTGGTTGCTTCTGCTTAGAGAAACAGAGAAGGGAACTCTTGGGTGACTTATCATTGTTTCAATCCGATAGTCAACAAATATATAACTGGATGTATACAATGATGTTCGACAAAAGTCATATCTTTGGTTTATAGAAATTCTACAAGACCGTAGTCACCGTTCGGAGGAGATTAATGGATTTGCCGAATGCCGTGGTCCTTTTGGATGAGGAAAGTGGAGACTAGAACGCGGCTGATTCCACACTCGCCTTTTCAGTGATACGCTAACCATAACGTAGGAATCTGTGGACAGGTGTCGGACAAGGAGGCTGTTGTTGGGTACTGTGCTGCCTCGAGTATAAGAGCTCCATCTATGCTTCCTTCCTGCGGTGAATCTGTATAAGACTAGTGGTCTTAATAAAGCTGCATGTGTATTTTCAACATATCAAAAGTATAATTGTTAACTAATTTAAAAATAAGATTTAAACTTTGCTCCAAAAAGACATAGTTGGAAATGTCCACCGCCCATTTCCGAGATCAGCTAACAGGCTGAGCGTGAGCCGCTCACATTGATCTTTCTTTCAACCGCTTCAATTTGTTATCGCTCGACATTTTTATGGGCTTTATCCCGGCCCTAAATATTTTTCAATACTCTGTCACATGATCGTTGGGATTGAGTTTTAACATTTTTGACAAATTGTGGGTAATGGTCAACAGTAACTCTCACTTGTAGGTTTCTAAAATGTGTGAGTGTTGGTACCAGTAAGGATTTATTTTTGAAGAAATGCACACGTCTTTATTTAGATCTTTGATCTTATAAAGTATTCTCCTATCGGCTCTCCAAAAGATGAAAAAGTAGGAAATGGGGTAAAATGTATAATACACACACAAACACACACATATACAAGCATATATCCATATATTTCATATATATACACCGAATGCATACATACATACATACATACATGCATCACACTATGGATACAAAAAAAAAAACCCAATAAAACAGGCAAAAGAAAAATAGCTTAAAAAGAACATTTGAGCAACATATTTGTACGATTGAATTAAGTATATGATTATTGTTTTATATATATAATACTTTTTAGAGATGTTAATATAAATCTATTTAGAGGCTGCTGCATATGTTTGGAGTGTTGCGACTGTTCTTGCTGTAAATGTGCTACATAGGTTAAAAAAACATGTAGATTTGCACATGCTTCGACACAACAAAAGTGTTAAGAGATATGTGATCTTTATAAGAAGTAGGACTTTTCAAGTGGATACAAATTGGCAAATTTAAATTTCAATTTTTTGTTTCCTCTATAATATGCGCAAATCCTTCAATATCGCGTCTTGTTGGATAACAAGTAAATAAAAAGTCGGCAAAGGCAACGTTTGTCTTCTTGGAATATGGTAAAGTTACTGTTTTAAGCCTCAAATCTATATTTTGGAAGTATCCAGAATTGACTATTTTGAGCAGGTAATTTGAGTCTTCAAAGAGGCAATAAGCCTCACCTAGTTCTCTTTTAAATTTTTGTGTGTAAAAACAGGGCTAGAAGTAGTTTAAAAAGGCAAAACATCAATGTTGTGTGTTATATCAAATTGATATTATATCAAAGGCTAGTTTCAACAACAATCAAGATAACATACTTAATGGAAACAACTAACATTCTATTATAGTCGGAAAAGAGCTAGAGGAAAAAATTAAAACCATCTCTTCCGTTACCATCATTGTTTCGTGCTCTACTAGAAATGAATTCATACAATATAAAATATTAATCATATAATCATCTCTGATTATTTTATATTGGATATGTGCTGTAGAGGAATCAACTTTTAGCTACTTACCTTGATGAATCATCAAAACTTTGATCAGCAGATTTTCAACATAGAATGGAATTGCAACACATCTTAAGGAACCTTCAAACGTTGTCAGAAGATCGAAGCTTGATGTTCTGGAAATATAATCATTTCGAGTGTAGCTCTATAACTTGAGAATTTGAAAGCCTGTGGTCCTCAACAGAGAATTTTGCTACTGAAAATCATCCCGGACTCCTGGAGCGTACAGAAGCCTTCATTTATAGAACTGTAAGCTGTAATGTGTGAAAAGGCTATCAGAAAGTTTCGTTCTAACTTCATATGTGATATCTTCAAATCCTGATAAGATTTTATCAATTTGTAGATACATCTTCATCGAGAGATAAGCCATGTTTGCAGCAGGTCGGTGAAATATATTAGATTGGTTGAAAATATTTCTTGATCAAATCTAATTGTTGGTAGAAATTCTTTCTGGGGGAAAATTATTCGTACAGCCACAAATAAAAGAGAAAGCATTAAGGAGCCACACTATGTTAGAAAAGAAAAAGAAATAAAATATATATATTTCTATTTTTATAATTCATAAATGGCGAAAATTTATGGTTTCAAGATACCTCAAAAATATGTTCCAGAATGTGAAGTTTCCAAGAAGCAAACTTGAGGATGGTATATTTTAGATTATAGTGCTTCAAATACATCAAGAGTTTTATTGTCAAAACGACATTTTTGACTAGCGAACTGTATGGGGCAAATAATCACAATATTCTTAGTAAGGTCTTGAGAACTTTGTCAAATTTCGTACAGAGACTTGCGTTAAATCTAATATTTTTCTCGCGGGCTAGATGGACATCATTCAGATTCACATTGATCTTTTTACGTTTTTTTTTTTTTTTGAAAAATTCGGTTTCTCAGTAAATTTTTCAAAATATTAAAAGTTTCTTTGAATATTTTCTCTCATAAGATGAATGTTGCATACCTCATTTTAGTGGTTCATATAATCAAAATTCTGATTAACAGCTTTTTCTATAGCTTGATTTGAAACGATTGAAAAAAATCGCGTCTTGTTAAAAATATTTTTGCTCAGTAAATTAAGACAATGTAGTTGGTTTTGGTAGATTGAGGCAATTATAGAGGATATATTTTTCAGCTAGATCAGTACTAACCCAGATCTTGTTATAACATGGGTTATTTCATTTTCTTCTTTAGAGAATAGAATATTCGAGCCAATATGTCGAGGTCTAAATATATTCTCAGCAAAGATTTTCACGGAAAGAGAGTTGGAATCAATCAAAATATTCACTTTTAGCAATGAAATAAATCGAAAAGCTTAGCAATGATTTAAACCTTTCATTGTTGTTCCCATTTCCTAAATAAAATTCGGTATTTTAATTGCTCTATTAGAAAAAATAATTCGAATCAAAATTAATATTATATCTAAATTCCAGATTGTTCATAACCTTTGAAAACTATATTGGAATACGAGTATTTGGGGTTATAAGGAAGAAGTCTTCAAAAATTTGTGGTCAGTTGATTTGTCTATATCGATCAATTTCTAAGCAGTACAGTCAATAGCAAAATAGCTACTGTCTTTAGCCCCCTGTCAGTCCATTGCTGGTATTTCTCTTGGGTCGTCTGTTTCCCTCCAATGAGGTACGCACAGAGTCAAGTTGGAAAATATAGTCTGCACGAAAATAACTCTCACCAGATCATTCCTAGCAAGGATAATCCCATATTTTCTTTTGCCTTCTGCTTTTATTCACCAATTTCTGTGTCAAATATCATCTTTCTATATTCTCTAGGTCTTTGCTTTATCCTGGAACAATTTTCTGATTTCTCAAATGAGATGTCTGGTACACGTTTCTTTTTAACAATATGCCAGACCTTTTTGCTTCTTATAATTAAAATCACAAAGTCCTCCACTTTTGTCTGACATCCAGGAGTTTCTTACTTTCAATGATATTGTAGAAAAATATTATTTTTTAATTTTTAATTTTGATATTTATATTTTCTGCTCTGTAAACTTCCCTCGTTGTCTCTCCGTTATTTTAGAAATTTTGATTTGTTTGGCTTCAAATAAATTGCCGTGTCATCCTGAGAAGTTTGCCTTTCCTAATTTTCTACATAAGACCCATTTTGTCATCGTTATATCTACTATTCTCATTTCACATCGCCATTTCATTTCTTGTTTGGATCCATTTTGTAATTGTATTACGACACAAAAATATTATCTTGAGATTAACAAATGTCTAGGATTGTAAGTTATTTAAATACGTTGAGGCAATTGATTTTACAATGCGTTTCTTTTTTGAAGTTACAAATGATGAGTTTAGAGTTGAAAAATGTTCTTCAACGGGCTTCTATATAGAAATAAGGATATTTGGTGAGGGAAGATTCTCCTATTTATATCTAAAACTAGCCGAATGACCCGGGCAACGCCCGTGTTTTACCCGATTGAATGTTTTGATTCAAATACTATTTGTTACAATTATAAATTGGCGCCTTAAATAAATGCATATTTTAGTTAATAACTATAGCCTATGTGCTTTATCTGTCTATGTACTGTTGGCTTCCGTAGGCGTCTCTTACTGGGAAAAAGAAAGAGAGGATTCCATTTGGTTATTAACTAATATATGCATTTATTTAAGGAGCGACCCGCTCCAACACAATAGTTACAGAAATGGGGGGGGGGGGGGGGGGGGCAAAGGTGGCGTGATCGTAGCCGACCAATAGGAGGGCGCCATTCCAAAAAAAAAAAAAAGCAAACCGTGACAGAGGCCACGCATGACGCTCGTAACTGTATAGTAAATGGAAAACGTTGTAAAATTAGTTCTGAAGATCATTTGTTGGCTGGAAGTTGTTTTAGACATAATATAGCCCCATCAACCAATGATTTATTTAATTCCTGACGTTTCAGTAACTCGCTGTCTATCTCCTCAGGGGAAGTGAAGGAGAGATTTATAGGAAAGAATTAAGATGAGATGACATGAAATCTTATTACAAATTAGAATAAAATTAACTCACAAATTTTACCACAGAGATCAAAAGATAAAAACACTGATATGCAAAATTGTTAAGAAACAAAATGATTTTATTGAAATACTTTTTTTCATGGTTTATAGAAAATTGTGAAAAGTATTATAATTATAAAATATGCCTGTAGAAACGGGATTCTCGCTTGAAAGCTTGCATTAAAAAAAATACACTCATTGGGAAATTTTTTTTTTATAATTTTAAAAATTATATGGATCCAAAATTTGTTAGTGGTGTATATTTCATTTATTAATAAAGTTTTTTTGTCCTTTCTTAGCGGGACTTATTTATAAAGGACCATATTTTTATAAATATTGTCATTAAACCTGCAATTAGGTTTCGTATTTTTTTTTTTTTTTTGTTTAACCATTACTAACTCAATATATGTAATAGATATTCAAATAATATAATATTTCTGTAATAATAAAAAAAAGTTCATTGTTTGTTGCCTTAAATTGTTCACGTCAGCGTATATATAACAATTTTTATATGTATTTAAAATTATCAAAGAATTTATAATGTTGCTTAAAAGTTTTTAAACATTTATAGAACAAATTAAGAACCAATTAACATATTCTTCTTAAGTTTGATTTCCAAAAAGAAATAGAGATTGTAGAAAGAAGGTGAATAAAATATAAAATGGAATCTCTCTTCACTTTCCATTTTGCTATAAATACGAAGGGGAGCTCTCCAAAATAAATAAATAAATAGGGCAGGGAATACTTGCATTAACGGTTGATAGATGGAGCCACGGGTGTCCAATGACTTGTGTCCAATCACCTAGTTACGACATCCCTCCCCCAGGAACAAAAGAACACTTTCGATAATTGTCTGTAGCAGGTTAGGTAGGACCTTTAACGTTCTTACTGTAGGTCATTCTGTACTCAATGTAGGTCAAGTTTTCTACTAGACTTCTCGTTTTGACTAACTTAATTTTGCCATGATGTCCGCCAATTTTACAAATGGTGGGGTGCTGATTGTCCAAAGTTTTATAGCCAATTAAGTACAGACGCTGACACAGGGCATCCTGGGGGGTGACTGTACTCAGGACGAAATTTCTTGTGGCGCCCCATCCTACTCCCCTACACGTCAGAAAACTACCAGCCTCCATAAAGGTGTGAACTGTACACCTTCAACAGAGGGAACACCTGTGTCTAACTATTCAGGTGGATTTGATAACACAGCTTGTCGATGGTTCTTTCTGACATTTGAAAACATTAGGTTAGCTCTCCATGTATGGAGCGTATGTACTCCATGTTAGGAGCGGCTGCATGAGGTCTGTTCCTCATGTCAGAGGTGGCCATTTCTTTTGGAGCTACGTCGGCCTGCCACTGAGTAGTGCTTCCAGTTTTGATGACAAAGGCAGACGCATTCTACTTCACCCAGTGTGGAGATAAGAAAGAAGAAGAAGAGAAGGTTAGCTCTTCCCCCCATCTCCTTCTTTTCCAAATCTTGAAACTAATCTTCTGATATTATCGACTTAACAATGTAAATAATACAATAAGGAGCTTTATAAATTGTTATTTTGGTTTCTTTATGCTACTTTGCGACCTTCTTGCGATGTCCCTTCTGGTTGACTTTTCCCTCGGGGCAGATGGTTATCGTTCATTTATAAAAGAGCATTAATACATTCCTATAGAATATGGTTGATGGACCAGATGGAAAAACATCTTCCACTTTTGAAAATCTGCCACGTTTCGCCGATATTGGATTATATATTGCCACGTGGAAATTAGGGAAGTTTACAGAGTAGCAAAATAAAAAAAATGATAATCTGCTAATAAATAATAAATACTTCGCTACAATATATATATAAATTATACTATGTACAATGAATATGGCGCCTCTGCCACCGCTGCAGAGTTTGGTGGAGAATCGAGAGCGGGGTCCCCAGCGACACAACACTATTGGAATAGACGTGTGTCGGTATTGTTGGACCAGATAAATAAACCATAACTTGAAAAAATAGTACAAAAAATGAAATTGTACTGCGCGAAATCAGGTGGATCAATTAATTGAAAAAGTATCTTCTGATCATGCAACTGAAATTTGCTGATGACTTGCGCCGTCTGTCGGAAGGGTATTTGACCAATATTCTGGAAAATATTTTTTAAAAAATCAACGATTAGTTGATATTTATTCCGAAAGATGGCGCAAAGCATCGGCAACTTTTAGTTGCACAACAGGTGATGCTTTTTTCCTTATTTTATCAATCGCATCTCAATGTAATTTCACTTTTGTACTGTATTTTCATTATTTTGTTTTTCTACAGACTAAAATCCCAGCAACCTAGGGGAAGAGTACCGTAAGAAGATGCACCAAGGATTCACCTTTTTTTACATTACCTCTAAGAAAAACTTGATATCCATAAGAGAGTTTGTTTAGAGAGAACATATTGGAATTCTCGGGGGGACATTCAAAGAGAATGGAGACAAATTGTACGTCGAAATACACGTAGTTTAGACAATTCCGGTAGAATGATGCATAGAACTCTGCACATATACTGCACAAATTCTGAGACAACTTCTAAGGGCGGTAATAGAAATTGTTGTTGACTTTTTCTCCAAATATCCGATATAGTATTGTCGAATGTAATCATCATAAATGTCAACCATTTGCTGATTGAGAAATTTGTTTCAAATATATCTATTTACATCGTTCTTGAGTTGTTTATTTCCCACGTGTCGGTGAATCACTGTCACCTCCCTCAAGAATGAGTTCTTGAATAATTATAAACACGATTTTCTAAAACAGTGTTTATAATAAGAAGCTAGAATTCAAGAACTGAGGAGAAAACAGTGAGCCACCGAAATGTCGGCGACTTTATAAATGGTAACGACCAGTCACCTCCAACCAAAAATCCGCCTTTATATTCCATGATTCGGTTGATTGAGGCAAATTTACCGAAGGAAGGAAGATAAGACAATTTCTGAGGTAGAACGGGAAAGGACAATCGGATATTTGGAGAAGACAGCATTGACTGAATGGAATTACCTGGTTGGATGAGGGAGACTCAGGGGCTGGCGGGGACGGGGAGCGTCGCTGCTGCACAACCAGGGTGTGAGAACACACGATGTCTTAAGACATACAATAAGTACAAGTGAAATACAATCACGAATAGCAATGGTCATATTTTACCTACAGAATTAACCAAATATTACTGACATAACACTTTTTTAATCTACAGAAACAGATTTGAAGACATTTCGGTGGCATTATACGGAGGCGAAACATGGACGCTGTCAACCACAGACCTCCATTTTCTGGAGGATTTTGAAATGCGATGTTGGGGAGTCATTTGTTAAATGCATTAGTCCATACTAGTGAACTGGACAGCCCGGGTGGGTAGTTGGCGCTCCAGAAAACTGGGTTATCTCTCACAATAAATGAAATTGTGATGAAGAAGACTAATCACGCGGTCTGTAATCACGAAGTCGACGAGAAAATCAGAGATTTGGTAGAGGACTGTAGATGTGAATCAGTTAATGTTGATGCCTGTTGAAGGAGGTGGTGAGAAACAGAGCTTTGGAAGACGGCTGAAGAGAAGGGGAAGCTATACACATAATCTAATTGATGTAAATAATTATATGTAAATAATCTTTGTCAGGACTAGAATGACGAATCCTGTATGGGACTTTGATTCCAGTAAAAGGCTTGTTGCTGCTGTTGTATATAGTCACAGTGTAAAAAATACTATACCATACCTACTACATATAGGTTTCTCTCTGTATTCTTAGTTCTCTTCTCTTCAATTACTCTGTAAACTGGCGAATCCTCTATAGGACGAGAGGTCCTCAATAAAGGCTTTTGTTGTTGTTGTTAATGTTGATGAAGTGTCGACGTATCAGAAGCTCTACGTACAAAGAGAGTATTCAACAACTATCTCACCATCGGTTGTCACTTGATGAGGATCAAGTCATCCATGATATCATATTAGAATCCCACCAGCACTGGCTGGATAAATACTGGGGCTGCTGCAGTGATCGACCGCTGAATTTAATAAAGGAAGGAAGGCTCCAGAGGTAAATAGGCTGTTTCCTGGAAATCGCTTCTCGCTCACCCTCTTTCTTAGAGCTTGGTTTAAGTACTTGGGTATTCCTTCCTATAGAGGGCTTGGAAATAAACGAGTGTGAACAACTTGAAAAATGGTTTAAACACAGGGGGGCTGTACGTCGCAAGTAGAACAATCTCTTTTAAGAAAAAAATGAGAGAAAGTGATGATATATCAAATAAAAAATATTGTAACGTAGTAATCAAGTCTTGGAATATCTTAAGATGTAAAAGTATTTATTGATGACGTCAGTACGACTAGTCGACAATTATCAACAAACTCACAACAACTACATATATACAGCTAGAGAATATTGAGCAAGCAAGCTAAGGAAAATTTAGAATGATTTCACAAATACATAGTAATAATCTGTTTTTAATATTTTCATTGAATAATTAATAAAATATTTCTTCACCATAATATAATTATAGTCTTTAAAATGTAATTATATATATTTCAGATGAATGAGAAGTATATTAAATGTATATATATTGTTGTTTCCTTTGTTTCACTGCTTTGTTCTTATGCATACCTCTGGTGAATCCTGTATAGGGTCAGTGACCCTAAATAAAGGCTTTTGTTGTTATATTAAGTGTATAGGAATTAAAAAAAAAGGTATTTAATAATTAATTTAGAAAAATGAATTGTATGTAGAGCGACTGTTTACTTAAAAAAATAAATCAAATAAAACAATTTAGTACTGCCCTTACTGCAATAATAAAAATACTGGATGAGACTAGCTCATCAGTGTTGTACCTTCCCAGCGGTTTCGCCAGTTTAAGCTACCAAGTATTAATAAATGTTAATTTGAAAAATGAACATTAATACATATAACACACACGATTGGTTTTAATATGTTTGTTCAAAATTCATTCACAATTTACTGATACATACGGTTATTTCAGAATTCGCTGTTACCAGCAAGCAACCCTTTATCAGAAGTAACACAATATATATTGCAGGAAAACAAACAAAAAAACTTTAAACCTAAGAATCGTTTACGGTATTTCAAAATGTTTCCTTTTTTTTTTTTTAGTATGAAATTTAACGAGGCTCTGAAGACCCCCGACAAGTATTCGCTATAGTATATTTGATTATAGAATTTGGAGGAGGTAAATCCATGTATGATAAATTTATTTTCCTCCAATTTACCCAGACTAATCTATTATCAGCTTGATTGTCTTATGTTATGATATTATTATACACCTATCCCCCGATTTACACGGTACTTATTTTACACGTTTTCGCTTTTACACGGTTTTCCGAATAAGTTTTTTGTTTTTGTTTTTATCGCACTATACTAAATGCTACTGTGTTTGAACACATGCGCTGTGTACACATCTCACGAGGAATCCCGATCTTATGTGCTGACTACATATTTTAACCTGTCAATGCATTTTATTTTTATTTCTGTGTACACATATCCCCCGATTTACACGTTTTTCTCAGGAACGTATCTACCGTGTAAATCGGGGGATAGGTGTATTTAAATGCCAGTTCCGCTGACATATTTGGTTTTGCATTCGTTGCATTCTATGGAATATTGGAAGGATAAGCAATGCTATTGTTCTTTGTTAAGGCGTTTCTTAGACAGTTGATTGTCTTAATTACTTTTTTCTGTATATAAATATCATATTACCATTAAGGTACTATTACTTTTTTTCCTGCATGTATCCTACATTTCTGCTCGGAGAATCTGTATAAGACTAAAAGGTCTTAATAAAGCATTTCTTTGTTGTTGTTGTAGTTTGAAGGAGAAAACTATAAAAAATATAACCACCAAGTCGAATTGTATATGCGCCAAAGGGAAAGATAAAAAAGCCATTGGACAATTCGTCAACATTTGTTATTTAGAGAAGAGAGCTATAAACAATACAATTCAAACAAATTTACTGACGACAAATTACACGCTAAAATAGACGGGAGAGAAAATATTTTACAAATTTAATTTTCATTCCGTATAAATATTATATTTGTATGTAATGAAATAGCGCGCCATCTATGTGTGAAATTTTAAACCAATTATGGCAAATTCAATCTAATAAAATAATTTTATCCCAGCAGAAAATTGTTTTTATTTATGAAAAGAAAAATTATTTTTAGAGTTTCGACTTTCATAGTATATTTGTATAATTGACTTCTATATTATTGTGAAAAAAATAGTACAAATGTGGAATTGTACTGGGACAAGGTATATAAATTAAGAAAAAGGCATCTCCTTAACTTGAAACTGAAAGTTGCTGATGACTTGCGCCATCTATCGGAATAAATATCAACTATCAACAGCCCGAAACGCGTAGGTGGTTAGCTTTTCTTGATTAATAAAGAATGGGTATTTGGCCAATTCTGAGATAATTTAAAGTGAACGAATAGCTGATATTTATTCCGATAGATGGCGCAAGCCATCAGGAGAAGATACCTTCAGGAGAATGGTAGAAAGATAATCAAGACCTACAGAGCCGCACCAATCTACGAACGGAAGGTCAATAAACAAGACATCGCTAAAAATCTGGCTCTCCCATTATAGGGAGATTTGCATATATATGTCCCTTCCGTTAAACGACGACCTCTAAGCGGCACTTTTATTAAATTGCATATTTCCTGCGGTACGTCAATGAAGACCTAATGAAATATCATTGTGAGATAGTTGTTGTGGGATTTATTTACGATCTTTTCCTAATGAAGGCTGCTGACCTCATAATGGAAGCTCTTTTATGGCGAGCTTTTATAAGTTTTGATGGTTAAATAAGTGAAACTATTAGCGTCACAAAATATACTTGTTAGAATTTACATTTGTCTTGAAAAAGCAAAGGCAGTACATTTGAACTTTTTAAAAAATCCTGTCTCTTTCTCTCATTTTCTTCGGATCTTCGGGCATGATCTGGAAGACGACGCTCTGGCCATCCTCGCGTCTTCAAAGGCGCGTATATATAGGCACTTCCTGACCCTGGAGTTGCGGGGTGTCCAAGAAGAACCCCTCCTGGTCTGGAGGAGGACATTATCAAGATGGTGGAGTATCCCTCACTCATAATCCATTGTAAATATTTCCATTATTATTCATTTATTTTGTAAAGTCTAATTGACAAGATGTCAATAAAAGTGTTCAAATGTCTCTCATTTTCTTGATTCAATCTCATATTTAAAGGAAACTAGCTGTTCGCCTGGGTTCTGTCAGAGAGAGCTGTTTGGGCCACTATGCCTCCTGCAGCATTCCAACTATTGGTTTGGCGGAAAGTATAGGAACAAAGAGAAAGTTTTTTTTTAATATATATAACGATAATGTTAAATTAATGGGGTGAACACATATGTAGTCGAACTGACCCTGCTTACCACTACGGCATTGTGTCGAAACTTTCTCGTCGTAACAATACAAGTTAAACTGGGAAAAGCTACATAATCATTACTGAAAATACGTTCTTATTATAAAATTGGGGCACAGTTTTTAGGTGACACGAAAATAATTGTGAAGATGTTTTATTTATAAAATAAGGAATTGCGCTGATTATGGTATCCTTTCTTGTTTAAAAAATCTATATAATATATGGTTTAAAGTTTTAGGGAAAAACCCACTGAAATACACACGAGCTCGCTAGTTATTCGATAGAATCGATATCTCGTCAATAAAGGTTATTATACGAATCTCGCCCATCGATACTTGGCAGAAGAATTTGTAAAAAGCGATCATTCTGTCCATTATACAACTTTTGTTTTATTGGCATCGAGCTGAGGGTGTGTCGATGGTAGTTTGGCGCTCCAGGAACCCGGGTTGGCATGGTGTGTCCATGAAGGTCATATGAATCTCAACTAAAACATGGCATTGTTTATTCCAAGTTTCTCACTATCTTTTTATTTATATGGTGAGAATCCAGACGACTAGATTACTCACACAATGAGTAGAAGCACGAACTCTACAAGGAACTGAAGAGGAAACAGCACCGTACTTTATATCCGCCCAGGAAAGTGCAACAAGCTTCGAGGAAGAGCGTTCAATGATGCTACAGATTTGATATCTCTCCATACTAATAAAACCCTTAATGAATTAAAATATACGTTATCTACAGATAAGATTCTAAGCTATTTCCCAAATCAGAACAATTGATTAATCAATGATGGGCTATTCCAGCGTTTTCTAGACATCTACCAGACCGCTCTACTATTGTCTTAAACTGTTCATGCATTTATAACCTACAGTTTAGAAGATTTCTTGATCAGGTATTTTAAGAAAAGGTTGAGAGCTTATACTTTGGAAAAACAGTATAAATATACTAATAACTTACATTAATCATTGCACTCTTCGGCAAAGCATTCATTAATAATTTGGATTAAAGTAAATATAAGAAAAAAAAAAGAGCGCAAAAAATGGATACAAAAATTAATCTTACTCAATGAAATATTTATTAAGTGACAACGAGAATTGCTCATTCAGCTATTCTAGTACCATCTTCGACAATAGAGAAAGTATACAAAATTATTTATAGAGTTCTTTGAAAATTTATTACAAGAGATCGCTTATTTAGGAGAAAAATCTACAATAATAGTTTGCAATTTTAATATATTAATGTCGATTTTCTAAGTATGTTAATGTTATTAGCAATAATTTATTAATATATATATTTAATGTAAGCAGTTATCTCTATATATTTGAATTATATTAAATTTTGTTTCCCCCTTTTATAAATTGATGTTTCAGAAATTGGTGGTTCCCGATTAAACCATCTTGTACCCCAGCTATGGATAATTAAGTTCTACCATTAATTAGGGCTGTTAGTCGCTTGGAAGAACGGATTAACGAGATTCCTTGGATATATGTGGTCCTCCCCTGGATATATGTGGCCCTCCCCTGGATATATGTGGTCCTCCCCGGGATATATGTGGCCCTCCCCTGGATATATGTGGTCCTCCCCTGGATATATGTGGTCCTCCCCTGGATATATGTGGTCCTCCCCTGGATATATGTGGTCCTCCCCTGGATATATGTGGTCCTCCCCTGGATATATGTGGTCCTCCCCTGGATATATGTGGTCCTCCCCTGGATATATGTAGTCCTCCCCTGGATATATGTGGCCTTCCCTGGTAATATGTGGCCCTCCCCTGGTTATATGTGGTCCTACCCTGGGTATATGTGGTCCTCCCCTGGATATATGTGGCCCTCCCCTGGGTATATGTGGTCCTCCCCTGGATATACGTGGCCCTCCCCTGGATATATGTGGCCCTCCCTGGATATATGTGGTCCTCCCCTGGATATATATGTGGCCCTCCCCTGGATATATATGTTGCCCTCCCCTGGATATATGTGGCCCTCCCCTGGATATATGTGGCCCTCCCCTGGATATATGTGGCCCTCCCCTGGATATATGTGGCCTCCACTGGATATACGTGACCCTCCCCTGGATATACGTGGCCCTCCCCTGGATATATGTGGCCCTCCCCTGGATATATGTGGTCATCCCCTGGATATACGTGACCCTCCCCTGGATATATGTGGCCCTCCCTGGATATATGTGGTACTCCCCTGGATACATGTGACCATCCCCCTGGATATATGTGGCCTCCTCTAGATATATGTGGTCCTCCCCTGGATATATGTGACATGGATTATTTAATTATTCCACATAGTGCCTGGCAGGGGGGAGCCAGTACTCGCAGGTATGACGAGGCCTCCGCCTCCCTAATTCAATTTTCCAGACAATCTCCTTTTTTTATTTCCCAGCCGCTCTTTATTAAACGGGATCTAATTTTACGGTGCCGGGACAATGAGGGCTGGTATTGTGAGGGTTGTGTTTACGGAATTATTTTCTGGAATAAATCGGTGAATGCTAGATGAGAATCGGATGTAGATTGATGACCTGGAGTAATAGAAGCTGACTACTGCATGTGTATTGCAGTAGATAATGGGTTTCATCCAAGGTAGTTTAAATGGAGAGCCACTCAATCTTGAGAGTGGAGGCATTCAATGCTATTTAATTTTTACCCACATATAGGATGGATTAGTGAAGTGATGGTGAAAAAGATTCAGGAAGGATTAGCTCTTCAGCAGTGAACCTTTTTAACGATTGGGCCAATTTAATCCACAAGATATATCCGAATATTGTTTGTTATTCTGCTTGCATATAGTGTATAGATTTTAAGGAATTTATTCTCTTGGTGGTTTTAAACTAAATTATGGAAATAAACATGTATATTTGTAGAAATTTCACAAATATCTTCTCTGTACACATGTGACTCGGCCGGCCCACTTTGCCTGTGGTCTCTGCTGGATGGGCCCAGTGAGTTTTGGCGGAACTGCTGGAAGGAATTATAATCCCTATAATTATAATTGATGAGCAAGGCGGTAACCAATAATCTTTCATCGCAGTGAAGGCAGTTTTAAAAATTGCGCTAAATAGTTTCATTTCTTAAATATATATATGGGGCGCTAATAATTTTATGTTTAATAAAAGAATTGACATTGGTTTTAAAGTAGTACAATGCTTTCTACAAAAATAAAAGTATGTTTTTTAAAGGAATTTTGTAAAAGTTGATGTGCTGAGAACATGGACGAGAACCTCTACGTATGTTTTCCCACGTGACGCAGCGGAGCGTGACCTTGCCAGCACGGGTGAGTCAGTTGTTGTTTGGCTCTCTGTATAGTTGGACATTAAAACATGGTGGCAGCGATAACTGGATAAAATACGAACCCGTATATTGCAAAATATCGATTTTTGCGTACCTTGGAAGATAATTCAACATGGCTCAGATTCAACCTCCAGAAACTTTCGACTTCTCGACTCCCAACGAATGGCCCAAATGGAGGAAGAGATTCGAACGATACCTCGTGGTCAGTGGAATGAAGAAGAAAGAGGAGGCGGACAAGATCGATTTGTTCATGTACTTGATGGGTGACCGCGCGGATGATATATTCAGGACCTTCAAGTTCGAAAAGGAGGAAGAGGCAACGAAAATTGATTCCGTCCTCAAGGCGTTCGACAGCCACTTCTGTGTCAGAAAGAATATTATCTACGAACGTGCGAAATTTAATTCAAGAATCCAAGAGGATCGGGAGCCAGTGGACGAATTCATCACTTCATTGTACAAATTGGCTGATAGTTGCGAATTTGAGGGTCTTCATGAGCAGTTGATCCGTGACCGAATTGTGGTTGGAGTGAGGGACAAAGCTTTATCTGAAAGAATGCAGTTGGACAGCGAACTGACTTTGGAAAAGGCGGTGAAAATGGTTCGACAGCAGGAAGCCGTTCGACAGCAGCAAGTCGACCTGCAGCGTCCCTCAACAAGCCAAAAGGTCAATCAGGTGAAGTTTAACTCGAAGAAACAATCACCGAAACAACAACAGCAGCCAGCCAAAACAAGATCACGACGTCCAAAATGCGGAGGTTTCACCCACAGGGAAGGACAGGCTTGCCGTGCTGAAGGACAAAGATGTAACCTATGTTCAAAAACTGGCCATTTTGCAAATTGCTGCCCAGATAAGCAGGCGAAGACTGCGGAAGTCAAAGCTGTTTCTGAACTTGATGAAGAAATTGGGTTTCTCCTGGAGGTCTCAGCTGTGGAGGATTCATCTAATCTCGATAATGATGAAGACGAGTGCAGGAGGCGATGGACAGCAGAAATCCAAGTGAACGGGAAACAGGTGAAGTTCAAGCTCGACTCCCAGGCGGATGTTACATGTGTTCCTCTGTGTATCTTCAAGAAGATAATGGGACAGCAACGACTAGTGAAAAGTGATATCAACCTTAGAGCTGCTGAATTTTCCGAACTTCAGACTGTGGGTATGTTTATATCAACGCTGCGAAATGGCAATTATGAAATCAGGGAGAAGATTTATGTCATTCGTCGTTTGAGTGAACCTCTTCTGAGTCGCCGGGCATGTGAGCTCTTGAACCTGGCGAGGCGGATTGAAGTGGTTGCGACGAGAATTAACCCGATCAAGGATTTCCCTGAAGTATTTGAAGGACTGGGACAGATCGGAAACCCTTACGAAATCAAATTGAAACCTGGAGCAAAACCATATGCTGTGCATACTCCTCGACGGGTACCAATACCTTTGATGGAAAAGCTCAAAACAAGATTGGGTATCCCTGGAAAGGAGCTGCTCGACGCCGATGCATTATCCAGACAACCACTTCTTACAACCGAGGGAGGTGAAGACGAACGGCCAACCTCAGCGCATATAAATGCAGTTCTCTCGAGTATAACCGACAAAGACGAGATGTTGACGAAGATTTTTGAAGCTCAACAAGAAGATACGACCCTGAAAGCAGTAGTCAACTACCTTGAGCAAGGCTGGCCAGATAAGAAGAAAATGTCACAGGCTCTGCTCTCTTATTGGCATGTCAAGGATGAACTCGGCGTTCAGAATGGACTACTGATGCGTGGCTGTCGTCTTGTTATTCCAGCAAGTATGAAACTGGAGATCCTAGATAAGTTGCACGCCGGGCACTTCGGGATTACAAAAACAAGACTTCGCGCACGTGAGACGGTATGGTGGCCTGGAATTTCGGAAGAGATCGCGGAAACGGTCAGAAAGTGCAGTGTCTGTATCCAGGAAGCCGTCTCAAAACATGAACCTTTGATACCAACGAACTTTCCTTCACGACCGTGGCAGAAGATTGGAATGGATTTGTTCAAGTTCGAGAATAAGTGGTATCTAGTCGTCATTGACTATTATTCTCGATATCCTGAAATGGTTCAGCTGGATCGGCTCACAGCCAGTGTGGTGGTGCGTAGTTGCAAATCCATATTTGCCCGACATGGAATACCAGAAACTGTTGTAAGCGATAATGGGAAGCAATTTGGAGCTGCTCGTGAATTTGCAAATTTCGCAAGGCAGTACGGATTCACACATGTCACTTCAAGTCCTCGATTCCCGCAGAGCAATGGGATGGCAGAAGCAGGTGTGAAAATTGCTAAGTTGATCCTCAAGAAAAATCAAGACCCATCGCTTGGACTCCTGGAGTATCGATCGACCCCTTTGGAGAACGGTTACAGCCCTGCTGAGCTTCTCATGGGACGTAAACTCCGAACGACCTTGCCAATTGCACCAGAGAATCTTAATCCAAAGTTGGTGGACTCTCAGACCCTGAATAGAAAGGAGGGGAGAAGGAGAAAGGATATGAAATCCAGATATGATCGACGCTGCGGAGCTACGGACATGGAGGAGCTATCCGAAGGTGACACGGTTTGGATTACAGATATGCGAACCTGGGGGATTGTAAAGAAGAAGGCATCGACACCAAGGTCATATATAGTTGATACTCCAGTTGGGACTTTACGTCGAAACAGGTTCCATCTACGAAAAGGAGTTACAGTGCAATATCCAGCCGACCCATCGACGCCGACCTTTTCGGGGGAGGAACTGGTTGAAAATGAAAAGACCCCAGTTGTGGATTATCCCTCTAACGACTCAGAAGACGGCCAGATAAGAACCCGGAGTGGACGAATTGTTAAACCTGTGGATCGCCTTCATTATTAATTATATTATGCATTTAAAGTTTGTAATGTATATATATATTTCAAGTCTTAAAAAGGGGGATGTGCTGAGAACATGGACGAGAACCTCTACGTATGTTTTCCCACGTGACGCAGCGGAGCGTGACCTTGCCAGCACGGGTGAGTCAGTTGTTGTTTGGCTCTCTGTATAGTTGGACATTAAAACAGTTGATATGGGAAGCCTCTAAGTTCAAGATAATTACATCAAGAGCCACCCGGGAAAAAGGTAAAATCCACGCCGGCTGGAGATCCGTTCGAGCTCAGGTCAAACGTCCTTGGCAAAGGTCAGTTAACTCTTTCACGGCCACCGCCGGAAGTATGACGTAATGCGCATGACGGGAATCAATGAGCGCCATATGTAGACACACGACTTTTGTCTACTTTGGTAGTATGTGTCTGTAGATCCTTGTTAATGATGGGAATGACTTAAATACCATAAAATAAATGAACATTCGATTCGATTATATAAATAAAGGAATAAAGTTTATTTGTGTCAAATTCTCTCTCTTCTCTTTTCTTGTATTGCCTCAAAACGAAATAGATGAGCTTTCAGAGATTAGCTTTATTCGGCATCTTTTGTGGAATTGCCACAGTCCCATAACAGATATCGATTGTTTCTTTCTTTCTTTTCATTATTATTTTTATTATTGGAACATCATCCAGAGAGGGCGCATCGTAGTACAAGATTACTGTTCCTGCATCTCTCAGCCTCCTGTCGGAGTGGGCAGCGTTGGTCATTGAGACATAGGCTCCACCAGGAGAGTCTTGGTGCAGACTCGGCAGTACCAGATTCCTATACATTTCCTCTTCAAGGCATTCTTGCCGCAAATGCTGCGGGTTTACCTTTTGTGCTGGGACATTTCGATTTTCTTGATCATTCTCTCAGCTAAGCACCACATCTAGTGCCGTACTTTCCGACGACTTCAACCTTCTTGGTACCCTTGGCTATCTTATTTATGAAAAATGAAGTACAGAAATTTTAATACACACATTTATATACACATTGCTTTCCATATCTCTATACAGACTTTTTTAGTTCAAAATTCCAAGGGATCATAATTTTCGTTCGAATTAAAGTCGGGGTTGAATAAAGGGATTTGAAAAAAGAAAAAAAAGTTGAATTAAGATAGGTGATGAATTAAAGTGATTGTAACATTACTGTAACTATAGCATACTGTATTATTCTATATTATACCGTTACTGTAAAAATGAGAGGAGGGCCTGGCTCGTCAGAGATTTCCAAGAAATCTCGCCAGGTGAATCATTCGATTATATAGATCATTGTGTAGGATTTTTTCTCAAGTTCGACGTAGGGGAATTATTTCTTTAAAGTTCTCTCCTGGATATGCTCCCTGTATAAGGAAGGAATAAGAAGAAAGCGAACTCGTTCGATACTATCTTCAAATACAAGAGTCTGCATACTAAAACTATTATTACCACCTTCATTAACGGCTGATGAGTTTATCTCAAAAGTATCCCGCTTCTGCTATAGGATAACTAATACAAAACTCTGCAAATGATGGAATCAGTTAAATCATTAAGCCTATAAAGAAATAGCTATTTAGACGATAAAATAGCGTAATTTCAGACAAATATAACGGCGGAATAGCCATTACCTTCCTAAGAATAATCCAATGAGATTTCTTAAAATAAGAGAGTAGGCTTAGCGAAGCGAATCACCCAAACAACCAACTGTCTTTATTTTGAGCCTTGTCACAGTGGAAGGATGCGAACAAGGAAAATAGTCATCTATCCATAAAAGTATGCCACTAACGGGTTTCAAGGCAAGATCTGTAAGAATGTATCCTTCCTTGAGCAGAAAGAGAGAGTAAAGAATGCATATGTCAGTTGTGTGCATGGCCTGAGACATGACCTCTCCTGTCGAGCCTCAATTTCCCAACTGGGAAGATTGGAACAGGGTGTTTGACCGATTATGTTTCCTTTTAGCTGTTGTCCTCGTGATCTATTTCGCGAAAGTAAAGTAGAGATATCAGTGCCTGATAGGTTGTTCAATAAACAATATTATTCTGGAAATGTAGGAAAAAATAATCGTATGGCATGAAAAAGAAGGAAAACTATATTAAAAATAAAAAGGCGATGTGAACATATCTTTATTAGGTTTAAAGAAAATTTCGAGTTGATTCCCAATATTGTTTATATTCTAATTTTTTTTTTCGTTAGCTTTTTAAATGTTTTTAGAAAATATTTTAATACGCAAAAAATGCGCAGTTAACTCTTTCAAGTTTCTACACTAATGGACAAAACTTAAGAAAGTTGCACCTTTTAGCATGTATATCGAGATTCAGACATTACCTCTGAAAGATATTTGATACACAGTGACCTTTATTGAAGGCACACCAGATAACGAAGTGTGAACAAAATTGCCTCTGTCTCCTTCAAAGAATAAATAAATGACCAGCGATCAAAGGCTTTCCAATTCCTTAAATTTTGTCCATGAGAGCGTGTACTCTATTATCTAGCTTCTCTAACCTATAGAGATCTCAAATTGGAGACGATGGCATTAACATGCATGGCTTGTATGGCATGCAACAGCTGTGGCACGGCCGACCACATTCCGCGCCAAACATTTCTCCAGCCCACGTGTTGCAAGTTTCAACGTGAGTGCACTTCTATATTCTACATGTTGCAACAGCTACGATTTCAAACATGAGTATATTCACTCCACACCTAACACTTTCTTCAGCAAACATGTTGCAAGTTTCAGCATGGGCATACATAACACTTCCATATTACCACACCCCAAGTTACAACATGTACGATTTGAGTATATTCCATACCCAACATTATGTTAGAACTGTGTATCTGGAAGTGATATGCAGAAACACGAAGTAAATTGAAATGCAGAACACATCTAAACATGATATTTTGAGGAGTATATGATAGAACATAAAGATCTAGAAGATTATATTGGAAAATATAAAAAGGCAAAAATACGTCAGCGAATACGTCTTGAAGAGATTATACGTCGAGATTAAAAGATACAACGAGAAAATGAAGACGTCAAGAATTCTAACAGAAAAACATTTCTAACGACGACTTAAGTTGAGGTTAACTGGCCAATTGAAGACATTTCTAACTACATACCATTAGTAGGATACAGGTTCACCACTGATGAGTCACCTCTCCACCTGATATTTTCAGTACTGTATGATTATAGGGATTTGTCATATTAATATTGTAGCGTAGTAATGGATGACTAGACAGACAAATGATAAAGATGATTTATTTATTACGTCAGTACGACTAGGCAACTACAATTAACCTAACAAATTATATATAGAGCTAAAGAAATATTTATAACCCAGGTTCCTGGAGCGCAGAACGCCAACTACCCGTTAGAGTAGTATTAGTAACATAAAGGTAACCCAGGCTCCTGGAGCGCAGAACGCCAACTACCCGTTAGAGTAGTATTAGTAACATAAAGGTAACCCAGGCTCCTGGAGCGCAGAACGCAAACTACCCGTTAGAGTAGTATTAGTAACATAAAGGTAACCCAGGCTCCTGGAGCGCAGAACGCCAACTACCCGTTAGAGTAGTATTAGTAACATAAAGGTAACCCAGGCTCCTGGAGCGCAGAACGCCAACTACCCGTTAGAGTAGTATTAGTAACATAAAGGTAACCCAGGCTCCTGGAGCGCAGAACGCCAACTACCCGTTAGAGTAGTAGTTGTAACATAAAGGTAACCCAGGCTCCTGGAGCGTATCCATAGATCGCCAACTACCCGGGCCGTCCTGCGGTTTAGGAGTCTGTCTTGGTAGCCTTAGTGAACCAGTTTACCAAGTGTTTCCAGGCCGGTTTGTTTCTTGGTAGATTCTATAGGGCAGTGTCATTGAATGAGGGCAGTCCAATAAGTGTAGCCGTTTGGAATCGCTGTAGTTCAAATGCTGGGCAGCTGACATGCTCTACGGTTTGATCTTCCTCCCCGTTAGAGAATATTGAACAACCAAGCCATATGGAACATATATGATTATTTCATAAATACAGTGTTATATTCTGCTGTATATATATTTCATTGATTAAATAAATAATAAAAAAGCTATAAAATTATTTATTTGTCGCAATATTTAAAAAACAGAACTGAAATAATGAGCTTTGAAAATGATTTTATTTGACGTATTTTTATCCTATAATATAAGGTTGTCCCAAAAGTTTGTGTTTTTCTTATTACTTTCCGAATAATATTAATACGGCGAATACATAATAATACATAATACAATTACTTTATACATAACGACGAATAATATTGGTATTTCATTTTTTTTCCAAGTGTTTACGAACTTTTGGGACAACCTTGTAAAACGAAACTAATATTTTCCAACTGATTGGCTGCCTGTAATCACATGGCCTTAATCGGCGCTGAGGTTGCCAGCCAATGAGCAAGTATGTTTCCTAGCTCTGTAGATAGAGTAAGGTACTGAATCGAAGTTTTAAATAAACGAACAGCTTCTTATCAAGCCTTTGCCGAGGCTGCCACATATTCTTGTCGCTACCCATACAGCTTCTTGTATCTACCATCCTTCCTTTTCCTGCAGCTGGCTTGTTACCTAGTTGGCTGTGTTGGAACTCTGTTCTTGTGTTTCTCTGAAAAAGTTCTCTGACGATCTTATAGCGGAGGGTATGTAATTTCTGTGAGATCTGAATAAACGAACGTAGCGGGTTCGAATCTTGGAACCATTATTTTTTTGTCCCATACAAAAAAAAATCGTTTTTTTTTGTCATTCTATTTGTACCTTTAAAAAATCGTTCTAGATCCGCTTACTTTGGTAAAAATAACTCGGGAAAACCCCAGGAATTATCCGGGTGATTCGTATAGTAATAGAAAAAAAAAAAAAATTTATATTTAGAAAGAGATCATTGGTTATAGAGGGGTAGTTTGATCAAAAACACACTCAAAAAGCCTTTAATAATACATAAAATCTTATGCATGGATTACCACGCTTGTTCGGCGGTACATATACTAAAATAGGAACGATACAGAGAAGAATAGCATGGCCCTGCCTTTAAGGGCATCTTAACTCGTACAGTAACAACAGTATAATGAAATATTCAAACTTCTATATGTTCATAAATGGTTGTGTTTTTTGTAAAGCCTAGCATTTTTGGCTATGTATAATTTTTAAAAGCTGTCATTGTGACTCTGATAAGTAATTGTTTGTTTGTTTTTTTTTTACACATATATGTAATATATAATAAATAAAGCAGTCATATGTAATGAGAATTGAAATTATTTTGACACAGTATTCGCTCTTTAGAATAAAGACTCGAAGAGAGACAGTAGAGCTGCTATTAAGTACAGTAAGTATGTGTCGGTCATACAATCATTGTCTTTTAAATGGGAAAAGACGCAAAAGGAAAATAAGAGAAATCGTGTTAAATTGATATAAAATATTGTGTATGCTTTTTTTTTTATCTCGAATTAAAACATTTTTTTCTAAATCTGAATTTCGCCACAGGATTATTGGAGGGGGGAGGGAGGGGAATAGACACAATAGAGACCTATAATTTTTAATCGATGAAAAACCAGCTATTCATAATTTAAGGCGATATTGTAAAATATATCAATATTCTAAAACGACTTTTCACAATGATTTTTTTTTTCACATAAAAAAGCAAGCGATAATTGTTCCTCTATATAAAAGGCTGTAGAAGAGCGATTTTCATATGAAACCTGGCACATTAAAAATATATATTAATTGTAAAATGAATAAGGTAATCAATCTGTTTTATAAAAC
The DNA here is from genome assembly GCA_030710605.1 of Cordylochernes scorpioides. Lineage (NCBI taxonomy): Eukaryota > Metazoa > Arthropoda > Arachnida > Pseudoscorpiones > Chernetidae > Cordylochernes > Cordylochernes scorpioides. Next base: position 195,540,957 of record CP092863.1, on the reverse strand, counting down.
GTTTCCGCAAAGACTGAACAAGTTAGTGAAGCTCACAGTACAATGGAAATAAGTTCGATGTACTGGCTAGAATACATATAGAACTAGCCGAGGAGCCGGGCGCGGTCCCGGCGGGAGAGGGTACCGTAGGCCTGGCCGCGGGAGTTGGCCGCCGGTTTCCGGCCGCAGCGGACAACCTTGGCAGAGTCGGGCGCATGCGCAAGGGGAAGTACAGATGGTACTCCTCAAGGTCCGACCCCGAAGTTTGGCGCCAACTTTCCCGCGCGACCTCCCTACCTTCTCTTTCACTACGATACTGTTATACACATCACTTTGACGTAATAGGTTTTATAAATTGTCGATCTTTCATTCTATAGGATTACATGTGAGATGTCCTTCCACAGTCGTTTCCTTAAAACAATTGCTTTTAAAACTATCGCATGTTCTTACTTTGGAAAGTTGAACGGACAAGTTTCGCATTCTAATATATCCTCGATAATATCAGTCATATTACATAAACAATTTAAAAGGTTTCCAGAGATGAATTTCTTTTTATTTCAAATACCATCTCAAGCTTTCAGGCATCTCTGTCCTTCCTCAGGAGAACATATACAATGAATAAAACGCCGCCTGATGCTAATTACCAGTCATATATGAGACGAGTTATCTCTATATTCCAATGATATATTCCAATATACGGAGAAGGAGAATATTTATCCCGGTAGTTGCTCCCTGGCTAAGAACGAGGAAGGAGACGATAGGAGAATTGATTGGGACACGCTCGCTGAGCCATTATGTAACACTTTTTGAGATCGAAGCATTCTTGGGAAATTAGACGGAGAGAAACATTATAGAATAGTATATTTTTCTGCTGTTATACTACATTTCTTTCTTTTTATTGTTTATCTACATTATAATAATATAGTTTTCCACATATATACAACAACAAAAAGCTTTCCATAGAAGCGCCCATTGCTTCTATGGATTAATTTCCTCCCGGCAAATTTTCCATCTAACAAAAGGCTTTATTAAGACCTTTAGTCTTATATAGATTCTCCAAGCAGAAATGTAGGATACATGCAGGAGTTAAAGTAATAGTAACTTAATGGTAATATGATATTTATATACAGGATAAATTATATAAAGACAATCAAGCTAATAGATAGGTAAATTGGAGGAAAAGAAATATATTATACATGGGTTTACCGCAGATTCACCTCAAATGAAGATTAAAAAAAAAGCAAATCACAATCAATATTGAGATAATGAAATTTATACATTATAATTAAGACAATTGAGTTCAATATTATATTTTATACAGAGAGTATATGTACCATGTGTGTGTGGCAACATAGATTCGCCATTTTTCAGAACTCGTTTCGTAGGATGTTACAACATCGAAGCTGTCCCTGTAACACGAAACCCTGACACATATGTATACAGATTGACTTTTGACTGAATTTGTCTAAGCTAGTGTTAAGGCAATCGTACGTCCGAATACACGCCTGTTCGGCGGTACAACTAATAAAATTTGAACCATACAGAGAATATTAGCATGGCCCCTGCGCAAGGATGACACCCAAAATCGTGAAGCGTTCTATATTCGTTCGTACGATTTTGTACGTTCTGCACAGGGGTATTAACCAAATGTATTGTTTTGGTGCAAATTGAACAGAGAGTCTTTGCATATTTGTACAGTATGTAAATAAATAAACGAAAATCAAGAAAGAAAATACCTGATCTCATTTCATATCACGGTCCTTAATCATGAGAACGATATATCGGGAAAGATATTTTCGCCTTCGGGTTTTAAAATTTCGCGGATTATTAAATATGCAACAAAATATCTCTTTCATTAGTTTCAAGTATTTTTATTTCCTATAGGCATAAAGTTGGGGAGATTTTGAGACATATAAATATCGTCGGCAGTTCAATATAGTCACGTTTTTGACAGGATTTATCCCCCCCCCCCCCTCCCTGCCCCCCAAAGAAATATTTTTAAAAACTAAATCAATAAGGAATCTAGGGGTCAGTTTCTTTTCGTAATTCTTTTATTTATCGAGCTTTCGGGCTAAGATGCCCTTCAACACGGAGTGTTATAATTAGAAGTGATACTGTCAAATTATTTGACAAACATAGCAGTTTTAATCTTCTCAGTTATGCGGGAAGAATGTTGTTTATTTGTTAAGGGAACTGATCTCCCACGTCTTCTCATTGGACGAATGTGGCCATGTTTGTACATAAAAGAGGGTTGAAACGGAATGCGAGGAGTGGTGGAGGGGTGTTCGAGTGGAGACGCTTAAAGCGTTCTCTGTGTGCTTGTCTGGTGATTCTCCTCACATACCTGTGAAACCCCGGTCCGCTCCTTATTAACGCTGCAAATAAAATATAAGTACTGTTTTTATTTTATTTAACAAATCGTGTTTTTCCACCCCTTTTTGTTGTTGGTGTTGTACTCTTGAGTGTACCTTTTTCTGTGTTTAAGTTACTCTTACTGTAGGCCCTAGTTATTCCTTTTTGTGTGATAACCCGTAACAGTAACTTTTGTCGATACTTCTGGTGTCTCCATGTTGAAGGGCATGTTAGCCCGGAAGCTCGAGAAATAAAAGAATTACGAAAAGAAACTGAATCCTATATTCCTTATTGATCAAGTCAAAATATAAAAGCAGGATAGAATCTTTATTATATATTTGGGCATATTTCAACCTAAAGCTAAAAGACGAGGTGACTTATATAATGTGTGGAAAATAGGTTAGAGAGAGAGGGTCGTGCCAAACGAAGTATTGCGCTCGGTGGCGCGCGTCCATTATTGCGCTGAAAGGAAGTGGCTTGGTCTGTGGTTGGCTGCATACTGAAGTAGGACGTTAGGTAACCCGGGGTAGATTAGTTGCCGCGTGGATCTATTATTAATTGTTATTTAGTTAACCCATGTCCTCAACTACCCTGACTGTTCTTCACACCTATGCCTTCTTATTTACACTGTGCGATGTCTTTATTAAGGCTTATTGACTTATACATGGACTCGTCACGGAGTCTGCAAGGGAAAAGAGTATAAAAAAGGTAAATTCATTTGTATTCAATGTGATAATGCATATGATATATATACAAAAACCTAATTAAGATAATTAGTTTCATATACTTGTGTTTTATTTATAAGGCATGTGGTGATCCCCAATTCATGAGGTGGTGCCACAAGTAGATTGGGAGATTTCCCAAAGGAGAAGCTCTAAGTAGTTTTTTAAAAGTATATATATGGAAAAAATGATATTGTCACAATTTCCATCGATTGAGAGTGTAATGTTGTTGTTGTTGTCGTGTCCAATGAAGAGCTAAGATGTCTCCATACATCTATATCACAGCAGTCATAATGTCCACTATCTTGGGTGGGTAAAGCTGCTGTTCTGGGTCCATGTCAATTTTCTGCAAGGCTGCGGGCATTGCTGGACATGAGAATATGTGGGTAGGTGTTAGTTCCACACCAGGATAGTTGTTGCATGTCCTGTAGGTTCTTGTGCCATCTGGATGTATTGTTATTCCTTTATAGTGTTTCGTTCTGAGTCTTTTTATAGTTTTTGTAATTCTTCTCTCAGAGTTTATTTCGCATATTTGATATATAGATTTTTTTGTTAAATTATCTTGTATTTTTCCAAAGAATCAGCGTCAAATACTTACATTTGTTCTTTCCTTTAGCTCAACTTTCGGGCTTCCTTTTGATAATGTAATATGGCCGAAATAAATATCCGAATTGGATGATAATCTGTGTGATTGGATAGATATAACTATTACATTATTTTGATGAAAAAGTTAAGCTTATCTCTAACATCATTTTTAGGGGGTCGGAGAGGTATAAACCATCCATTTCCAATAGCCCAGGAGCGAATTCCGCCGCATTGGACACTTTTTCTGAATAATAAAAAATTGCTCGAATGGCTCCCGATTTTTTGCAAAAGCCAGCCCCACCAGTAAACAAGCAATTAGTACTCAAACAGGACTCTACAACATTTGTATGTGCAAATGTCGAACATGCTTTCTACGTGTATAGACATGTAAAAGCAGTCGCTAAATACAACAAAAAGCCTTTATTTAGGGTCACTGACCCTATACAGGATTCACCAGAGGTGTGCATAAGAACAAAGCAGTGAGACAAAGGAAATACGATATATACAGAAGAAAAAGAAAAAAAAGAGAAAGAGGGAAGCAAGAAAAACAACACAAAAAGAGTAGCAGTAAGAAAGTGAGGAGTGAGTGTCACTTGGCCTTCTTCTGAGATATGGACTTGTAGCAGTCGCTAAATACTATTTACCGTGATTATCATGGCCTGTGTTTTTTTTTTTTTTTTTTTTTTAAGATGACTAATCTTCCAATTTATCCAATTCTTGACGAAGGACGAACGAGTTTGTAGATATAAAAGGGTTCCGGGGTAGATGAAGTTTTTGCCTGCGGTCATACCACACTGAAAACACCGGTCTGATCACCGAAGTTAAGCAATGTTAGGTCCGGTCACTACTTGGGAGGGTGACCACTTGGGAACACCTGGTGCTGTAAGATCTATATATGTCTTGGCGTGTAGAGTTGGCATAACGTTGCACGGGGGGAGAAGTGAATTGTTGCTCTGGTTCAGTTTTTACAACCAATTTGTAGGTTTTCTCGTTGGTGTTGGAATTTATTATTATTTTTAGAATAAATTAACGTATACACTCAATACACTTGCTCAGAGTGAGTCCATTTACTCTCTAATCAAAAACTATATAAATGTAAATAAATAAATATTTTAATAGTAATTTATTTTCACTTTTTTTTTTGTTTTTTTCATATTTTTCGATTATTTTCGTAATTTTGTTTTACGTATTTTCTTAGTGTTCATACTATATAAAACCTCCTCTGAAACAGATTTACTCTTTGAATTTCTGAGGAGTGGAATTTGAGATTACTGTCAACAAATCTCAAGAACCCCTCAAGGCTTTCAGCAATCTACCTTGATGGACATGTGTCCGTTCTTAGAAATTTGTTTAGAGCAATTTCTCGCCTTCTCCGATTCACCCTTCGAGAAATAGAAATCGAATAAAATTGTTATAATGAAAAAATTCTTCATTCTGAAGACATCGGCAAAACTTTAATGAGAGAACGTTCTTAAAATATTGACCATAATTTTTCAGAAAATTCAATGTACTAGCAGAAAATATTTGATCAATTTAGTGTAATGAGGTACTTTATATGTGGAATCCAATCATTCGAGAAGCTGTACGCTAATCTGGGCCAATGAATATAGCGCCTCTGCCACCGCTGTAGACTTTGGTGGAGTATCGCCAGCGGGTCTTTTAAAATCAACAGATAGTTAATATATTTTTCGATAGATGGCATGAACCATCATCAACATTCAATTCTACAAACAGGAGGTTTAGTATATATTATATCAGCCGATCATTTTCTTCTCTACTTTTAAACTCTTTTAAAACAATATAACAATAGGTTAGCTAGGTACAGCCAGCCATCTGTACCTACTCTCTGTATAGCTTCATCTCTTGAAAACCCGGGATAAGAAGTATAAATCTACTTGCCCATTTATTCCAATGGGTTATTAGTGATAATGGTTTAATCAGGTGAGACTTTAATATCGCCCGGTGCAGGAATTTATTCAATAAATATGTACGCATAGTTTAGAAACACGTGGCCATAAGAGGTGACGATGAAATGCTACATAAGCTGGTGTCAGGTTTGTGGCGTCTAGGTACACCGGCCGTACTGGATGCCACAGTAACGATGCCGAGCATGATCCTTACCTAATACAAAAGTGTATTCTCTTATCAAATGATACAATGCTAAGGATACATAAGTAAGAAATAGGATACATAAGTAAGGAAAAAACAAATTAGGCATATCCTGGCCATTAACACGAACGTTTTTTTTTAGATGGCAGAGCGCCATCTAGTGGAACAGAAATCATTAAACGTTGATTTAACCTGTTCTCTGATATTTGGCCAACCCATGCTTTGATAAATCAAGAAAAGCCAACCACGAACGCATTTCGGGCTGTTGGCCCTCGTTTTTACGACCAAAAATATTTTTGGTCCCAGCGGCTTCTTGAGAAAACAAGAAATGGATATTTAAAGCCAAACATGCGTAAATACGCTAAAAATATGAAAAAATAATAACAAGTAAAAAAGTTTCCGGCTAAAGGATGCTGAAATCCACCATCTTGTATGATAAGATAGACCAAGTGTCTTAAAGTTAAAACTTATGTAGGTAGCTAACAAGGAGAATTATTCATAAATCTACTCTCTATGTGGGTTGGCTGGGAAAGAACTTGCCATTCTCAATCTAGTTCTACATGAAAATCTATGTGAATAACCTAAGTTCGTGTCGAATCGCCTAAAATATGGAGATATTTATATATAATTTTATATGCACATATCACAATTTTTGTATATTTTAATGCCTACATTTCGATGACTCACTATCGCCCTGCATAGACATTGAACAAACATAAAGGTTTATATTATATTTTGATTTCAATTTGTATTCGATAACCTATCAATATTTTCCTTAGGAGTAAAAGTTGATTCACTCAAAAGTTTTAAATGAAGAACACTCGGTTGCTAAAGGATCGTTTCAATGATTTAGCCAAGAAGAGGTTTCGAGCCACACTATATGGCTCTTACATTTATTGCTAGGAACGTGAAAAAGTCATTGCCTCGAATGTTCCTGGCCATCCTGGCGTCTGCCAAGACATGCAGCTATAAGTACTTCCTCGGCATGGAACTGAGGATTGATCAAGAAGACCTTGTCTAGAGGAGAACTTTCTCAAGGTGGGGAAGCCTTGCTTGCTGAAGAAATTTGTACACATATACAACTGTATATATATTTTTTCTACATTTTATGTACACGTTATTTATTCCTTTATTATATATTATCCTTTATTTGATCTTAATATTTTTCTGTAACAATTGATTGGAAAAATTTATAAAATTGTTTAAATGCTCAATTGTCGAATGCCTTGGTTAATTCAAAGAAAACTTATCACTTAGCAACTAAGTCTCTATGATTTGAAATCTAAATTTCAAAGGATAGTGTTTCGATACACCAATAAGATTTTTTAACAAGTATATTTCAGTGATATATTGCGATGATTTGAAATAGTTTCGTTATTCAATATCCTAACAGAAATCAATTCTACTAGACACGCTAGAATGCCGGCTTGTGTGTTCTCCTCGTCCCCGATATATCGACTTGTTTTTAATTAGCTCCTCAAATTATGTCTCGACCAATCGATGTTATTAAAACCAGCCATCAAGCACCAATTTCTAGAGAATTATATCGAGGGTTAATTAAATTTAGCTCCAGAAGGGATTTTATTAAAGGAAAACAAACAACGAGGAAAAATACGGCGATAAGGTAGCTAAAATATTGGAGGACTTAACGTATTGATGGAATGGTGTTTAAACTAGAAAACTGTAGAATTACGGGAATTGTAACTTCTTGCTACAATACAAGTATGCCCATGTCCGTACAAAAGGACTGTATTATGGCATTGGAATTGTTACTTCTTGCTACAATACAAGTATGCCCATGTCCGTACAAAAGGACTGTACTATGGCATTGTTACTTCTTGCTACAATACAAGTATGTCCATGTCCGTACAAAAGGACTGTACTATGGCATTGTTACTTCTTGCTACAATACAAGTATGTCCATGTCTGGACAAAAGGACTGTACGATGGCATTGTTACTTCTTGCTACAATACAAGTATGTCCATGTCCGTACAAAAGGACTGTACGATGGCATTGTTACTTCTTGCTACAATACAAGTATGTCCATGTCCGTACAAAAGGACTGTACTATGGCATTGTTACTTCTTGCTACAATACAAGTATGTCCATGTCTGGACAAAAGGACTGTACGATGGCATTGTTACTTCTTGCTACAATACAAGTATGTCCATGTCTGGACAAAAGGACTGTATTATGGTTGTAATTGTTACATCTTGTTACACTACAAGTATGTCCATGTCTGGACATTTGGCATTGGAATTGTTACATCTTGTTACAATACAAGTATACCAAGGTCCGGACAAAAGGACTGTACGATCACAAGATAACTGTAATGGATGAAGCGAAGGTGATTGTAATTAAAATAATGTTTGTGAATAACAAAACAAGAGCCTTTATCAACACATATAGTCCTTTAAATGGAATCACTGCGAAATCTGCAAAGGGGAAAAATAAAGCAAGTAATTGATATTTACACATTAAGGCAGTCTTATACACGGATTTGTATGATAAAATAAACAAAAGATAAATAACAAAAAGTTACTGATGGCTTACATGATCAGGAGATACTTTTTTCACCTTAATATATCAACTCGATCCCAGTACAATTTCACTTTTGTACTATTTTTTCACAAAATACTTTTATTCTACTAGAATCCTAAGTACACGTGTGGTACAAGCCATGATAATCATGGGAGAGTAGAGTTAACAACTGATTTTTTTCACTGTATGTACACCACTTGTATAAACATGCTGAGAGCAGTTCGGTTTTCAACTTACAATGCGCCATAGTCCCTTTTGGTTACTTAAACTCACGGGTGTAGATGGATTTGGAAGAGTCGGGAAATATCAAACTTTTTTTCAGAAAAAGAGAGACAAATTTAGGGTTTGAACATAGGGCCGTAGTTGTATGAAATGGAGAGTGACTACCATTTTACGCCCCCAAAATACTAAACGTGTTATTACTAATTGTAATCTGTATATATTTATCATGTGTATATAATCTTTCTCCATTTTTACCCCTTTGTATATTTCCCACTTTCATAGGTTTCTCCGTCTTGTAACTCCAAGGAGAATCCTCTGTAAGACCTGTGTGTCTTAATAAAGGTTTTTGTGTGTGTTATTACTAATTGTATATTTAACTGAAAAATAAGATATGGGAAGGGTGGGGGAACCAATCGGCGAAGAAGAAAACGGTTTCCAAATAAACCGATGATATAGCAAGAACGATACTCATAAGAAATATTCATTGTAATAGCGAGTGATAGAGCGGTTGTCAAAAAGAAACATAAAACGTATTTCTCCTGTTAGAACGAAGGGTTCAACATCCTAAGAGTCTTCAAGAGCTAATGTCACGGCAGAGAAATAGCTCAGAGTTTGTTTTGACAAGGGAGTGTAATTAGATTATAGTTTCCTGCACCTGATTGGGATTCTCTTCACGAACACAATCTTGATTTTGTTTTTTAAAGATCGCGTTAGCTGATGATTCTCATTTGAGGAAGTTGCTTTGAACTTTATCAGCAAAATTTTTTGGTTATAGTCAAAATTCTACAGATGGGATTTGTTTGGATAATGTACATCTAATCGATTATATGTACTATAATAAAATAGAATATTCATGATAAAATTGGGAAAAACGTTTTAAAATTACAAAATATTTTCTCACAATGAGTTTCTTTTTATTTCAAAACGCTAGTTTTCAATTGATAATCGTTCTTCAACGGACTTAATAAACAATATCGACTATATATTACAATAAATATTTAAAAAAACTTTTGTTAGTTTTTGTAAATATTTCTTGTAAGATATAGTCGATGTTTTTATTAAGTCCGTTGAAGAACAATTATCGCTTGAAAGCTAGCGTTTTGAAAATACAAAGAAACTCATTGTGAGAAAATATTTTGTAATTTTAAAATAGAATATATTAGCTCTCTATGAAATGAATATAGAATAATACTTTTTTCAAATATAAATTAGTCATTTTTGTTTGAGATTTTTTAATATATCGGAATTCATTGTGTTTTGAATAAATATTCTAGAATAATTGCAAAAGTATAAACTCGATTATCAACCAGGAGATTTGAAACAAGTTTTTATTGATTTAAAACGGCAAGCGTCAGCTCTTCATCAGCCTGATGATAAATTGTGTTCATTGTATTTTCCTTGAAGGAGTAAGTAGGTGAAATGTACTCAGTGGAAGTATATGTTTAGATACTCTTTGTAAAAATATTGCTGAATATTAGAGAAATGAAAAACTGAAATCTATATACAAGGTATGTCCCATAAGTTCCCGGACTGGGTCCATAAAAAATATATATAAATGAAAAATGTAAATAAATTTGACTGTTTTTATAGAAAAAATATCTGGGAACACGGTGGTACCAATATCGAGGCGGTACGTGCGCGTGCGCCAAAGTTATTCTAATTTATTTAAAGGTTACACCTTGCGCTGCGGCGATTTTACGATGGAACAAAAATTGAAGCAGAGGATTTGCATAGATTTTTGCGTGAAACTTCAAATATCAGCAACCGAAACTTTTGAAATGCTTAATAAAGCATTCCCCAATGACACCCCAAAGAGAACAACTGTTTTTAAATGACATTCTAGATTTAAAGCTGGCAGAATTTCTATTGAAGATGATCCTCGGCAAGAACGCCCAAAATGTGCAAAAAATCACCGATTTGATAAAAGAAAATCCTCGAACCACTTTGCTGGAGCTAGAGCAAGACACAGGCATCTCTAAAACAACGATTGTAAGGATCGTAACCAAAGATTTGAAGCTCAAAAAGACTCCTGCAAAATTCGTCCCAAGATTCCTCACTAATGAGCAAAAACTGTGTCGGCTTGCAACCTGTGAGAACATGTTGGAAATGACAAGAACGGATCCGGAATGGAAAGACAAGATAATCACAGGCGACGAGACATAGGTCTATGACTATGACCCTGAAACCAAGCGTCAATATGCCGAGTGGAGAGGTCAGGGTGAGCCTAGACTAAAAAAATCCAGGATATTGAAATCCAGAAACAAGGTGTTGCTGGTCGCTTTTTTGGATAACAAGGGCATTGTTCATCACGAGTATCTTCCTGCAGGCCAAACGGTTATTAAGGAAATGTATTTGGACATTCTTCGCCATCTAAGGGAAGCGATTCGAAAAAAAATGCCAGAAAAATGGCCTAATGGTGACTTGATCCTACACCATAACAATGCCCGCCCTCACACAGCGCACTTGGTGACGAGTTTTTTTGGCTAAAAACGGGACAAAAATCCTACCTCAACCACCCTATTCCCCAGACATCGCACCAAATGACTTTTTCCTGTTCCATAAACTTAAAGCAGTTCTAAAAGGAAGACATTTTGACACCAGGGATGACATAATAGAAAAATCGCTGTTGGCATTGAAGAGCATTCCAAAAGAGCTCCATAAAAACTGTTTCGACAATTTGGGGAAACGATGGCGCTGGTGCGTTGAAGCAAGGGGGGATTACTTTAAAAAGTTTTAATAATTTTAAAAAAATATATCTTACCTTTTTTTTTTATGGACCCAGTCCGGGAACTTATGGGACACACCTTGTATATAAAAATCAACAACAACAACAACAACAAAAAAGCCTTTATTTAGGGTCACTGACCCTATACAGGATTCACCAGAGGTATGCATAAGAACAAAGCAGTGAGACAATATATAAAAATCAATGTTTGTATGTTTGTTTGTTTGTTTGGATGTCCGGTATACAAATTCGCAGTAGTTCACTAATTCAAACCAAAATTTCCATACATAGGTAAAAAAAATACGGGGAAGACGATAGGCTATTTTTAAAAATATATAAATCAATTATTAAAACTATATATTCAAATTATTCTACTTAGCTCACGAACAGCGCCCTCTATCAAAGATTAGATTAAATTATGCTGATGCAAACAAATAGATAATGCTAATAACAAACAATTATTTAAAAAAAAAAATTATCTAAATATATATCACTCGGGTAGATATGCACACGGGTCACCCGTCTAGTTATTAATAAATGAAAGAACACAGGGGGTCGGTGGAAGAATGGTTTAAACCGTTGGTTTTCGACCGCTACGGCCCGGGTTCGTTTCCCGCATTGGTAATTTTTTTTCTGTTAAAAAAAAATGCTTCAATGGCCTCCGATTCTTGCAAAAGTACAACCCCACCAGCGAATGCAAGTAACAAAACGGAGCTATGACACATTTGTAAGTGCAAAGTCGAACTGCTTTTCACATGTGTAGACATGTGATGCACTTACAATAAAAGCAGTCGCCTTCAACATCGTCGGCAGACCCCCTGGTCTCCAGGCTCGGATCTTCGGGACAGGCCTGGAGAACGACGAACTGGCCATCCTCACATCGGCGAAGTCAAGAATCTACCGGTACTTCGTCCAGGTTGGGCTGGGTGAGGCCATCGAGTCATCACCTGGAGGCGGTAACTATCGCGGTGACACTACCTGGCTGCCTGGCTGACTGTAAATAATTATTTTATCGACTTCATTTTTATTCTGTAAATATTGACTAAGAAGTCAATAAAGATGTTTTAATTGTCATAATTCTACCCACCATGATTATCATGGATATATACCACGTGTTGTACTAGGAATAAGCAAAAAAAAAAAAGGACACCTCGCCCAAATGAAATTGTTTCACAATATTAAATGCGATCAATGAAGATCTGGCCGTCGAGATGTCCTTTCAAATAAATGCCGGTCATTCATCTTTAATGCCGTTTATTAAGTATATCCATTTAGTGAACACATCGATGTAAAATTCTTTCTGCTTTGTAGTAAAAAGTACGTTTAAAATGTATGTAAATGCCGAGTAGTTGGCGATTTGCGCTCATCTCTCTGTATGCAAATGTTATTTAAATGTCGTATATGCGCGATTTCATAATTTTCACATATAGAATAATATACACATTCTCATATCACCTTTAAAATATCTAAAAATAAGTAAAAGTATTTTTTTAAATTACCAAAAAAAAAAGGAAGTTAATATATGATGAAATATAACAACAAGAAGAATGGGAGCATTCTAATCTTTTTTAGCTTATACGAGTATTTCGAGTTTGGTGAGTGTGAGAGGTAGCTGTGATTGTAAGATCATTTTGGAAGAGATAATGCACTCTTCTCTCATGCTTCACTGCTAGTGATGGATGGTCCGCTCGCGAGCTGATTCTCTTTTTAAGGAGTAAGCGATCAATGATCTAGGGGAAAAAAAAAAAGAACGACAACTCTTCTGATCCGAAACAGAGATAAACGATTCCCTCTCGAACTGATTCTTTCAATAGATAAACAATCCGCTCTCGAACTGATTTTTTTCAGAAATAAGCGATCCGCTCTTGAACTGATTCTTTCCAGAGATAAACAATCCGCTCTTGAACAGATTTTTCCAGAGATAAACAATCCGCTCTTGAACCGATTCTTTCCAGAGATAAGCGATCCGCTCTTGAACCGATTATTTCCAGAGATAAACGAACCGCTCTTGAACCGATTATTTCCAGAGATAAGCGATCCACTCTTGAACTGATTCTTCCCAGAGATAAACAATCCGCTCTCGAACTGATTCTTTCCAGAGATAAACGATCCGCTCTTGAACCGATTATTTCCAGAGATAAGCGATCCGCTCTTGAACCGATTCTTTCCATAGATAAGCGATCCGCTCTTGAACCGATTATTTCCAGAGATAAACGATCCGCTCTTGAACCGATTATTTCCAGAGATAAGCGATCCGCTCTTGAACCGATTCTTTCCAGAGATAAGCGATCCGCTCTTGAACAGATTTTTCCAGAGATAAACGATCCGCTCTTGAACCGATTCTTTCCAGAGATAAGCGATTCGCACTCGAACCAGCTAGAGATAAGCTCGCGAATCCATTCCAAGTGGTCAGGGACTCAAATAAGGACAGCACATCTTCTGATCATAAAAATTCGCTCACTAACTGAGGTTTAAAGAGAAAACTCTTTTATGGAGTGAGCGGTTCTGAACCGATCTCCTTAAAAAGAACGGTTTTGCCCATCACTATTCACTGCGTGGATTCTAACATCGTTTTAAAAAACAGTTTCCAGTTTATATTTTAAGTGAGGTGTCGCTGATATGTATTTACATCACCAAGTTCCTAGGTATACCCATGGTCAATTGTGATATTCATAGGAGAAAAAAGACAAAAGTATTGTTTGTGCCTTTTCCAATATACTTCCCCAGTCACACTAAAATCTGACTTTTTAAAAAAATACACATCATATATGTCGGTATAGAGTCTTGACGACATGGGCTGATGGTATAGGAATAATGTCCCTGTCTCCTGAGAAGTGAGGTCACAGACAAGCTAACGTATGGTACAGACACACACACACACACACACACACAAAAAAAATACTTTTTTTTCTTGTTCTCAACGTTCGGGATTAGGAAAATATTCACTTAAAAAAAAGTTAGAATTATTAAGCTCTCTTTCACGTATTCGATTTTGTTTTTAAAAATCTAATAATCTAATATAATTTGAATATAATTATTAAAACAATGCTTGTCTTCAAATAGTTCCCTGACTTAGATTCTTATGTACCACAATAGTTCAACGGTATAAGTTTACTTAGTGTTCCTAGGAGACACAAATCTACCGTTGTATTCATTATATTAACTTAGTAATAAGTACTTATCCGGTTATGGTGTTTTCAGAACTCAAGTACTTCGGAGAAAAAGTGCTCAATTTATTGGTTTCAGTCTAATGGATCATAAACATTTATTGTGTGGTGTGCGTGTGTCCTTTACTTCTCCAAACCCTCGGCCGGGAAACGTACTCCTGAATCTCAAACACGGTATGTTTACAGGTGAAACAGTCTTTGATGTACCTTCTGGCTGTGGGGAGATCCACCACCTATAAAATCCTCATTGAATGGATCAACTGACAACCATGACTATGGCAATGAATCGATATATTTATATATATAAATCTTGATAATTCTTATGAAAAACATATTTTCCTACACAACAACGTTTTTCCATATTTAAAATCGAAGTAAAATTTGAGAAGCGTCCACCTGGAGATCATAGTTTCATGATAATAGTCTTCGTCAGTCCAAAGCGCGCCATGGTCTCCAGGCGTTCTGAATTTGCCAAAGCGTTGTGGATTTGTCACCTACCCAATTATGCTAGTTTTCAGAAATGGTCAATAGATTGCACATAGGGTTTGCGATTATTGTTGTGTTACTGTGGTACCTTTGTGTTACTGTGGTCAAAATCATTGTTTGACTTACGCGTTTATACATATCCTCATATGTTTTCAGAAGAAAAATAGAGAAAGAAAGACTCCGCTAACGCTCTGGGCTCAAAAATCATACACTTTGGTTAGTAGCCCGTAAAACCATATTCTCTCTCGCCTAACGCTATAATGATTTTGACGGTGTTGATAGAACCCCGAGAACCGGGCGAAGGACGGTCATATCTCACTTGAAGATAAGGAACGTACCCGCCGCCCGCCCATTCCGTTAAGTACCGTAAATATTTGGTACTGTGTGTGATTTCGCGAGATGAATTTTATAAAGTGAATATCGTTAAACAAGTATTCGGTATATGTAGTTTCTTGAGTTATAAGGAAAACAGGGTCGGTGCACAAAGGTAAAAACCTTCTCATTCTTTGTAGCCATTGTGCGTGTGGTCAGTTGTTTTATAATAATAAACGCCTTAATATACAAGGTATGATCAAAAAGTTCACGCAATGGCCTAACATTTGAAAAAATACGCCGAGTAAAAAAATATTAATATCTCTATATATATAAAAATGAATGTTTGTATGTTTGTTTGTCTGTTTGTCTGTCTGTATGTCCGGTATACAAATTCGCAGTAGTTCACTAATTCAAACCAAAATTTCCATACATAGGTAAAAGAATACGGGGAAGACGATAGGCTATTTTAAAAATATATATAAATCAATTATTAAAACTATATATTTTTAGTCAGAAAATGATGATGACGATATTGCTGTATCATGTTTGATTATCAGATACAAAATTATATCGGGAAAAATTCTAAAAAGCAGAGACCACGGGTGAAACCAGTTCATTATTTTGTATGCAGGAACAAAATTCTAACAGAAAAACATTCATTCGAGCAGAAAACAAAAGCCAGATCATCTTTCTATAAAAATATCGCTTCTCAGACACAAAGTTTGGAGCGGGACGTTTCACAAGAGTGACATCCACGGCGCCAATTTATAATTGTAACGAATAGTATTTGAATAGGGTACATTTAATAGGGTAAAACCCGGGCGTTGCCCGGGTCATTCGGCTAGTATATATTAAAAATAGGAAAGAATTTAACACCATGTGCACCGAAATGTTTGTCTCATATTTGTAGATTAAAAGTTATAAGAAAAAATTTATTCAAAAAAAGTATACGCGCTATAAAAATATAATATTTTATACAGTTGTCGCCTTTATATAATGTAAATAAAACTATATGTCTTAAAGAAGCACAAATAAAAGAAACTCGTTGTCGTAAACTTTTATTCCTTCTTCAAACAAGTTTGGTGCGTGCATTATCATTTAACTATCCCCGTAACACATATATGTTAACATTAAAGAAATATGGAAAAAAAAGGTAAATTTCGAAGATATGTGAAAATAACATCCAATTTTTATATGGCACAGAGTGCTTATAACACACACAAAAAAGAGAAGAATTCACAAAAGTAAAACTGAATGTTAAGTGCAACAGGTTGGATGAAGTAAGACTTGTTTGATCCGTGGATTAAAACTGCAGTTGAGGGCAGTACTTGGATGTACTACGTGTTTGTAGGATAATTTGACACACCCGCACTTAAAGAGTAAAATGCTTAGTAAAATACGAAGAATGCTTCGTATACCTTGGACAGCGCGTAGGACGAATGCATCGATATTATCACAACTATTGATTTTGGACTTCTGCGGCGTGTACAACAGAATTGTTTGAGATTCTTAGATCACATTGCGCGACGCACAGGAATGGAATACACCATACGTCTGGGCGACTACCTGGACGCCCGCCGACACGCTTCGTGGACCAATTAAAGGAACTCACTGGATTAACGGTCGCCGAGCTGGTACATCGAGCTCAAGACAGAGATGGCTGGTGTTGTGTTTGGGATGTAATACGTACAGTGGGCCACAACGTTCGATCGTGAATAAAATGATTAATTATACTTAGAGTAAAACCGTGGAGGGAACATTTGACAGTTCGGGAAGTTTGACCTGAATGTCAACGTCCACCCATCAAATATTTATCATCGATAACTCAGGTGCCTGCGCTGCACTGATAAGAGTTGGTTCCCACTGAGCGGATATGACAAATTTGTCCGTTGCTTTCTATATCATCAAGCTTATTGCTATCATCTTTGATGAGCTAGCATGATTTAAATACTCCACAATACTTTTTTCTAAGAAATATTTCCCTTATGAGGGCACAACATTTTGTAAAGATATATTTTCAGAACTAAACATGATGAACTTACAGATTGTGACAGTAGCTGTGTGCTCGAAACTTGGTATTTAGCCACCAATAAAACATCACCTTACTGTCTTTTACATATTCCAAGAGTTTAATA
The DNA here is from genome assembly GCA_030710605.1 of Cordylochernes scorpioides. Taxonomy (NCBI): domain Eukaryota; kingdom Metazoa; phylum Arthropoda; class Arachnida; order Pseudoscorpiones; family Chernetidae; genus Cordylochernes; species Cordylochernes scorpioides. The sequence continues at coordinate 195,523,618 of CP092863.1, read as the reverse complement.
AAATAATCCCTTGTATCATATGGAGTAAAAATATCAGGCCTTTAAGGAAAAGTATATTTAACCGTACGGTACAATCTTATACCGTGTTTCCTCATGTAAAAAGGGCGTTTTTGCCCGAAAGCCAGAGATTAAAAAGGTTTTTGAGAATATACTTTTCCCTGGAGGGCTTATAGTTTAACTCAATATTCCAAGAGTACACGTGGTACAAGAAATGATAATCATGATTGATAGTTAACGACTGCCATTTACTGAATCACATTCTACACGCGTAGAAAGTAGTTAAATTTTTATACTTAAAAGTGCCAGAGCTCCGTTTGTTTACTTGCACTTACTGGTTGGATTGGAACAAGAATCGGGAGCCATTGAAGCAAAAAGTGCTCAGTGCAGGATTCGAACCCGGGTCGTGATTGTAAGAAATAGACAGTGTGTACCATTTCCCCATCAGCCCTCTCATAATTATTATTGGAATCAAAAATACCCGAGTGTAAAACCCACGTTAAAAAAGTTTGAAGTTAAATGAAGTTTTAAACATAATTTTTTTTACCTAAGGTATCTTATGATCCAGTAATGAAGTTAAAAGTGTATAAGAAGAAGAAGAAAAAAATGATCCCGCGAAGGGACTAGTGGTATGACAGACTTTGGAACTGGGTCTCAAACAATCCCTGGCACGTGGAACCTTTTAGGGGGATTAATTTCTGGGCATCTTAATCCTTGTAATTTTTCAAATATTTATTCTTTAATTAACTTCCTAAAAGGTTTATTAATCTCTTTCCAGAAAAATTATTAATATTTAATTATGAACAAATATAGACAAAAAGTCGATATCTGGGTTGCAAGCAAGCAGCTTATGTTGGTAGAGGTTTGGAGAGAACAATTTTGGCTAGGTATTAAGCTAGCTCCTTTCTCTTCTATATTGGACAACTATTTTTCACATTTAAGACCAAGCTGCATTTAAAACCAAGATTTTCTGGTAGCGAAGTCAGTTGGATTTAAGGCCAAGGTTTTGAGGAGCCTCCAAAACATATGTATGCTTTTGATTCATTTAATTATAAGGCGATAACGTGCTATCTGAATATAAGAAATTGAATCATTAAATCACGAATGTTCCTTTTTTAAATATAAAACAAACTTCTACTGTCCTTACTGCGTTGAAAAAAATATTGGGAGAGCTTGGCACATCACTTTTAAATCAATTGAAGACATGATTCGAATAAAATTAAATGTGTGTATTTTGATCTAAAAATTAATAACATGTATTATTTTTATCCAGAATTTTAAACATTTTATGGCCGGTTTTAAATTTAGAAATAGAGCAGAAACCATCGTAAAACACTGTCACGTAGAAAAATTAGGAAATACAAACATCAGGAGAAATATATTTTTATTCAAACCATTGACATATTCACGTTGTACACATATACATTGACACGTTTTGACATATACATGCAAGAAGCAATGCAATTTTTTTTTATTTGCTTATCTCTAGTACACGTGGTACAGGCCATGATAATCATGGTGGGTAGAAGTAGGCGACTGCTTTTACTGTAAGTGCACCATATGTCTACACATGTGAAAAGCAGTTCGACTTTGCACTTACAAATGTGCCAGAGCCTCGTTTGGTTACTTGCATTCGCTGGTGAAGTTGGACTTTTTCAAGAATCGGGGGCTATTGGACCTTTTTTTTTTTTTTTTTAAGTCAGAAAAAGTTCCCAATGCGGGATTCGAACCCGGTCGTAGTGGTCGAAAACCAACGGTTTAGACCATTAGAAGCAATGAAATAAATTTTCTATGTAGCAAAATATTGAAATATAGTGTGCAAGGGTGGATCACAGCTTGTGGCAATTGCACAGGAACTAACCGGTTACGAATATTTTGTGCAATCTGGATATGAAAGAGTAATGAAAGCAGCAGAGAATACACATAACCTACGCATATAATAGTGTAACGTAGAAAATTAGGAAATTTCACGATGACACAGCAATTTATTTAAGGCACAAGCACCAATTAAAATTGATACAATACAAGAGAAGCAATGAGGAAAGTTTACGCAAAATAATAAAATATAAGTACACCTATCCCCCGATTTACACGTTTTTCTCAGGAACGTATCTGCCGTGTAAATCGGGGGATAGGTGTATAAGTATTTCAAAATAATAATAAAAAAATCTGTTAATAAAATAAATACTTTGCTACAATATGCAAATAATTATAGCTCTCTATGTATACATATTTCCCATAAACTTTCTAAATTCGAATTTCTTTCTCGCTCTTTTTCTCCCAAAACTTTTCTATATATCTCAGAGTAGTATCTGTGAATAAGACTAAAGGTATTGAGTTTGGTTATAAAAAATGATAAATATTCTATCACAATAGATGATAAAAATGTCTAATAACGCTCTCTAATGAGTTTTTATCTTATATATAGTCTTATTCGTTTATTCAAATATATGGTAATTATTGTAATATTTAATTATATATAAATGAATTATTTAATCATTATATATAATATGATACACACTGTATGATGATTCCATACATCAAGTTCGGCCTCTTTGCTTTTGTAAGTTTATTCGATCTTGATATTCTTAAACATATTATTTGATCGCGATGAGTTTTATTTGTTTAGATCTTACAATCTGGTGTGTGGAGATGTTTCTTACTGAAAAAATCGACGATCTAAGAAAAGGCATAAGATTACAAGGTTTATCGCCATTTGAAACTATATATATTTGTGAAAACAAGGAAAGCAAACACACGAGGACATCCTTCACATGCCTCCAGCAACCAAGAAATCCCTTATCGTAAAGTCGTCTGTTTGCCCCCAGCAAGGGCTCAAAGATTTGATCGAGTAGTCAAATACAATGGTTGAGATGACTCACACAGTCTTGCCAACGTTATTCTCTTCATAGATGGAAACTGATAAATTATTGTTCGAGAACACGTGGAAGAATAGATAACGTCATCTATAAAAAATAAAAGTCGTCTCTCCTTGCAAAATAGACGTCATCTATTGACTGTCTCGGAAACTAGCAGCCTCGGGTCGGTGACAAAGCCACAACACCAGCTTTGACAAACTGAGAAACGTCCACCTAGAGACCATGTTTTCGGGCTATGGCTCTAATCAGTTCAGAGCGGGCTTTATTCCATGAGATCCACAAGGGATCGAAATGGAATATTCCCAATCTTCCAAAGAGGTGTTTAGCTGGCAAAGTGGCTAAGCCAAATCTATGGCCGAGAAATATAGATGGAAATTTTGCCAGAAAGATATCGATGGCCTCTAGTTTTGACGTCTATTTTATAGATCAATATCCTCCAGACAAAATTTCCATCTATATATAACGTCATGGGTTAAATTTAAAAGCGACTTCCTTGAAATATTTGGCGATGATGAATAATTTGTTAGGAAAGCTGAAGTCCGTGCCCAAAATATTGAAGAGTTATCGGATTCCTACATCCAGGATATACTCTCTCGCCATGTAAATATTGACATGGAGGAAACGGAAAAAGTCGAGCACCTCATTGTTTTTCAGATAATGGCGCAGGAAAAGGCCAATCATATGTAAATAAGTAATTCAGTATTAATTCTAAAAACATCAGGTTTCCAGGAATAAGATTATTTTTTAAAAATTGTAATTCACAAATTTCTTGCTTTCCGGGCACGGAAGTCTTTCTACAGGAGAAAACGTGATATAATAAATCGTCAAAAGGACTCGAGTTAACTTCCATGCCCGAAAACTATGTGAAAAATAGTACAAATGTGAAACTATACTGGGATAAGGTGGATAAATTAAGAAAAATACATCTTTCAGTTGCACGATAAGGAGATGCCTTTTTCTTAATTTATCCTTAAAAGCGCCTGATGTATTTAACTTAAAATTGACACAAGGGATTCTTTTTATTGAATTATTGAAAAAAATTCAGTGATGAATTAATTAAATAAAACGACACTTGAAGTTACACCGCATGAGTTTCTTTTCAACGAAAAATCAAATTTTTATTTCAAGGTGAAATATCGACTATTTCTAACCTTTTTGGATGAGGTATGAAAGGATGAATTATGAAAAGTAATGATGAACGGTAAAATAAAAGTGTCCAGGGATGGGAAACGAACCCACAATGTTCCGCTTTTATTTTTCCGTTCATCATTACTTTTCATAATTCATCCTTTCATACCTCATCCAAAAAGGTTAGAAATAGTCGATATTTCACCTTGAAATAAAAATTTGATTTTTCGTTAAAAAGAAACTCATGCGGTGTAACTTCAAGTGTCGTTTTACAATCACAGGCCACAGTGTATTATATTGTAATTAATTAAATGTTACAAAGTATATTTGAAGGTATAAAATGTCCGTTCTGAGAGACAAGCTATCCAATGATGCACTTCTCTAACTAGAAGTACTTCTTCCAAGGATCTTCAACGGTCAATTGGCGGACACGATTGCCAGGTCCTCAATGAAACTCCAGCTTATTGCCGGTGTAGTGTAAAATACAATCCACTCAATATTCTCTCAGACTTGATTCACGGCTCTACAACGTATTTGTAATTTAATTGAGACCGGTAGTGTAGTGCTACACACTATCGATTTTAGATAAATAGGATGGGGATCGAATCCCGCATTGAGATCTTTTTTATTATTATTTTTTAAATTGCCTCATTGAATCTCCGACTTATACAAGTCTAACAATGATAACGTATGCAAGTTATCAAAACCTGGAATCTTGTTGAGCTCTCATTTATATCTCGTATATGGTGCACTTACAGTAAGAAGGTTTTGTAGTTTTTTTTAAATATTTGTGTTTAAACCTTAATGCTTAGAACTAAAGGTAGATGATCAGAATAAGGGCAACATTCAATAGTGAAGTCATTGATAAGTACGAGTAATGTTGGGGAGGCTATACATAAATCAACGACCGAAGAGCTCCCCCTAGAAATAAAATTTAAATTTCCGTTTTTTTTTTTTTTTTTAATCAGTGTAAGAGTACTTTACTTCCTTTTAGAATAGTGAGGAAATTTCGTCCAGAAAGTCGACTGGAATATCAGCATGGGTAGATGTTATTAAATCAATCTCTGGAGGTACGTATACGAGGCAATAAAGTTGGAATATTCAGTTGTTTATGAAAGTCTACAAGGTGCACTTACAGTAAAAGCAGTCGCATTTTCCTATCCACTATGATTATCATGGCATCTGTGGGATAAATGGGGATAAAACAATTTAAACATACACGGAAGATTGAACATACAGTGAATTTTTCTTTATAAAAAATCCCTTTGAAAGATTTTCTCTGAAAAATTAGATGGCGCATCGCAACATAATTTACTCTATAGAGTCGAATTCCTTTATCATTTTTCCATCTCTATTTGCTGTATCTCTCAAGAGAATTCGTATAAAAGACTTCTTAATAAAGTTATTGATATGAAGAATAAATATGAAATACAAACACAACATTGAAAGAATTTCTCTTTAGAAAAAAAGAACCAATGTTTTGTTGAGTCAGTTTATGAGGTTTCCCAACACTCACAGAGAATCAGGTTGCGAGAAGCCACGTAAATAAACAGTTTGGCTCAAACTTTCACCCGGTCTATCGATCAGAGCGGACAACACTGGGTACGGTACATTCGTAAATAAGGGAACAACACTCTTTGATTTCAAACCTATGCACGGTGGATTCTGTAGCCACTGGACATGGGTCGGACATGTAGGCTGTTGTGTTTAGCGCTGCCTAGGGTATAGGAGCTCCATCTATGCTTCCTTCCTGTGGTGAATCTATATAAAACCGGCTGTCTTAATAAAGCTATATGTGTGTGTGATTTCCAGACTTAAGTCCGGTGATCTACGGACAATGACTTCCCAGAATGGTTGCAAGGTTTTCCCACTATGTACTAAGTGAAATTCTCAACCTGCAACCCCAAACCACATGATTGACTGTATTGGCTCATCCATTGATGAGTTCTACTCATCCCTAGCAGACACTATCAAAAGTCTCAAGCTCTACAAGCTTTATACCCTAATATGATTGAGTGGAGATAAGAAAGAAGATGAAAATAAAGAAGATATCAGGTAATGAAATAACAAAAAAGACATGTTCTGATGGCTCAAACGTGGTTAGCTTCTCATAAATACTTTTGGCCAATATTCTAGCATAATAAATTCTATATCTTTAGTTGAGATTTATTCCGATAGCTTTGTTAATATAATTTAATACAATGTTTCTCACAAATTAATAAAAACTTCCATTTAAATGAACAAAGGATAAAAAAGGAAATAGTATTTTGCAAAATGCGACATATAAATTACTTAAATTTTGAAGATAAATTTGTTTGTTGAAAGTTGGCTTGGAGAATATTTTGAGCGAAAAAAGTTTAATAGAATCAACCTTATTTAAGTTAAATTTAAAAAAAAATTAATAACTCTAGCAAAAAATATATATATAAAAATCCACGTACTTCAAATAAATAAAATAAATTACAATCGAAATGAAAGTTTGTACAAAGTAGGAAATTAAAACCAATAAGGATATTGTTTTAAAAGCTTGTTTAATTGACCTTGGAAAAACTTTTTTTGTCGCGAGGCAATTAAAAAGAACGGGAAGATTGGAAGGGAAAAACCAGAGGGGAAAATAAAGAAGTCTAAACGTGCGACAAACCAATGACAAAAATAACTTGATGTGTGAACTTTCTCTCCTCGTCGTAAAAATTCAATTGTCGCCGGATTCCAATATGTGGCCAACTTTTTAAAAGAAAATTTAACATCTCGAGGTTAACAGTTCTCCTTTCTCTTAAATAGAGATTGAAATATATTTGATTTGAAGGATTAGTAAGAGTACTAATTTTCTCTTTTTCTCTGAATAGTTTAAACATTTAAATATTTATTTTAAATATAATAATTTTTACTTTTTATCCTTTTTTTTTAGACCCCTGGACGAGTCTATAAAATAATATATGTTTTAGTAAGAGGCTTGTGTTGATCCTTTTTTTTTTCTTTCTATATGAACATTTTAAAAACTGTTGGAATATATAATTTTATAAAAATAAATATATATATTCTGTGAGATTGAATATGATGATAACCTAATATAAAAAGTTGTTTTTGTTAAAAGTGACGAACAAAACTTGATTAAAAATATATATAGCCACTATTATCTTTTGTATTTATTGTGTTTTGTTATTGTAATGTATGTATAATAAATAATACATTTAAAGGAGAAGTCACACACACACACACAAAGCCTTTATTAAGACATTAGTCTTATAATTTAAAGGAGAAGTCTGTCAATCATCAAAAAACAACAAAAATGTTAAAGAGAGATAGAGAGAAAAAAAAAGTTGTAATACAAAATATAGGACCTGTAAAAAGGAATAATATTGTAGCAAAGTTATATTTTATGTACAGATTATTAATTTTGATATTTATATTATTTATATTTTGCTATTCTGGAAACTTCCCTCATTGCTTATCTTGTACCTTATAAAGGTTGAATTTGTTCTTGCCTTCAAAAAATTACTGTGTCATCCTGAAGTTTGTCTTTCCTCATTTTCCACGTGACAATAGATATAGGCAGAGAATTTTAATTTTTAAATATGTTTAAAACACTTTCCTTCGTGAAGTTCACGTTAAATCCTGATATGAAGTATATACTCGTATACTGCATATACTAAATTATTTACGTCTGTTATGACAGTATAGGTGTCTATTTTATATATAAAGAGCGCATTTCCTATAGGTTAGTATTTTGAGCGTTTAGTGAATTTTTTTTTTTCAAATTATTAAATTAAATTAAAATCGTGCAACTGAAAGTTGCTGATGTTGCACGATAAGGAGATGCCTTTTTCTTAATTTATGAACCTTATCCCAGTACAATATTACATTTTTACTATTTTTCATATATATATCTATAAAAAAATATTTCTTCACATATAGGGAATATTGTATTTCCATACTCAACAAGATATGATTTTTTAAAAATTACATTTTACGAGTTGGAAGTGTAAAAATATATATATATATAAGATGATCTAATAATAATTGTCGAGAGGTTAAATTCAAAACGAGGAAACATTATCATTCGCGAAAATGTTTTTTTTTTCGGGTTAACCAAAAAAATAAAGAAAATTATCACCGTTTATGTAAATATATACTAGTTAAGATGTGTATATAAAAATGTTTAGATACCATATGAGAAATTTAACGAATTTTTCTGTGCAAAGCGCGTAGATTCAAATTGGTAAATTTACCAAAACATCAGCCATAGCAAATTCTGAAAAGGCCTGTATACCATTGGTTTCGGATATATAATACAGAGGATGTTCCATTTTGAAAATAACTCTAAATGTCAAAACTTCCTTTATTTTATTAGGTACTGTCATAGCGCTAGACATGCCAAATCTTTGAATATTTTTAATTTTACATGAGAGAGACGGTTTTATCATCTTAACATTTTTATAAACTTACTCAGCCATTGTCTGACACATACTATTTACAACAGTAGGCCCTTCAATTTTATATTATGAAAAGTAAAAAAAGCGCTTTAGTGAATTGAAAATCGGAACGCAAAACTCTGGCTCTAGGGCCATTTTTATCAATCGCAAACCTAGTTGTCCTTTTTGTGAAAATTGGTATAGATGTATAGAGAAGAGAAGCCAAATTTCTCTCATTACATGCACAAATATCTTGAGCTTTTCTACAATTTCCTAGACATTGAAATATTTTCAGTTATTTTAGGACAGTTTGATATGAAATATTAAACAATCTATTTTGGTCAAGTCTAGTCAAATTTTTCGCTAAAATTACGAAGTACCCATTTATGCACATATATATGTCATAATTTGCCTAATGCCCAAGAGATATATATATTTTTCACCATAATAAGTATGTTAAAATGTAAATACAAATTCATCCATCTATAAATCTGTACAAATAAACGTGGGAGCCAGCGCGTGCGGGCGAATGCTACGGTACGCCGCCGCGTGCGCGCGCTCACGAGTATGGAACTTTTTTTTTCGAAGCTTACATGCAAAACGGTTGCTCCCTTCCATTCGACCACGACAGTTATGACATATATATATATTTCATATTAAAGTATTGCAGAATTATCATTTCAATGCTTCCAACATATTGTCCAAGATATAATACATTGATAGTTACATGAGAATCTTTGGCGACAAGTTACTTCACAGCACTGATATTCCTTTCGCTCACGGCTTCTAATCCTTCACGGCGATTATCTTTCAAGCTCACTGCTTTCAAATATTGTAATATTCTTGAAAACTATAAGAATATGACGATGTAATGTAAACTTGAAGCAAGTCTAAATAAACCTGAAACATCAACCAATAGTTAACTCCCGACGTTTTGACAAAAGTTATTACTTTTGTGGGTTAACACACAGAAAAAGGAATATGCTAGGGCCTAAATTAAATGTACCTTAATACACAGAAAAGCGTACACTCAAGAGTACAACACTAACAACAAAAAGGAGATTAAAAACAACTCACGATATGTTAAATAAAATAAAACAGCACTTATCTTTATTGTAGCGTTGGCAGGGATCGGACTCGGGTGACACCGGGATGCGAAGAGACCAGCCAAACACGAAAAAACCACGTAGAAAAACACTCTATGTGTCTCCACACCAATTCTCCAAGCTCTCAGCCCCCTTCGCCTTCCTTTAGTCCCCTCTTATATACAGACATGGCCACATTCGTCCAATGAGAAGGCGTGAGAGATTGGTTCACTAACAAACGAAGACAACATTCTTCCCTCTAAAACCTGATCAGAAAAAAAAAACTGAAAATGTTTGTCAATATAATTTGACAGTTTCAGTGACTCCCTATCTATCTTCATAGGAAGATATTTTTCCCCTTAAGAGAGTGACAGGAAGTCACTGAACTGTCGAAAAGACACTGAAACTGAAACTAATCTATTGGTTGGTGTGGCTGTGTTCTAATCAACTTCCAACCAACAAATGATCTTCAAAATCTGCAATAGTTATTCACCAAGTTTAACAATGGAAAATGTGTAAGTTTTCCTCTACGAGTTACATATTTTAAGCCAAGTTGTACCACAATAGAATGTTTGAAACTGCAGACAGGCGCTTTGGCTGACCGAGTTTCACGTACCCAACACGTTCGAGGTGTGCTTTGTTGTCATTTTTGGACACAACGTTTTCTTTATTTATTCATTTGCAGAACGTTTTGACCGATTTTCGTTCAAATAATGCTTATATCAACACGTCCTCAACACGCTATCAAATTCCATGTGAATATTTCAACATCCCTATTCCCAAATAAGAATGACGTCTGGGCGACGCATACATGGACGCCCGCCGACACGCTTCGTGGACCAATTAAAGGAACTCAATGGCTTAACGGTCGCCGAGATGGTACATCTAGCTCAAGACAGAGATGGCTGGCGTCTCATCGTGTTTGGGATGTTATATGTACTGTGGGCCACAACGTTCGATCGCGAATAAAATGATACGTGTAATTTCCAAATAATATTGACAGTGAGTGTTCAGCTATATATAAATAATAAAATATCACTGATTAAATAAATTATTCTTCCACTGAATTGAATTGGTCTCACTGTTGATTAACATACCTGTTTGTAATTATTGCTGTATATAGATTATCTGCGTTATATAATCATATATTTGTTTTATCAATCAAAATATTAATTTATTTAAACTTTGACGACTCCTCGTAAAATAAAGACTAGAAGAAGACAAACATGTTTTATAGTGTACTTTTTTTTGGTTATCAAGACGAAAATACATGAGAAAGAGATGTATTATCAATGAGCAAAGAAAACAAAATTAGCTTAAACCAAGAGAAATATCAAAACGGCAATGCTACTAAAATGATACCCAAATAATTAATAAAATGGTAATTAATAAGTGCACAACACAAAGTTTAGTAGAATCCTTCTAACAATGAAGCTCACCTTGTGAGGAATTGTTTACCAAGAATACTTGGTATTTCCTTATATCTTTCACTTATATCAATTTGGGGTCTTGTTCAAATAAACCTCAGCCTTCTGGTGTTTTACATCTTAAACGACTTTACAGATTTCTAGTTCTAAACTATGTTGATGCTTTTTTAAGCATCGAAAGATAGTAAGTTAAAACTTTTCAAGCAGGAAAAATACTACCAATCTATAGTTGGTATAGGAAATGCTAAACATTGAGGTAACGTATCGATACCTGACAATAAGACTCATTCTCTGTTCAAGCGATGCTCTCGACTCATTAGATGCCCGATATGGTGAGTGAATTAAGATCAATCACAAGCCTCTCAACGCCAAGCCATCAGAGTCCCAGAGTTCCTCAAGATCTAAGAGCACTTCAAGATAAATGAGTTTTATTGTTTCAATAACTCTTCAGGTCAGTTATAAGTAATCTGGGAGCCCTATCCTCCTGAATAGAATGATCAAATCTCACATTAGTTTTTGTTGAGGGACACGTTAATCATCAACAGTCCTTCATTGTTAAATGAGGACAACATTGATAAAATGGCTTTTATCGCTGAAGAAAAAACAACAAGCATAGAGAGAAGTAGAAAAGAAATTAAGGTGATACACAAAGCAATATTATGTACCATCTATTTGAATTTCTAACGTAGAAGGTGAATAGAAATGTAACTGGATAGCTTCAGGAAGACCCTGTGATGGACCAAAGCGCTGGAGAGGAACGAAAAGCGTCAGTAAATAATAATAATATTATTATTCTGAATGATGGTTTTAAAAATTAATTAAATAAAATGTATTAGAATGCTGGCATTCTTTTATAGATGTTAAGCCATTAATTTATAGAGGTATCTTAATTGGCTCTGCAAGACTAACGACAAAAAGGAACCTACCAAAGATGCCACCAAAGTCGTAATGCTGAAAAATGAATTTGAACAAAATGAAAGTGTTGAAGGAAATTGGATTAGAGGTTTAATCCGTCTTCCTCAGAGTCGGCCAAGGGACTTTATATTGATCTGAAGCGGATTGATGTAGTTTCCCTAAATTCAATTATCCGCAGGATATTATTTCCTAGAATTAATTTATTCTTTCTCTGCATATTTCCCCCCCAAGTAGCACGACAAGAATGGCGTGGAGAAAAGCAACAACTTTTTGCGCACCATCTCCCTCCCGTGTTAAGTAAGGTTGGCTGGTGGCCAGCACAACTTGCTCGAGGCAATATAAACTATATTCTTCTTTAAATAAACCTCGGACCATCTTGGCTATAGCTCAGGATTAACGCGATATCACGGCTATGGAAAAAAATGCAAAATCGGGATTCGACAGCACATTTTGTGAAATAAACACAAAAGTATTTATTAAAACATTTAGTCCCATACATAGATTCATCTCGAATTCTGAAAAATGAAAGAGCAAAAAAAAAAAAAAAAAAACAAGAGTAAAAGCGACTGTGATCAGCTTTTACTTTTTTTTTTTTTTCATTTGTAGGTAACTCCGTGGTAAATCCATGTATACGAAATTTATTTTCCTCCAATTTACCCAGACTACTCTATTTATTACCTTGATTGTCTTAATTAAGTTTTCCTGTATATAAATTTCATATTATACCATTAAATGTGATTAGCTTTAAAATAATAATAATAACATTGCTTATTACTGATATTATTACTCCTGCATGTACCCTACATTTTCTGCACATCTACAATGACTGTCACCTCCATGCAGTGCCCCCAACGACAGCAGATATTACCCATCATGGAGACTTATGGACCTACCAAGATTGTGAATTTTATCTATGAATATAGTCTCCATGACCTTGTATAATTATACAATGGGATAATAAAAAAAAATATTATAATTGAGAGTGACTCTGAGTAATCACTAAAAAAAAATGTTCTTAACAAGGAAAGATATCCGAAACAACCTGAGAGATCCGTATAAGCTGAATGTTTCAGATGAAGTGCTGACGTCACGTGACTAATAATAATTGACCGAATAGGCTACCACAGACTACCACGTGATAATATATACAAGATCTGTTATTAAACAGCATATATTGCGGTTCGTCAAGTTACCGGGAAAGAGGCGGGTAGCAAGGGGAAAATATTTTCAAAATTGAAACGGTGAATTTGGATGTTCAAAGCGTATTAAAAAAATCCCCGGAATCAACGTCAGTGTCGTATAGGCCAAAAGGAAAACATATCAGTTAGTAATAGATTACCGCCACTGTGTGAGATTGAAAATATTTTATTGACCACACAAGTCAATGATGTGTGTGTTGAACGAGATATAGCCGATATAAGACCGATCAACTTAGGCCAATGTTGTGCCCAAATGAAGAGCCTCAGATGTCTCCATGCATCTCTATCACAGCAGCAGCAATATGGGGTAGTAGAGCTGTTCTGGGTATTTGACAATTTTCTGCAAGGCTGCGGCCATTGCTGGGCTTGGGATTATGTAGGTAGGTGTTAGTTCCACACCAGGACAATTGCTGCATGTTCTGTAGGTTCTTGACCTAGGCCTTTAACAAGAATATAATTACAAAATATATAAAGGAAACAATTTTAAAAAACGACTATATGCCGTAAGCAGCCAATCCACAAACACAATGTACAATAGTTGGATAGCTCAAATTTCGATGAAGTGCTGACGCTTGAAAACTTTTAAAAACCATTTTAAACCAGCAAAATAAACTTATTTTAATTCTCCTGATTGATGAATTGTGTTAATTTTGCAATTATTCTTAGGATATTTACTAAGATGGTGTTGCAATCTTAGTTTGGGTCCCACAACGTACAATGGCTCCTACCCTCATTATGTGACATCCCCAGTGACTACAAACCATCCTTAGATCAAGCAGATCCTCGAAGACTTGATGAGGGCAAGGTTACCACAAGAGCCCTATGTGCCCAATATTACTATCCCATATTTATAACCTCTTTAACTCTCAGTTTCTTCGTCCCTCAAGGCCACAGCAGTGAGGTCGTTGAGAAAAAACAAGATTTATTGATAAATAAGATATTTCCCAGCCAAAATCTATATACAGCGATGATTACAAACAGCAGCAACGGGGACAATTCAATTCAGTGATAGATTAATTTATTTATGCAGTGATAATTTACTATTTGATTAATTATTCTCTGACAATATGTAGTTAGGCTAAGTTCCATAATTACATATTGTCTCTATTTGGTGGCACAGTTTTCCGGTGTGGATGTGAACTTGGTTGGACAATGACTTGTAGCGGGAAAATTAACTATTTTGGCATCTAATGTGCCAGAATTCTCAAGATTAAATGGATATATAGGGTGAAATTAAAAAGTTTGGAGAATATTTAATGGATGTAACCAAAAGTAAATGAAAATTTTAAAATATTTTAGAATCTTCTAAAGGGAAGGATTGATGAATGAAATTGTACAGAATAGGTTGTAATGTGGCGTTCCATGATGGTTGAACTCTGCATTGGAGATCGCCTTATATGATGATTATTTTTCTAAAGATTCAACCTTTTTTCAGGTGAACTATGAAAAAATAATTTATTTTATTGAATTCCAAGAGAAAAGAAACGATATAGCTAGATAAATTGAGAACTTCGGTATTGTACAATTCGCAAATGAAGTCTAGCGTGACGCAAATAAAACATGAGCAAACGGGTTTTCAAATTTTCTTTGTTTTCCCCGGCAATCTCGCTCGTGTTTGGGCAACAATTTGCATAGAAGGCACACTGGACTTGCGTCGGACCTGGATGCTGTTGGGTTCTAAGCTACGTGGAGTATACAAGCTCCATTTATGCTTTGAATCTGTATAAGACCGGTGGTCTTAATAAAGATGTATGTGTGTGTGTGTGCATAGGAGGCCACTACCTCCAACCGGGAACGCTCCATCGTCTCCTGGAGATGCTGTAGAAATGATCTAATATCTACCATTTTTCTCTCTCTAGGTGAGAAACATTTTACAAAGTATACGTAACGCAGTCAATTCTATGTACCATGAGAGAACGTACCTCTATCCGAGGTATGATATCTCAATAATAACGGGATAAATAACACAAAATGGGAAACTATGGGAATACCACGACGACAGACTGGATGTATCAGCCTCTACTTTCCCTTAGTTGAAGGAATCCATCAAAGGACGCTACCGGACCATAAATCTGATATACGATGGTCTCCATGTGGTAACTGTAAGAGTTATAAGTTTCATGAACTTGGATTGAGCTGCGTGTGTAAACACTGTGGGGAATTTATGGAAATATATCATTTTATTCGCTGTACGTAATAATCTCTCTTTCTTTTAATGCTAATTTCTTGTGACTTTGTACCATCTCTTTTGCCGCTACAGAAATAAATATTAGTATTAATTATTAATATAAATATTTCCCATAGAAATCGTGGCTTAATTTGCTATCGTACAAAGTGCATTTTAAGTTCTTGGATTTCAGTAATAAAAGATAATTATGCTCAAAGTGGTCTCCAGGAACGTCGCTTTAGGCCGTGGACGTTCCAGCCCATCGTAAATTAAAATTTCCCTCTCTTTTTGCCCACTCCTTTTCTGTATTTCTCAAAGAGAATAATTAATTGATTAATATTATTTTAATAGTAATAACAGAGAGAGAACAATAAGTATATATATAAATAAATGTCACTATATAAACAATATTACCGGATTACGTGACCACGAATAAATAAATAGAGGTCCCCTGAAATGTTTTTGTTTCGAACAAGAGTTACGCCGCTCTTCTAAAATTCAAGAAAATATTTCTAAAAATTGCAGGAATCACTCGTAAGTTCTCGTGATTTGGAAAAAAGTTTAAAAAATACAATAAACACATAGACATATTTTAACGCATTTTTTTTTAAACATATAATTAAAATTATTTCTACAGCCTTTATCTTGCGCTTATTAAAAATTGAATGAGCCATACCCTCCCTCTCTCAATTTTTAATCATCCCAGGATAAGAGGCTGTAGAAATAATTTTAATTATATAAAAGAAATATGCGTTAAAATATGTTGATAATTTTCAACGATATAGAGAACGCTAAGTTAATGATGATATAGACAAATATAAATAATAATTTTATGATAATGGAACAAACCAAATACATTCGAGCGCCTCAATACATTTATAAAGATTTTTTTTAAGTTAATATTTCACAAGATTTGCCTTGTAGCTGTAACAATGGTGATATACTCAAGGCAATTTGAAGCTAATATAAATTTAGTAATCTTTATAATAGTGATATATCTCTGGCGATCACTGGGTGTCGGTGGCCAGCTGTATAAAGCGTCGGTTTCCTACAGCCATGACCCAGGATTGAATCTCACATTGGACACTTTTTTTGGGAAGAACCTGTTCATAATTTTCATTGTGTGCAACATAAGCTATGGCTTGCTCTTCTGAGCGGTACCTAATAAAGTCATTTTGGAACAGGAATCACTGGGTAAACCTCGAGGAAGATGAGAGGCATGCTAAAGAAAATAGTGTTGTTGTTTCTTATCCCCTTGTGTAAAGATTACACGAATTCCATGAGTTCATGATCTCATGGAATGGGGTATAAGGGTGCAGCTTTCGTTGATCATGGCACTATGATCCAGGCACACTTTGGTGAAAGTCTGACTTTGCTTGTAATTTGAGGCCATTCCTAACATGGAAGCCTTTGCTACCAACTCTAACATGAGCACAGACGCAGCTCCTCCGTATCCCTGGAGTGGGACCAAGAAAATAGTTGCGTTCATAAAAAAAAATATATAATAAATAAATAAATAAACATTTTGAAATCTATGCTTTGAGTCACAATGATTTTAGGTAGGATTGGTAAATAGAATGTCACTCAGGTGCTCTCCAGAAACAACAATAAAAAGCCCTTATTAAGAACACTCGTCCCATACAGCACTAGGTAAACAGGTAAACTACATAGGTAAACATAGCAGTTATATACAGAAAGTGGAGATTAAGATCTTTCTTCAAGTTGAATCCATCATCTCGGTTGCGCCTATTGTCTGTGCTGTTTTCTAGAATTTGTGCGAAGCTAATGCATTGGGTTTGCTTTTGCCATTAAAACATATGGCGACTTGTTTTTATAACCATCTTTTGACGGAAATTTGCTCTCTCCTCCTTCAGTGCCGGACAATAAAACGTGTAGTGTGGAAAATCGTGGCTAAATTGGCTATTGCACAAAGTGCATTTTAAGTTATTATAATTCAATAATAGAACGTGATTATGTTAACTCCGCTTTATCCACTTTATGTGTTAACTCCGCCTTTGCCGGTCCCAAGCCCGGATGAAAAAGGAGGAGGGGAGCAGTAACAAGCTCACTTAAAAACCTGGGCTCAGCTGGCCCGGCTGATAGTACCCTGTAAGAGCTCCTGATCCACGGATCTAGGATGAGCAGTGTTTGTACTCCATGTTAGGAGCGGCTGCACATGGCGTCTGTTCCTCATGTCAGAGGTGGTCATTTCTTTTGGAGCTAAGTCGGCCTGCCACTGAGTAGTGCTCCCAGTCTTAATGACAAAGGCAGACGCATTCTACTTCATCATGGTGGTTGTCAAACAGACACCATCAAGGGTCACAACTTAATACCCTAATATGATTGAGTGGAGATAAGAAAGAAGAAGAAGGAGAAGGTGTGGTTATGTTTAAATTGGTCTCCAGAAACGTCGCTTTAGGCTGTCGACGTTCCAACTCACCAAGTTATATTCAGAATTATTTTAATTCACACACACAATACAAAAGTCTTAATTAAGATAGGTAGTCCTATTTGAAGTTTTGGCAATTACTAGGTTCAATATTTTGATAAAACCACTAGTTTTTTTTTTAAATATGTTTTATTGGGAACGTTCAGGACTTTTATTTATCAACATGTATTCAAAATAAATTATTTGATTTGTTAATTTTCACTGTAGAGTTTGAGAAAGAGCAGGGTACGAAGGTTCCTAATAAAATATATTTTCAAAAAACCTGTGTGTAAGTCACTTATATAAATCTTTTTTTAATCAATTATAAAATCTTATACATGGATTCACCACGGAGTCTTTAAAGGAAAAGAATTTTTAAAAATGATTCGCCGCCAGGAGGCCAAATTGGATGGACGCACGGTTGCCTCGCTCTGCAGCTGAGTATCAATTTTTGTTTTTAATTCTATTTTGATAACTTTTTCCTATCTTATTTTTCTTCCCGTAAGCACCAATTTATATTAAGTATAAATATATAAGTATAAAATTAAGTATAAAAGTATATAAGTTCCCGTGAAGTTTTACATTTTTCTTGAGATTTTTAGTTTTAGCCTTCTGCTGAGTTACTCTAGTTCTTGTACAGAGAAAGAGGAAATTTCTCTTTTATCTCTCGGAAGAAAAGAGTGTAGAAAGGGAAAAATGAATATAGGCCTAATATATACATGTATCTTATTTTTATGCATCATTCATCATGTAAATGAGCGCGTTGGCTGGGTTATGCAAATTGATTTTAATGGTGAAAATGATGTAAATTGCGTAAGGCTGACTGCTTTAGATCAAGTGAAAAAAATTGGGCTCTCTATACGTTTTCGTTATAGCAAATCAAATTCGAGAATTATAATACTAGCACTGTTATTGATCTCGGGTATCGAGAGTAACCCAGGTCCTAAAGTTACCAGACAAACAACTCTAGAGACGCCTATGGAGAAAGACCTAAAAGAACTGATTGCGGCACTTTCTTCTAAAATGGATGATTGGGGCTCAAAACTCGAATCTAGGCTATCTGGGATTGAACTAGGGATGCAGAAATTTGACACCCGCGTACAGCAGCTTGAATCCTCTTTGGAATCAACTGCGAGCGCCGTTGAAGTGAATGTCAAAAAGATTAGAGAACTTGAGAGTCGAGTTAGTTTTATGGAGATGAAAAATAGAGAGAAGAACTTGATTTTTTACGGTATGGAGGGTAATGGAAGTGAAAATCCTGATGAATCCCGAGCCAAAATAAAAAGTCTGATAAAGGACAAGATGCAGATCTCGGATGAGATTGTTATTTCCAGGTGCAGGAGGTTGTCCAAAAAGGATAAAGCCCCAATGCTGGTAGAGGTTCCAGAATACAGCGAAAGAATAAATATATTTAAAAATTCATTTAAATTAAGAGATTTGAAGATATTTGTAAGCAAGGACTACTCTCCCAGTACCAGAGAACAACGCCGACTGTTGATTCCTAAATGGAAAGAATTCTTAAACAAAGGAATCACGGCTAAACTTAGGGATGATAAACTGATTGTCAATGGAACAGTTTATCGGGTTCTCAACGGTAAAATCACCACCAAGGAGGGTGTGGAGTTATAGCAACTGCATGAAAATACAAACAAAAGAGAATTGGTAATATCAAACACAAAGGTTACGAAAAATATATCGGATAGAAACACAGCTAAAATTAGATATCCACATACGAAAAACTGTGAATCGGCAAAAAAAGACAAACAAGTAACCCTGGCCAAACATATAGATACTAAAATAAAAATTTTACAATGGAATATAAATGGATTTAAAAGAATAATATCAATATTTCCACTCGTTGAATACCTAAAAAAATACGAACTTTTTGCACTAAGTGAAACATGGATTACGAATGATCTCGAATTATTAACAGATGAATACTACATAATTCAAAGCCCAGCAATGAAAACAGAACTAAAGGGAAGGGGCTCGGGGGGAATTCTGATTGGAATAAAAAAAAACTTTCAACATACGGTTAGAAAAATCGAAAAAAACCCTTATTGGATATCTGTTTTGACGCACAAATTTCTTGGCAAAACCACCGAGAGTATTTGTTTGTTGTTTGTATATTTACCGCCAAATGCATTACAAGAACAAAATCTAACAAACTTACTTAGGCATATTGAATATCACATGAATGAAGGTAACGAAGTGCTAATAGCCGGTGATATCAATATAAGAATAGGCAATGCTGGAGGCTTCCATAACCCACTGAAACTAAATTCATCCCTTAACAAATATAGAAAATCTAAAGACCCAATATCTTCGAAACTATCTGACAAACTAATTTCCTTCACAGAATCAAATTCTATAACAATAGCAAATGGCAGAACTAAAGGGGATACGAACGGCTCATTCACTTTTATTTCAGAAAGAGGTTCATCGGTTTTGGATTATTTTATGTACACACACGGTTTAACACAGAGCATATCGGATATGTGGATCGAAGAACTTTCATATTCAGACCACTTACCAACTGTTTTACAAATTAATACTGGGTATGAAGCTATTAAATCCTCGTACAACAATGAAATACTGACACGAAAATTCATTTGGACGAAAGAAAATGTGGGGATGCTAAAACATAACTTAAGTGATATAGAAGATGGAAATGAAACCGATATTAACACAAAAACAGTAAATTTTACTAAACAGATCTACACGGCAATGGAATCGGCAGATATAATTAAATTCGCAAAACGACGACATCAACTTTCAAAACCTTGGTATGACAAAGATTGTTACATTATGAAAAAAACGACCAAAGTAAGTTTACAAAGATGTAGGAACTCAAATAACACACATGACCGCCAAAAATATATTGAGGATAGGAGGGAATATCTTAAGCTCCTGCAAAGAAAAAGAGATGAATTTAATAAGGACAAGAATGAAATGATAAAAAACGCCAAAGATCCCAAATCCTTCTGGAATGCCATTGCAGCCTTTAGAAAAAAACCAATAATACAAGGAGAGATTGATATAAAAGAATGGTTTTTATTTTATAAAAATTTACTGAACAAAGAAAATAATGAAGCTACTTTTACGCTAAACCAGATGATTGGTTGGAAAGATCCAGATTTAGACGCGGAAATAACCCTTGAAGAGATTTATGATGTAGTAAAAAAACTAGCGAATGGCAAAGCAGTGGGACTCGATGGTATACCAAATGAGTTGCTAAAGAATTTACCGACACCGACTTTAACTAAATTGAAAAACCTATTCAACAAAATAATGTCCACAGAAAAATACCCGCAACTCTGGACGAACTCAATAGTACACCCCATATATAAAAGCGGTGATAAGAATAACCCGACAAATTATAGAGGGATTGCCCTCTGCAGTAACATATCTAAATTATTCACTACAATACTAAGAAACAGATTAAACAACTGGATAGAAAAAAAGAGAGATTATTTTAGAAAATCAAGCAGGTTTCCGTAAGAACAGATCATGCACTGACCACATACTACTACTGAATTCACTCATCCAATTATCTTTGAGAAGAAAACGAGGCAAGCTATATGTCTTCTTCGTCGATTTGACTAAAGCTTTCGACACAGTACCACATGATTTACTTTGGCAAAAATTGCATAAAATGGGCATTAGCAATAAATTTGTAATGCTGATAAAAAACTTTTACCAAGAAGCTAAGATTACTATCCGATGGAAAGGGCAATATTCAAGTAATGTGAAAATTAATTCTGGAGTGTTGCAGGGAGAATTACTTTCCCCACTTTTATTTATATTATATATGGCCGACCTAATAGAACTTTATAATAACTCAGCACTTACAGGATTTCATCTCCCTGATTTTGGCGTTTTACACCTACTTATGTATGCGGATGACATAGCCATAATTGGAGAATCTAAAATTAACCTACAAACTAAAATCAATTTACTAAAGTCTTATCTGGACAATAACAAATTAGTTTTAAATGAAAATAAGTCCAAGGTGATGGTATTTAGAAATGGAGGAAGACCGGCAAGACACGAAAACTGGTACTGGGGGGACATCCCACTGACTGTTGCGTCCAATATTATGTATTTGGGATTTCCATTCACTACCACTAATAATAGCAAAAAGGTAGCCCTCTTTTATAAGGCCAAAGCAAATACGGCAATAAATGCAACTATTAGACTGATAAAAAGGGAAAAAATTAATTCATTAAAAGTTGCACTGAATTTATTTGACTCAGTTATTAAATCAATACTACTCTATGCGGCCCCTGTGTGGGCTTGGGACAATACCGATATTATAGACCAAATACAGAATACGTTTATCAAAAACTTTCTGAATCTGCCAAGATATATACCGGGGTATATTGTAAGGTTGGAAACAGGCAGAATATCTCTGACTTTTACAACGATCAAACTAATTTTGAAATATTTCATTAGATTACAGGAAATGGAAGAAAATAGACTACCTAAGCTATGCTGGAATAGATTGAAGGAAATTTCCTTAATGACAAAAAAACCTATAGGATTCTGTAAAAATATCATGGATATCATCAATCATTGTGGACTCACACGGCTAAACTTTAGGTTAAATTATGATGACATACAGATCGAACTTCCGAATATACTAAAAATAAAAATTGAACAGCTATTGCAGCAAGATCTGGCAAAATTATCTCTTACGAAAACATACTCAAACTATAGGTTACTTTATGATTCATTCATTCCAGAACACTATTTTTCATGCAATCTGTCCTCAGCTTTAGTGAGTTTTATTGCACAAATCAGGATAATATCAACATTGATCAAAGAAAATCATATCTACGTAATTAAGAAAGAAGATTTATACTGTAGGTTATGCGGAAGTCAGATAACCGATGAAATATACCATTTTACTGCTGAGTGCGGGGATCTGGAAGGTGAGAGAAAAAAGATCCTGAAAAGTCTTCCTAGACCGCATTTGAACTCATTAAAGACAATAAAAACTGTTTCAGATAAGAAAAGTTGGGCAATAGAACTGTTCAACTACCAAAAATCGGTTGTAAATAAAATTGCACTCGTGGAAGAGAGAAGAACAGGGGCACAATAAAAATATTTGCCATACCTTAATTGTAAATACTCCATCTCTCCTTTTTCTCTTGTGTTGAATATTGTCAGTAATTCCAAGGCGAATCTGTACAGGGCAAGATGCCCTAATAAAGCTGTTTTGTTTGTTTGTTTGAATTTTTAAAAATGCTTTTTTATATATACAATAAAAATGTACTCCTGTAGAGGGACAGTACACCCATACCTCACTTTGCGTCGGGGTTACGTTCCAAAAAAAAAAAAACACGACGCAAATTGAAACGACGCAAAGTTAAAATATGTGAAGGCGCAATCAAAAACAAAGGTGTTGCCATATTTTAGGGAAAAAAAATTAAAGACTCGAATCCAAAACAACGCAACTTCGAAAATCTAACGACGCACAGTGAAAATCAGTAAAAATTAAGCAGCGACGCAACTTCGAAAAAAACGCAAAGCGAGGTATTGGTGTATGCCCAAAAGCTTTAGATTACATTAATAAAAAGAAACCCATCTCCAGAAACCTGTTGTATTATTTTCATGGAATTCATAGGAAACAATGGACATCATATCGGTTGATACAATAGTAAATTCGGGTGGCATAAAAGAATACGAAGAAATGAACACCACTAAAATCAGCTATACAGATGACCATCAATTCAAACCTACCACCCTGGAGAGTAAAAGGAGACCATTGGTACAGCAGCAAAACAAAAAAGGATAACTGTTGAGTTCTAATCTCTCACACAGTGATTACACACCAAGATTACAAGTTTTAGGAAAGCACCAGTAATAAAGCTACACATCAAGGGCAAAGCTTTATTTCCCGTGTTGATTTGATATTCTATCCGCTCGTATTATTTGAGCAAGTTGATTGTCCCCAGGCAGTTTTGTCATTAGTTTCTTCAGAAAAATCACTATTGCCATCATAGTAATATAAATGTATTTCTACTTTAAAAAGAGAAGGAGATTATATATTCAATTTTAAATTTTCAATTATTATTTTATCTAGATTATAAAATCTCCAAAAAAAGGAAATGTCTCAGCAATTTCAAAAGAAGAAAGAGAGAAATATCCGTTAAACTTAAAATAGGAGGTCAAGAATTTACTATAACCTACGTCTCAATAAGTGAAAAATGGAAGTCAGATCACAGGCCTTAGTCCAAAGTCTGTTCAACATTAGCCTTAGACTATGTAAGTCTGATTTAATTAATGAGGAATCAAGAGTTTCGTTTCATATTTATTTTAATTAAGCCGTGTTGAAGGACATGTTAGCCCGAAAGCTTGAGAAATAAAAGTAATAAGAAAAGAAATCCTTGATTCCTTATGGATTAAATTAAAGTGCAAAACAGGGAAGAATCTTTATTATGTAAGTATCTGTATGTTCATTTCGTTCAAGTTCTAATTGGTTGGTCATTATCACGTGACCTTATCAGCCAATCAGCGTTTCTTTAGTTCAGAGGCTGTATTGAACAATGAAAGTCTATATTAAATATATGCTCATTAGGTAAAAAAAAAAGGCATATATTGGATTTATTAAAAAAATTTATTTGCCAATATATTCCGGTTGGCTGAACCTTTGTCAAGGCATCACATTTATTCAATCTAATATATGCCTTTTATTACCTCAAGATTAAAATATGGATAAATATAAATTGCTCTATTTTTAAAACGATATAAGATCATGGGTTCAATATTAGGTTTTTTTTATTGCTTAGTATTGTAGAGGAGTTTTTTCTCTGGTCAATTTTAGCGGCGTGGGAATAATTATTACTTAAACAACACAATTTTGGCTTGTACGATAGCTACTAGGTTAGCTGCTTAAAAAAAGGTAAAAATAAAACAAACACAATAACGAGAGTTTAAGGGATTCATAAAGTAGAGTATTAAATAAGCGATTAACACGACACATCAAATCTCCTTTTAATGAGGAGCTTTTTGACCGATTTTTAGGAGAAGTTAATTTCACATATATAAAAATCAATGTTTGTATGTTTGTTTGTATATGTCGGGTAAACAAATTCGCAGTAGTTCACTAATTCAAACCAAAATTTCCATACATAGGTAAAAAATTACGGGGAAGACGATAGGCTATTTCAAAAAATATATAAATCAATTATTAAAACTATATATTCAAATTATTCTACTTAGCTCACGAACAGCGCCCTCTATCAACGATTAAATTATGCTGATGCAAACAAATAGATAATGCTAATAACAAACAATTATCAAAAAAAATCTTATCTAAATATATATCCCTCGGGTAGATATGCACACGGGTCAATCCCGGGGCGAAGCCCGGGTCACCCGTCTAGTTTCACATAAAATAGGTTTGTGAACTTGAAAATATATAGGTGCTACGACGAGGTGGTGCTTAAAAGAGAGGTTTTTACTGTGTATTGATATATATATATATATATTTAAATATTAAAACATTTTCTAAATCACACTTTCAGTATATTTCAAAAACACGCACACACACAAAAGCCTTTAGTACGAACACATTCTACTGTTCTTACTGCAATGAAAAAATATTGGGAGGGCTTGGCTAATCAGTGGTGAACCTTCCCAGCAGTTTCGCCAATTTAATATATTAGACCTCTTTTTAGAGCTCTAATACTGTATTGGAGCTATAAAAAAGGTCTGGTATATTAAATTGGCGAAACTTCTGGGAAGGTTCACCACTGATGAACCAAACCCTTCCAATATTTTTCTTCGTCGTTAGGATTGTAGAAATTTTATTTCGTTTTAAAAAGAAACATTCGTGCATAATGGTTTTAATTCTTATATATAGATGGTACGTTATTGCCTTATAATTAACATAGGTATATATATACAACTATATATGGTTGTGTCTTTTGTAAATATATATACTAGACGGGGGACCCGGGCTTCGCCCCGGGATTGACCCGTGTGCATATCTACCCAAGTGATATATATTTAGATAAGTTTTTTTTTAAATAATTGTTTGTTATTAGTATTATCTATTTGTTTGCATCAGCATAATTTAATCTTTGATAGAGGGCGCTGTTCGTGAGCTAAGTAGAATAATTTGAATATATAGTTTTAATAATTGATTTATATATATTTTTAAAATAGCCTATCGTCTTCCCCGTATTTTTTTTACCTATGTATGGAAATTTTGGTTTGAATTAGTGAACTACTGCGAATTTGTATACCGGACATACAAACAAACAAACATACAAACTAGCTTTAGGTTAGCTTTTCTTGATTAATCAAGAATGGGTATTTGGCCAATTCTGGAATAATTAGAAATCAACGAGAATAGTTGATATTTATTCCGATAGATGGCGCAAACCATTAGCAACTTTCAGTTGCACGATAAGGAGATGCCTTTTTTTTTTAAACACACAAACATTGATTTATATATATATATATATATATATATATATATATATATACAATCATAATGCGGTTCTTCCGAGTTAAGGGAAAGGGGGCGAGTTGAAAAGGAAAATAGTTTCAAAAATTGACACTATGGGTATTCTCCACAAGAAGTGAATCACACTGCGGTAGCGGGAACCATGACGTGGCCCCCACAGTGTGTCAGAATAACAGCCAAACTTCTAACAAATATCTACAATTATACAAATAGTCTGGATTAAATCAACCTTTAATACTCAAATCCTCGATCGAATGGGTACAGAACGCCAGCTGATAAAGTTCATAAAACAACGAAAACTGACGTTTGCTGGACATGTGATGCGCGGATCAGCAGGAGAGACATTGCTGTCAGTATTGGAGGGAAAGCTCCGGGGGAAGATATCGAGGGGAAGGAGACGACGGGAATACACAGACGATCTAAAAAAATAAAGGTCACCTCTCCCGTCAAAATAGACATCAAACTAAACGCCTTTACTAATTCCACTGGAAAAATTTCCATCTATATTTTTCTCATAAATTTGGCCTAGTCACTTTCCCAGCTAAACATATCTTTGTCAGATTGGGAAGATTCCATTTGATCCCTTGTGGATCTCATGGAATAAAGCCCGCTCTGGACTGTCGAGGGCCATTAGCCCGAAACTATGGTCTGCAGGTGGACGCTTCTCATTTTGTCAAAGCTGGTGTTGTGGTTTTGTCGCCGACTCGTGCCCGCTAGTTTGCGCCGACGGATGGCGCTTAGTTTTGGCGGTTACCTTTACTTTTATAGATCAATAACCTCCCGGAAAAATTTCCATGGAATTGTAAATTTCAACTACTTCCTACCCTGTTCTTCGAATCTTCCTGGAGAATGGGGAATAAGATGAAACGTCTTTATTCAAAAATAAGAATCCCCTGCTTCACAAAGCATTTGCGTAGAAATCATCCATCTCTTGTTTAAATATACAACAACAACAAAGTTTTATTAAGACCTTTTAGTCTTATACAGATTCCCCAAGCAGAAAATGTAGGGGCCATGCAAGAAAAACAGTAATAATACCAGTAAAATAAGAATTGTTATTATTATATATTTTTTAAAAGCAGTCGCCAACTTCTACCCACCGTGATTATCATAGCCTGTACCACGTGTACTAGGGATAAGAAAAAAATAAAATTAAAATTATTATTATTTTTTTAAGATCATATAAAGGTAATGTGAAATTTATATACAGGAAAACTTAATTAAGACAATCAAGATAATAAAGAGATTAGTCTGGGTAAATTGGAGGAAAAGAAATTTCTTATACTTGGATTTACCCCGGTTCTTGTGTAAATATTTTACTATCACAAGATTTCAGGCCTTGAAGCCATTTTACAGATTTATGCAAGAAACTTATCTCTGATTGATTTTTTTCATTAAATGATGAAAAGTCTTAGTAAAAGCTTATATATGTGCATTCTGATAGATAACGCTCTGTCTATGGGACTTTTTGTCATTATACTACCTCAACTTCTCCACCCACATGTCTCACAATAAGGCCTACTTTCAAATGAAGACGTGAGTGAGAAATATAAAGTCTTTATAGTAAAAGAGTGATATGCTTTAAACCTACACACACACACACACACACAAATCTCAAAATTAATTTTAAAAGCAATTAAATAGATTGTCAATTCACAGTTTGTTCTTTAAATTTTAACCAAAATAACTATTTTCTAAATGAGAAACCAAATAAATTAACATCTTAGCACAAATCCAATGAAATTATTGACAACGGAATCTCTAGAAAAAGGTAAGCAAGAATCCTCGCACGTCCATCACAAAAAAAAAACGTAATCAAATCCGCGGATGTGAAAAGTAATCAAATAATTAAAACATCATCAAATGTCGACGTTATTACCACAAAAAGGGAATATTTAATTAGAATGACAGAGAACAATGAACAAATGGAATTTAATTAAGTTCTTTCAACCACCACCTGGTGAGCAGTTAGTTAGGTATAATTAGATCTTTCTCAAGTCTCATGCCGCTCCAGGTGAAAAAACGCGGAATTTATCGCACGAATCAGTTGGTTAGGGACAATCCAGCTAAAAACACTCGACCTGTTGCTGAAAGTTTGTTAGGACTTGATAACATATATCTACTGTCTCCTTATGTCTTTAAATATATTGTTACGTAGAATAGAAAGCGCATTCCAGAATAGAATGTTTCAGAACCTCCAAGAATAATGTAGAAAAATCGGAGAACAACTGATTGGCCATCTAAAGCGATTGCGCAAGGCTTAGTGCTGGCGGCTTTCTGATTGGCTGACCAACCATGACCGTTCTGGAAAAATTTACTCCAGGATATATAGGGATGAGGAACTCATACCGGAAGAAGAACGAAACTACGTGGTGTACTCCAAGCGAGCTGCTGTCTCAAGAGGTCGGACTTCTGTTTACCGCTGACGCCAGTGTATTTCGTGGAAGATTCTATAAGGTTCTAACAACTTCCGTCTCCTGTTCTGCTCTTGCTTTCCTTCACTGTGCTGCTGTTGGCTTAAACAGCAAAAGATCCTTTGTATCCACGGAAGTTATTCTTTGCCAACCAACAACGCAACCATTTTATTCAATAATCCAAGTGTTGGATAAATAATCA
Organism: Cordylochernes scorpioides; assembly: GCA_030710605.1. Taxonomy (NCBI): domain Eukaryota; kingdom Metazoa; phylum Arthropoda; class Arachnida; order Pseudoscorpiones; family Chernetidae; genus Cordylochernes; species Cordylochernes scorpioides. Next base: position 195,494,886 of record CP092863.1, on the reverse strand, counting down.
GAATAGTCTAATACAGTATGCATGAAATGGGATGGATGATTAAACTGGCCAAATTTCCATACAAAACTAGCTTATACACAACAACAACAAAAAGCTTTATTAAGATATTTTAGTCTTATACATAACACTAGTTTATAACCATGAATATTTAAACAACTCTTACCCTGCGTTGCCTATTCAAAATTGACATTGTACAATCATGGACAAAACTTAGGAAGTTGTACCTTTTATCATGTAAATCGGAATTGCTACACAGTGACTTTTATTGAAGACATACAAGATAACTAAGTTAGGAAAAAATATTCGCCCTAAAAAAATTGTTGAAGTTTGAGATTGAATCAAGGAATAAAAGGATTATTTATTAAACAAAGTAACTTAAAACAAGATGTTAAAGTAGCAAAATTTTAAAGGCAAGTATATATATAGGAAGGCGAGAGACAAAGACTATATATATTGACGTCGACCGCAGCGCCGCCGCGGCCGTTGATTGGTCGATCCCCCAATGCTCCACGCCAATTTTGATCGCTATTCCAACAAAAATAATAATAAAAAATACGCTGCACGACATTAAAGATTTCCTTACGCTTTTGTCCATGAGTGACAATAACCTCCAGAGAGAAGGTTCCTTAAGCGTGCAAATGTCACCAACTACCCAGGTTGTCCATCAGGCCTAAGTCTTTTCGACTTTATTCACAATGGTGGTCTAGGTTACTAGGGGACACATCAAGCGGAGTTCTTCAGACAAAAATGTTTTATGTATTTTTGAAAAAAAAAATCGCTCAAATTTTCCTTAAATTTATTTCATATATTGTAATGTAAATATTTCGAATAAATTTATTTACAAACAAATTGCATATATGTTTCAATTTGGTAAAAATGAAAGACCAATCCGATAACGCAATCATTAAGTTAACTGTAAAATATCAAATTTAATCAATAATATATAAGGTAATTCACACAGCTACACGGGATGGTTGGCCAAGTGAGAGATATGTAGATCTCGATAACTGGAGGAGGAGGAGGGGACATTAAAATGTGAAATGGCGCCCGCCTACTTGATGCAAATTGGGACGGAAGTCCTGAGGAGGAAGTCGCTAGTCGGGAGGAAACCGCTATTTCGGTCCTCGGGAGAAATTAGGTCCTCTTCGGTCAGAATAGCCGTTCTTATCCTAGCAAGGTCTAGTAGGACCTATCGCCTTTTAGCCATTCCTGAGAATCTTGATTATAGGAATTCTAGACAAGGCGGGTAGTAAATCCCGATAAAAAGTCAACTCGTATTTCCTAAGGAAAGAGTAGAATTTCAGAGATTTATATTTCAAGTAGGATAATCCTACACCCAGAGATATTTTGACTAAGGACCATCATTACAATAGGGCAAAGAGTTTTTTTTTTTTATTTTTTTATTTTTATAACACGCGGGTACTACGGGAACTCAAATTTCCGCTATTTATTTCTTTCTCAGCTATCTTTTTCATAGCAGAAGAACTAAAGCCTGTACGCAAATATGTGTTGTGTTGAAAAATAATCTTTTTTTAACCCCTAAAGTAATAAACATCGTTCTTTTCTCTTTCGCTTTAATTCACACACATCAAGAAAGGGTCACCGAAAATATAAACAACATTAACAAAAAGCTTTATTAGGACCTTTTAGTATTTTACAGATTCTCCGAGTAGAAATGTAAGGGCCACTCAAAATTCTCGGGAGGCTACGCAGCAAATACTTACATATTAAGACAAAGCCTGAGGTAAAATAGAATTCACCTTCAATTGTTTTATTAGAACAAATTCCCCTCTTATTTACTTACATCAACATAACTATTATTAAATTACAAAACTATTTTAGACGCGTAATATTCTTTTTAAAATAAAACAATTCCTACTGCCCTTACTGCAATGGAAAAATTAATGGGAGGGCCAATCTACCAATGGTAGATTAAACTGGCGAAACCGCTGGGAGGGTTCACGACTGATGAGCCAGGCCCTCCCTTTAATTTTTCCATTGCAGTAAGGGCAGTAGAAATTGTTTTATTTTAAAAAGAATATTACGCGTCTAAAATAGTTTTGTAATTTGATAACAGATGGCGCGCTAGTGCATCGTAATATAACTATTATTATAAGTCTGTTGATTGTTCTTAATATTTACCATTTATTTTTCTATTATTATATTATTTTATTGAGAAATTCAAAATAACATCTCTCTATTTAAAATTAATATAGTGTGTGTATGTTATTTTATTATAAATATTATTAAGGGAGGAAGGTTGGTGGACAAGAGGTACATACCATAGATTTTCGACAACAATGACCCGGGATCAAATCCCGCAATGAGCACTTTTTATTCTTCAATTCCTTTTTCTGATTCTAACAAAGGAGGGGAGTCTAGCATCGTGTAAGTGCAAAAGTAGAACTGCTTTACATATGTAGGCAGTAAAAAACATCCGCTAACTATTCATCACGATCACCATGGTCTATACCATCTATATTTGGGATATGTAAAATATTAATAGTACTGCCAACATATATTTTGTTGTTGGTGATTTAGACCTGTTTCTTCGTGATTTTGATTTGCATAAAATCTACAAATGTGTCTGTTTTGTTCTATCAGCTCACTTTTTAAAGATCCATCCTGTGCCTAGCATTATGTGCTGTCAACTTAAATGATGAAGACGTTTTATCCTCTTCTTCGGCTATGTTTCGTTCCAGCGGTACAAAGTTCAATTCTTGTTGACAAAATCAAACTCAATAGTGAAGAAGACGCTGTGGCGCTAACTTGATATTTTATTAATATTGAGGGGACATTATATTAAAGGAGGTTCTGTGCTGCCTGGAGTATAGGAGCTCCATCTATGCTTCCTTCCTGAGGTGAATACGATAAGACTGGTGGTCTTAATAAAGCTGTATGTGTATATATAGTTAAACCTGTCTATAGCGCCCCCTCTAAATAGCGCCTTCCTCTCTATAGCGCCCGATTTTAAACATTAAAATGTAAACATTTTACATTAAAAGTGTCCTGTCTATAGCACCCTATTTTGGCGAGTCCCAAGGGGGGGGGGGGGGGGCGCTATAGACAGGTTTAACTGTATATTAAAGATAAATAACTACTAATTTTAGAAGGTTCATTAATACTAGTGGATTATGTATCTTAAACGTGTGATGACGGTAGCCTATATGGCTTGGTATTCTTAACAACCTAGGTTTGAAACTCCTCGCTAAAATGAGAGCTGATAGCCAAAACTGACATTTCTTAATTCTGCACATCAAAATCCCGAAGAAATACACTCATGGACAAAACTTAATGAAATAGAATATCGCCGGCCGTCGATTTTTTTTTTTTTTGAGACAAAGGCAATTTTATTTACACTTGGTTATCTCGTGTGTCTTCAATAAAGGTCATGGGATTCAAATACCTTTCAGAGTTATTGTCTGAATCCCGATATACATGCTAAAAGGTACAACTTCCTCAAGTTTTGCCCATGAGTGTATAACTGTTCACAAAATTTCTGTTGGCAGTGTTATTATCAGAATCGTTTTCCTACCTCAAAATATGCTAATTTTACATATTCAGTGGATCGAAACAATTAGTGTGATTCCTACAGACCTAACATGACAGAATTTCATCCGTTACATATTACGGTAGGATATACGGATAAACGTAATATATAAATTATCCTGTTATCAGGTTATTTACAACTTCGCGGTCGAAACTAGGAAAGTGATTCCTTTCATATTTTATTCTATATATACAGGCCAAGTTTCACCATGTCAAATATTGTGAAAACATAGGAGGAAAAAAATACGTACTTTTTTTATGTATAGATGGTGTTTATTTTTATCAAGGTCCCCTGAAATGTGCACTGATGCTCATAGTAAATTGTTGAAAATTGTAACGTAAACGGTAGACTTTCCTTCACATAAAGTGGTAAAAAATTTCGCAATAAGAAAAAATACAACAAAGGTGAAATTGTACTGGGATTAGGTGGATAAATTAAGAAAAATAGATCTCCTGATCGCGCAACTAAAATGGTTTGCGCCATCAGCAACTTTTAGCTAGTTTTGATTAATCAAAGATGGGTATTTGGCCAACTCTGGAATAATAAAAAATCAACGATTAGTGGATATTTATTTCGACAGGTGACGCAAGCCATCAGCAACTTTTAGTTTCAAGATCAGGAGATGTCTTTCGCAATAAGTTTGTTTATTATCAAAACACCGAGCTTTCGCGCTCTCGCTTTACGACGGATACATTTTTTTTTTTTTTTGCTTATCTCTAGTACACTTCGTACAGGCCATGATAATCATGGTGCGTAGAAGTATGCGACTGCTTTTACTGTAAGTGCACCACATGTCTACACATGTGAAAAGCAGTGCGACTCTGGACACGACAACAACAACAACGTGGTACAGTCCATGATAATCACGGTGAGTAGAAGTGTTGGCGACTGCTTTTACTGTAAGTGCACCACATGTCTACACATGTGAAAAGCAGTGCGACTTTGCACTTACAAATGTGCCAGAACCCTGTTTGGTTACTTGCAATCGCTGGTTGGGTTGGACTTTTACAAGAATCGGGGGCCATTGGAGCACTTTTTTTTTATCAGAAAAAAGTGCCCAATGCGGGAATCGAGCCCGGGTCGTAGCGATCGAAAACCAATGGTTTAGACCGCCTTTCCACCGACCCCCATGGCTGATCATACATGATATGAGTTCTATTTAATGTAGAAGGATCCAAATCATACAGATTTATGAAGAATAGGAATCCAAAGAGTTATCCATGAGACAATCGACCTGCGTTTCACAGGTTTCTGAATCTCAGGAGTTCTCACGTTAGATTTTTATCAATTGACCAAGGTGAATGTCATTGATGAAATAATTGGGGGAGTAATTGCTGCCAACCCATCTATAATTAGAACGATCATTAATGATAATTATGGCGTGACTTGTGTGTCCGTCGGAAATTGTACACACACAATTACTAACGTCTGTGGACAAGTCCTGTAATTGCAGGTCTTGTGGGGGACACAATAGGACAACATCGTCCTCACTGATGTTCTTTGAGACTCAATCAGTTGGTGATGACTGAATGGCGGACTTATGGGTGCAATTTTTAAAATAAATGGTGCTCAAAATTCTAAAAAAGGTGCGCATTTTTTATCGACATAAAATTTTGTGTGAAAACATATATACACTCGTGAACAAAACTTAAGGAAGTTGTACCTTTTATCATGTATATCGGGATTTTACAAGATTTTACAAGTGACCTTTATTGAAGATATAACCAAGTGTGAACAAAATTGCCTGTCTCCTTCAAAAATACAGATGTCCGGCGATATAAAAAATTTTCCACTTTTTTTTTGTCTCCATGAGTATATTTATAATATATATATAATTATAAGCACATATTATAGAATAAATATAAACGTAATATAAAATTCTAAACATGACAATGCCTATATATAACAATTGAATGAGATCCAATAGATTATTTATTTATAAATTGATACACTATTTTAAATTATATTTTTACCCTCACACTATCTCTGTTCTGTAGTAAAAGTGTATTCTATCATTTATTAGATGTTTAAACTTGGAAAAATCTCTATAATCCACACTATTTAATTTTGCATTTTACGCTCTTATTTCAAGAAAGGATTTGCCCAATAATATAGGGAGATCTGTATTCTTCTGGGAACTGGAATTAATGTAAGATTTCTTGTTAACACGTCTTTATTGTCGGAAAAGTATTCCACTGTTCATCTTTTAACAACGACTATAAAAAGCCGCCCCTGTACTGATGAGGTCCATAGCCCAAACCATGGTATACAGGTTTGTCTGTGAATTTGCTAATACACACACACACACACACAAAAGCCTTTATTAAGACACACAGGTCTTACAGAGGATTCTCCTTGGGGTTACAAGACGGAGAAACCTATGAAAGTGGGAAATAAAAATGGAGAAAGATTATATACATATGGTAAATATATACAGATTATAAGAAAAAAATAAAAAAATATATATATAAGAAAGAAAAAAAAAATTGGAAATATGGATGGGAGAAGTGGAGAGCGAAAAGAGGAAAGAAAACAGGTATTTACATATGGAACAAGTCAATTTAAGCTCTTCTGCTCACACAGCACAGGTGGGCCATGAATTTGCTAATACATTGTGTTGTGATTCATTCTTTATCATCACCATTACTGAGATGATAAACCAAAGAGTTTTGTGTTTGTTAATTTTAACAACCAATAAAAATATTTGATATTTTATTAATCCTATTCACATCGATTATATATCTACAAAGATTTCTCACAATACGTTTCCTTTTTTATTATAAAATGTTAGCTTTCAAATGATAATCGCACTTCAACAGGCAAACTATTTCTCAAAAGAAATGTTTACAAATACACCCGCTTAGCACAGATATCTACAACTTGAACCCATTTCTTGAAAATGAAGATACTTCGGCCAGAGTAAATCTTTTCGTTACCTCGACGTTTCGACAAAAAGCTTTTGTCCTCGTCAGGAGAGAGAGAGAGCAAACAAAAATTAAAAAATTTGAGAATAATTTTTAACGCCTTGTCAAATGTTTTAATTTTTGTTTTCTCTTGACAAAAGACAAAAGCTTTTTGTCGAGACTATAAAAAAATTTACTGGTCGAAGTAACTTTATTTCAAGAAATATGAATGTCGGCCAGGCAGCCTCATCTTTACGATAACTTGAACCCAAATTAAAATTTTTGAAAAAGTTTAATTACTTTTTAAAAATACCTTTCCCAATTTTACCTTAAATCAGTGATATCCAGTTCTCTCATCACAACTTGTTCGGTTGCTCTGAACCCGAGGCTCTAATTGGCAGTCTTGGAGTTTGCTGACCTTACAACGGCTTCACGTGGGTGTGATGTGGGCCGGCCGAGTTGGCTGGAAAAAGAATATCTTGGGTGTCCAATCAACCCAAACTTTCTGTATGTGTCAAATCTTTAAGAACAACTGACCCGTTTTCTTAATCGTTGTTTTTTGGATTGCTGAAAGATCTAATTTAGTCATTACAGCGAGAAAAAAGGTTAGTAAAAATATAACAGAATGGTTGGAATCTAGGATAGGCATCAACGTTCACCTATACCGAACTTTTTATACCTATAGTACCTAAAACTACATTTGATTAAGAAAAAATAATACAAAATAAAATGGTTTAATCGTTAATTTTACTAGAATGGTTCCTTATATTCATTAGAGCGAAATTACTATGTATTCCTTGTTGTATGAAATACTTGTTACTCTTCTCTCCACCTATTGAATCAACGATAAAGAAATTTCAGTTTTAGTTGAAGATATAGTTAAATATTAAGGGGCGATTTAATATTGTAGCGTAGAAAACTAGAAAAAAGACCTGTATTGCTAAGTGCAGTATTACCTATTGTTGCAATATCTGTTAGCGGTCCGCAAGCGATGTGCACATGCACTGTGAAGCATATACTCACATCATACTGAACTATACCGTTAATGATATAAAACTTTATTGCACTTGCCGAATGGAACCCGATTAGACCGGGTATTATTCAAGTGCATTTCAGCCATGCTTTGTTAGGACGCATAATCAGTTAGATAGTTTGAAAAACTATGTACAAAATATTGAAGCAAACATTAGTCCTACTAGTTTTTGGCATTCGGCAAGTGTATAATAAAGTTATATATAATTAATGGTATAGCGTTCAGTACTATATATGCTTCACAGCGCATGTGCAGCACATCGCTTGCGGCCGCTAACATTTATTGCATATATATATAAGCACCACTAGACTTAGCGAATCAGACTACCTACACCATCTCTAAGCAAACCTATCACCCTGGGAAAGTGTAAGGACACCATTGTGTGTGTGTGTGTGGTACAGTAGTGGAAAAAAAACGCACACACAGGATTACAAGGTTTAAAACAGGCTATTTGAAACATTTGAAGGGGTGATAAAACTTCCCACTTTACATCAACTACCTCACAAACCCAGCCTCACCACAACACATTCTAGACTGCATCGAGCCAACAAAGGAGCACTTACTAACCCTACTAAAGAGGTCTTGAGAAAGCTAGATGTGTACGACTTCCAAGAACTGGTGTGAAGACTCAATAAGCACAACCACCACAGGTGGAAACAAAAACAATAGAAAAGTAAATTGCCTTTTAATGATAATTTATACACTTTCATATTATTTATACCTAATCAGAGGGGTTGCAAGATAAATAAATAGATAAAAAACACATTAGATAACTATGTGAAGATATGGTGCAATAATCATTATTAGCGCTATTTTTTTTTTCTATATTTGAAAGACAAATTTCTATAAAGCCACTAAACGAGAGCCCTCCCAATATATATTTCATCCTTTCATTTAGTGGTTATAGAAATATGTCTTCTAAAATACAAAAATAAAACAATAAAGACTATTCTTCTCACTTGTAGTCAAAAGAATTTCTGATCGCAATGATTCTCAAGTTTCGACCCTCGCAAAAAGCCAATACACGCCAATGCTGGAGTAAATTTTTACATAATTCAACTTCAATTCTTTCTTAAATTATGGCCAGGATACACGTGGGTCCAATACAAATTTTTCTTTCCTTTTTAATTAGCGTTTTTGACGCCACTGTTTATTGTCATCCCGCCCCGCCCTGGACTTGTTTTTTTTGTCTTTCTTTGACATGTCCACAAACTTGTTTTTTTACTCTTGGCAATTACTAAGAAGGTGGTCAGTTTATCGTGGCTATAATTTGACCCAACAAAACGATCGAAAATTTCTTGGATCAGCATGTAGCAGCAGTAGATTATCCTTTTGGTATTTGGAGTATAGGAAGTCATATAGACCTCTTCTCTACCTAACTTTTAAAATAACGATAACATGAATAATATATTATGATGCATTAGCGCGCCGCGCCATCTGTTATACAAATTCGAACTACAGGGTGATCCAAAAGTCCCGCACAACTTTAAAAATTAATAACTCCGCGAATATTCGCCCTAGAGCAATGCGGTAAACACCATTGTGTTCAGGATGCAATGGGATTTTTTATGGCAAATAATGTAAAATTCGCAATTGATTTTAGTTACAATTTTATTCGCCAGATGGCGCTCTACCAGAATCAGAGATTCAGCGGCCAAATTGTTTGATAAATTGAAAAATATAACTGATCGACACGTATTTTTCCTTTTTGAATACCAGGAAAGAACCCTAATAATATCAAATAACAAATTAATAAAACACCACTTCGCCAAAAGTATGAAGAATTGGTTAACGATTTTCAAATACAATCAGAGATATGTAAAATAGGTAAATGCAAATTAAAACATGTAGCAAAAAGAAAATTGATATTTTAGATACGGTTTGTTTCCGAAGATAATAAATTTCTAATGTTTTTAATTCAACTCTCACTCAGTATCGAGTATATTTATTTTAATTCATTTGAAAAATATGTATCTATCTCTGATAATTTATTTTACTCTGGAATGCCGTTGTTGTTGTCGTGTCCAATAAAGAGCCTCAGATGTACCATGCATCTCCATCACATCAGCAGCAATGTCCACTATCTTGGGTGTGTAAAGCTGCTGCTCTGGGTCCATGTCAAATTTCTGCAAGGCTGCGGCCATTGCTGGCTATGAGAATATGTGGGTAGGTGTAAGTTCCACACCAAGACAATTGTTGCATGCCCTATAGGTTCTTGTGCCATCTGGCTGTATTGTCATTCCTTTATAGTGTTTTGTTCTATGTCTTGTTATAGTTTTTGTCATTTTTCTCTCAGAGTTTATTTCGCATTTTGATCTTTTCTTATTTTTTTTGTTTAATTATCTTGTATTCTGACAAAGAATCAGCGTCAAATAATGACATTTGTTCTTTCCTTTGGGTCAACTTTCTGGCTTCCTTTGCCAATTCAAATGCCATTTCATTACCCCCGATCCCAGCACGGGCAGGGATCCATTGTATAATGCAGTTATTCTCCAATGGTTCCAGTTGGGTTAGTAACGAGTGTATTTTCTGTGTGAATTTAGTATTGCCCTTCTGAATTGCTTCTAGAGCGGATATGGAGTCGCTGTATATTAAATTCCTTCTGCTTGAAGCAGGGATGGTTGGTTAAGGCATACATCAAGGGCTTTCCAGATAGCTGTCAGTTCACAAGTGAAGTTTGACGAAATCTGTCCTGCTCCTTCTTTGATTTTGATGTTTGTTCCATCTTGCAGTATTATGTTAATTCCGGCCCCTCCATTACTCAGGGTAAGGTCTGAAGATCCATCTGTATATGCTGTTAAAGGGCGTGGCCTAGCATTTTTAATCAATAATTTGTACTATGAGGACATAGCCGTTAATATTCCAAACACATTAGACCTCGAAACCCAAGGTATCAAAGTCTACCTCAATCAAAACGAAGCCATCAACATATACAATATGTATCACCCTCCAAACAATACATTTATTGACGATGGAACAATGGCTCAATTTCTTACAGACAACACTATTATTTTAGGTGACCTTAATGCCAAACATCAACTATGGGGATGTTCTACGCCAAACCCAAGAGGCAAAATACTATCAAACATATTTGACGACAATGCCTTCATGTGCTTAAATGATGGGAATCCTACCCATCATTCCTACAGCTATAATACTGCACAAGCCCTTGATATAAGTTTTTACTATCCTGACATTTTCCACAAATGCAAATAGCAAATATTAAAGAGTATTGTAAGTGATCTTTTGCCTAATTTGATAGAAATTAGCACCAAGACCAAAACCAGCTCAATTAAGAAAAATTCTGGAACTTCAAAAAGGCTAATATGATATCTTTCGAAAACACCATTATTAAAGCAGCCAAAGTGTCAATACCAAGAGGTTATATTAAGAAATGGATTCCAAATTTTACACACCAGGCAAAAATTATTCAAACACTTATAACTTAAAGAAATGAACTACAAAAAAGTGCACCCAAAACCAAACAAATTGTAGAACTGAACTGAACATTGTGATTACAAAAATAAAAAGATTATACGTAAGTGTGAAAAGGGGAAAATGGAAACAAACTTGTGAAAACCTGAACCCAAGAAACCCAAATACAAAACTTTGGAATTTGGCAAAACAAATTGACAGAGTCCAGCCACAAACTGAAAACACAAATATGATTGAGAATACAGATGGTACACCAGCAACTAATGACAAAATTGCTGCCAATCTTTTAGCTAATTCATATCAAATAAGTAGTAAAATCAAGGTTGAAAAAAGGCCCGAAAGATTATTCATGACTGTAAAAATGTCACCAGCACTCATAATATTTTCCATGAAAAAAATCAATATGACAGAGCTAGATTATGCATTAGAAAACACTGACCTAAACAAGACTCCTGGGCCAGATGGAATCCATGGCCGAATGATATCAAACTTGGGCAAAATTGGCAAAGAAAGACTTCTTAATATTTTCAATATCTACTGGAAAACTGGAAAATTGCCTCAAGACTGTAAAAATGCAACAATAATTCCCATTAAAAAACTTGACAAATCTGCTGATGACCCAAAAAACTACCGACCTATCTCCCTCACAAATATTTGCTGCAAATTAATGGAAAAAATTATATTCAGACGACTCACCTACCACCCCGACACAAGAAATCTCTTACCCGAAGAACAATATGGATTTAGGAAAGGACATGGGACAATAGTCCAACTCTTATTTTTCACACAAAAGGTAAAAGATGCACAAAACAAAAAGCCAACTAACCACACCATAGCTGCTTTTTAGACCTTACACAAGCTTTTGATAAGGTATGGAAAACAAGTTAATTACAAAATTATACAAACATTTCAAAATTGATGGAAAGCTATCACTTGGATAAATGATTCCCTTAAAAATATATACATCAGGGTCAAATATAATGGCACTCTATCTAAAACCTTCAAATTGTACCAAGGATTACCACAAGGATCAGTCCTTAGCCCAACTCTCTTCACCCTATTTATTGCAGGCATAGAAGAAAAAATTTCACATAAAACCAATATTGGACTTTTCGCTGATGACATTATTCTATGGAGCAGCAACACTAACTGGAAAAAAAGCTGAAAGAGATTTGAACAAGACTATTCTCCACCTAGAAAAATTTGCTAATAAACATAAATTAGAATTTAACCCCCAAAAATCTGAAACCTGTCTTTTTACTACCGATAAGAAACTATACAAAATAAGACCAAATATTATTCTGAAAGAACAACAATTGCAATATAATAAACATCCTAAATATCTCGGCTACACCCTGGATCCAGAAATTAACTCCAGTAAACATATTGAAGGAGTTGTTAGAAAAGGAAGAGACCGACTAAAAATCTTGAAATATATTTCAGGAAGAGTGGAGAGCTGAAGCAACAACACTAAAATTAACTTACACATCTCTAATGAGACCTATCTTGGAATATGGATATCAAATCTATGGTACAGCATCTGAAACAAATCTAAAAACACTGGAAAGGATACAACTAAATGCACCTAGAATTATTACAGGTCTTCGAAATAACTGCCCTAATAATATTGTACTTTGCGAGGCAGACATTATGCCCTTAAAGGATAGAATAAGCTACAATCTGCCAAAATATATAAACAAAATCAAGAGTTATGAAAATAAAAACAGAACATTCAATTACCTACTTATTTGGGAACCCAATATAAGACTCAAAAAAGAAGGCCCTCTCCACCTGGCCAAAAGAAATGGATTTTTAAAATATAAAGTGGAAAAAATATTATTTAGCTGAAAAAATATCTACATGCGAACCACTAACAAAATGTTATTTTTAATGCCACTTTAAACGAACCCACCAACAAACAATACCAAAATCCAGAATACTTAAAACAATTATCATTTGAAATAATTAATAAAATTCCTAAAAATGCAATATCTATCTATACCGATGGTAGCAGAGACGAGTTGGGACACACTGGCAGTGGCTCTCTCATTGAAACCACAAATGGCAATGAGAAAATGAACAGAAGAAACCCAGATTTTTGCTCAATCTTCAGATCAGAACTTATAGCCATCTATGAAGTCTTAAAATCCATCAGAAATACTAAACATCACGATATATAGATTCTTACTCATAGTAGAAGTGCCATACAACACTTGAGTCACACAGGGGTACTTAGAGACAAAGTAAGCAGGAACATAATATGGTTATCTCCAAAAACTCTCAATACCTCAAAAATTCACCTTCAATGGATACCCTTACATGTTAGCATTGAAGGCAATGAAGCTGCTGATGCGCTAGCGAAAAAAAGGCACAAAAGAACCCTTGCTACAGAAAAATAAACTTACTTTTAAAGAAATAGAAACAGTAGCCAAAATAAACAAGAACTGGAGGATCCCACCTAAGCACAGTTGGTACACCCTAGAAGCAGATGGCCACCCAGACCTTTCAGTCCACAAGCCGGCATGCGAAGCATGCCCTTCGCTGCTATTCTGTTCAACTCATAAGCCAAGTAACGGTATCTAAGCTAGTGCTTGGACATTGTACCTGGAAACACCACCTCCCAGACAACGTGTCTGGAAGGATTTCTATACTGGTGGCCTTTAATCACAGCAAAATAGGAAACTATCTACTGTGTCCAGCAGGGACCGCGGGGAGGCAGCCCCCGGTCGACTCTGTTCACTCACAGCTGAGGAAAAGCTCAGCTGCCACGTCGTGGGCTTTCTCAAGAAGCTTGCTGTGATTTCTCAGCAGCTTACTCTCAATCGCGCCCCTCGCCCTCCTTCTCTCTTCCTGCACACCCACTACCCTTGGACAATCCAAGACGTAGTGGCGTGCATTCACATCCCTTTCTCCATAGACGCAATCAGGGTTTCTATTAATTTTAAATCTGTGGAGACTTGGGGAAGAGCCCATGTCCCGAACTACCCTAATGAGTTTGTGGGACATTACCTTACAGAGGTACTTGGGTGTTGTTACCCCATTGAATACCTCTCTCCCCTTCACACTGTTCCTCCATCTGTCCAACCATAAGTCCTGGACGTGACCCCTGATCCTCCTATAAACTTCTTTCTTGGTCACTGGGGTCCTCAGTGATCAACCTCTAAAGCATCCTGCCTTAGCGATCCTGTCTGCGAACTCATTACCTTCGTTGAGGCTGTGTCTCCTAAACCAAGGGAGCTCCGGAGCCCGCGTCATCATCTCCAGCTCCTGGATTATTTGATGCGCGAGTTGCCCTTTCTCCAGATTGATAACGACGAGGGCCGACATACAATCTGAATAGAGGCGGTCCGGGCTGAAGTTCTTCTCGGCACACACTCTGAGGGCTACCCTGATCGCAACCAGCTCGGCTGAAAAGACCAATTCGTCCACTCTGAGTGTTAAACCTTCTTGGAAGATCAGCTCTCCATTAGTGTATATCACTACCACAGCTCCAGTATTGGTTCCAGACTTACTACCATCAGTGAAAACCTCCGTGCCAATCCCCGTCGGCCCTCTAGGACTCCAATTCCACTTTGGCAACCACTGCGGAGGCTTCCTTGTGTCCCTCTTCGATCCCAGGGCCCCCGCTTAAAGTCCCAGGGCATATTCCCTTTTCTCCCAGATCTTCTGTCTGATGGTCTCCTCCTCTAGTTTCAATCCCAGGGGAATAAACCCAGCGAGGACCAAAAAGGCCTCACTGCTGGTAGTGCGATATCCCCCTGTGATTCTGAGTGCCGCTGTCCTCTGCACTCTCTCTAGAGTTGTTGCCACCTTCTGATCCCTGTTTCGGCGCCTAAAGCCCCGGAAGCATATAGCAAGATTGGCTCGACACAGGAGAGGCAGAGGTTCCTAAAAATAGTACCCTCCTTCTCTCCCCCCCCCCCCCCCCCCCTGTTGAGAGCCAACCAGGACAGGCCTGCACAACGCCTCCCTGCCTCTCGCCACCATCTCCTCCGCCTGGTATTGCCAACCCATCTTGTCATCAATGACCACCCCCAGGATGGTCATCCTATTGACCAACGCTACCCTCCGTCCTTCCATCCGGATAGCCGGCTTGTGTTCCCATTTGATCCCTTTCCTTTTAGTTCTTATGTCCCTAGGCTTAAAGCTGAGGGCTTTAGTTTTGGAGACATTGAACTTAAGGCCAGAGTCATGGGCCCAGTTCGAGAAAATTTGGAGAGAAGTTTCAACACACTTCTCAGCCTTCGCTCTCGAAGCAGCCTCAATGATGAGGAACTGGTCGTCAGCATAGAGAACCAGCCTGTCTCCCTCATGAAGCTCCAACTGGAAAACGGTGATTACCAGGATATTCCACAGAATAGGTCCGCAGCAAGAGCCCTGGGGGCAACCCCTAGCACAGTTTCTTTCCAACTTCCGCCCACCAAAACTGAGCCTAATCCGTCTATCCCTCAGGAAGTCACGAATCAAGCTGCACAAATTATCAGGACAACCCATGTCCATCAAATTTCTCATCAGCTTGTTCCAGCTCATGGAGTTGAACGCGCCATCAATGTCCAGGGCCACGAAAAGAACCCAAGCACCCTTATTTAAGCCCATCTCAACCCCCTCTAACACCTCGTTCAGAACTGTGGTTGTGGACTTCCCTTCCCTAAAACCATGTTGGAAAGAGGAAAGGAGCTCATTACTCTCTAGCCAGTGCTTCAGTCGCTGAGCTAGTAGGCTATCCAGGACCTTACCTAGACACACTAGTAAAGAAAGCGGACGATAATCATTAGGAGAATTACCCTTTCTACCAGACCTTTCGAGAAGCACTACTCGGGCAACCTTCCATGCCTCAGGAAATGTACCAGTGTCCAGGCACTTATTGAATAACCTGGAAAGAAGCGATGGGTGCATCCTTACCAGGGCTTTCACGACCGTGTTACCGATCCCTTCGGGACCAGGAGATTTCCTTTTCCCGAACTTGAAAGCCGTCTGTTTCACCTCATTCTCAGAAAAGGGCGGATCCACCAAACCACAAGTGGTCAGAGAGATCTCGTCCTCTGGTTCCTCGTTTCCGAAGTGCCGATTCAAGTTGTTTTTATTTTGTCTTCTGCTTTCGAGCGAGTAGGTCTAGAACACATTCTCTCTGAATTTTCTCATTGTTGGTGGATGAAACAGCACCAGTGATTATTTTGGCCGCTTTTGCTTGAACACTGTCTAGTCTTACTTTTAGTGATGAGCTTGAGGGAGCCCAGACCGGTGTTGCATATTCCATTATAGGTCTTATTAAGGTGGTATATGTTGTTCTGAGAATTCTGGGTTTTGCTCCCCAATTTGTTCCACATAGCCTTCTCAGAATGCTTAGTTTTCTGATAGCTCTATTTGTGGTGCTAATTATGTGCTCTGAAAATTAAAATTCCTCATAAATAATAATTAAAATAATTTTGTTGACATCTTGTCAATACATACACAGTCTGCACTATTAAAAAAAGATAATATGCATTATATACACTATGTACAATGAATATGGCGCCTCTGCCAGCGCTGCAGAGTTTGGTGGAGAATCGCCAGTGGGTCTCCAGCGACACCACGCATTTTGCGATCTTCGATGAATACGTAGATCGCGTACTTCGCCGCTTAGGAGATGGTGATGGCGTGGTTCTCGAGACCAACTGGAAAGATCCAGGACTGCAGTATCACACCTAGGTATTATGGATTTCTAATTTTATCAATTATTTGTTTGTTTATGCTTATTTTGTGGTTATATTTATGCCTTTTTCCCTGGGAGTGGAGAAGACGCATAGGTTTGGTTTTATTGGGTTTATGGTCATTTGGAGTTCCATTGCCCACTTCTCCAGTCCTCTCATTGATGTCTTCAGTATCCTTTACGATTTTTCTATGCTGCTACTTGTGTGCCATATGGCTATATCATCTGCATAACAGGCAACCTTTGTGTCTTCAGTGAGGTAAGGATGGATGTCGTTAATATATAGCAGATAGAGTAGAGGACTGAGCACCGATCCCTGAGTTACACCAGCCCATGTTCTTCCTTCCTTGGAAAATTCTCCATTGACCCGAACCTTTAACCTTCTTCCCCTTAAGAAGTCTGCAATCCAGATTAAGGTTTTTCCTCTTACTCCGATGTTGTGCAGCTTTTCACGTAATTTCTCCCTCCACACTCGATCAAAAGCTGAGGTCATATCAAGGAATATAGCCGTGGTCTTCTTTGGCGGTTTTTCCCGGAAAGAATATATTATTGATTGACAGAAGTAGAACAGTTGATCAGTTGTACAGTGCTGATATCTATAGGCCGTTTGGTAGAGGTTTATTTTATTATTTTTTTGTGAGCCAGACTATGAGCCTAGAGTGGATAATTCGTTCTGGTATTTTACAAAGTATGCTGGCGAGAGCAATTGGCCGATAGTTCTTGTATTCCTTGGCAGCTTTGTTTGGCTTCAGTATTGGCACTATAATTGATATCTTCCAATTCTTTGGTAGTTTACCAGTTTGCCATGAAATGTTCAGTATTCGTAGGAGTTGATTATTAGCTTTGACTTCAAAGTTTTTAATCATTTGACCAAAGATTAGATTATCTCTTGGTGACCTCTTGGAATTTTTTTATTGATGAGTTAAGCTCATTCAGTGTGAAGTCTCTCGAGAAAATATCTTGTTGATGGAAGTTTCTTGCTTGTTTAACTAACTGGTTTATATTATTTTTAGAGTCCTGTCTTCATTCGTATAGTTGAGTATGGAAGTGCTTGAAAGATATTCAGCAATTATGTCAGCCATCTGTTTGTTCTCGTTCTCGCTGTTCTATTCATATCGGTTAGAGTATTGGAGGATTGGTGTTGGTTTTGATTGTTCTCTAACACTCTAATTATATTCCAGTGTTGGCTGTCCTTTCTTGGATCCATTTTTTTTCGCAGAATTCTGCCATTTTTCTTGTTTGAATATCCAAATTTCTTGTTATATTTTGTGAATAATTTCAATGAGTTCCTTTCTGTTTTATTTGTTTTAAGAAGTCCATTGATATTGTCTCTCTCTCTCTCTGAAATCATTGCCTCGATGTTGTGGTCCTTCCAGTAAGGTATCCACAGGTCTTTACGTCTACCTCTAGTTATCGATGCTCTTTTGCAGCTTTTTAAATGTTCGAAAAGAATTTTTCCAAGTTTTTGTCAAGCGTTCTGTAATTCAATTTTTCGTTGCACAGTTCTTCAAGCTTTTCTGTGAATTTTTTTCAAGTCGGCTTTCCTAAAGTTCCATGTTCTTTTATTCTAATGGACATTCTCAATTTTGAAGTTTAGGGTTGTTAAAATTGGTCTGTGGTCACTGATTGCATCTCTCAGGATTTTCCATTGTGTTGTGGGTGCGATGTTGTAATTTATCGCTGTGATGTCTATTGCGGATTCTGTGCCTGTGGACTTAGATAGGTGTTCTCTCCGTTATTTAACGGTGTAAGGTCGAGGTCGGTTAGCATGTCCTCAACCTACTGACTTTTGTTATCCTGGACAGGTGATCCCCGAATTGAACTTTTGGCGTTAAATTCGCCGAAGTATGATTGTGATATCCGAAGACGCTTCACTTAATGTCTCTATTGTGTGTACCCATACAAAATGCAAAGATTTCACGAGCTGAAAGTTGGCGATTTTGAGATGCGCCAAGATTTCGCTGCATGGGTTTTCCGGCAAATTGATATTGATGAAAACTGGCTGTCGAATGTTCTGTGGACAGATGATGCTCACTTTTCTCTAAACGGAGAATTTAACACTCAAAACAGCCGCATTTGGGCAACAGAAAACCCTAGGATTTTTACAGAAATCCCACTTTACCAGCCTAGAGTTACAGTTTTGTGTGGGTTCACTTCTTTTATTATTGGGTCATTTTTCTTTGAAAAATGAATGGAAGAACTTTTAAACCCGTTTTTTGTAACTGGTGAACGTTATGAGAAAAGGGTATTCCCATATTGCAGGGTAAAAGCACTAAGCGAAATAACATTCATGAAAGATGGAGGACCTCCTCATACCTCCCGAGGTGCCAAACAATTGCTGAAGGATACGTTCGGTGAAAATCGTGTGATAGGTGGCCACTTTATATACCAGTGGCCTCCAAGATCAACAGACATGACGCCTTGCGATTTTTGTTTATGGGGATACATTAAATCGTGTGTTTATCGATGCTGGCCTACCACATTGGCCATGTTGAAGGCTTCTATCAGATGGCACGCTTTATCAATTTAACAGATATGTTATTTAATGCTGTCCATTCTGTCATTTATCGTCTGCAGGCGGTGATTGAGAATGAAGGGTGCCACATTGAGCAAGGATTGTGACCTAATACAAGAGAGAAGGCAGTTACCTCATGTATTGTATAAGCCGCCATGTATTATATTATCTATCAATATTTTGCAGCTCTTTGTGTTGGGATATGGGGTTAATAAATGCTGTCCTCACATCTTGACTCTTTTTTTTTGCGAACAGTAATATTTTGTTTGTCATTTGCTCACATATTATGTCGTGCAAACCAGAGTGTTATAACTTCTCGAATAACACTGGTACACACAATTTTACCCCTTATGTTTAGTTTTTCGCTTTTCGCTCATAAGAAGAAATACATAGATAATAGATAACATAGAAATACATACATAAGAAATACATGTAGCATAAGGAATATTTTCTGTACACCAATAACTTTAGAAATATTGTGAAAAAAAATAATACAAAATGATTTTACTACCACGTTTTTCAACGCAAAAGGTCGATTTAAAATTTATTTTTATTTGAGGGGACACATTTTAAAAATTGTTTACAGTATAATAAACAATGATAACATTTGACAAGCCCATAGGCTATTTGGAATAAAGTACGACAAATATATTTTGTCACTCCCCTCTATATTTCATTTGTTGGATCATGACAAATATCCAGTTAAATAGTCAAGGGTCGCCAATCAGTCAAGAAACTACACATTTCTTATAGCAAGAAATCCTATTAATAGTGCCATCATAATTTTTGGTACTATATTAACATTTCAAAAATTCGTGTATTTATATCAGCAGTGTTTTTCAAACATTCAATCTATTTCACAAAACCTCATATAAAAAATAAATATTTTGCTACATGTTTTAATTTGCATTTACCTATTTTACATATCTCTGATTGTATTTAAAAATCGTTAAACAATTCTTCATACTTTTGGCGAAATGGTGTTTTATTAATTTGTTATTTGATATTATTAGGGTTCTTTCCTGGTATTCAAAAAGGAAAAATACGTGTCGATCAGTTATATTTTTCAATTTATCAAACAATTTGGCCGCTGAATCTCTGATTCTGGTAGAGCGCCATCTGGCGAATAAAATTGTAACTAAAATCAATTTCGAATTTTTCATTATTTGCCATAAAAAATCCCATTGCATCCTGAATACAATGGTGTTTACCGCATTGCTCTAGCGCAAATATTCGCGGAGTTATTAATTTTTAAAATAGTGCGGGACTTTTGGATCACCCTGTATTATAGACTCGTATAATTATTTTAAAAATTAAACAATTTATACTGCCCTTTATGCAATGGAAAAATTAATGGGAGGGTCTGGCTCATCAGCGGTTTCGCCAGTTTAATCTATCATACTACATATTGCAGTAAGGGCAGTAGAAATTGTTTAATTTTTAAAAGAATCATACGAGTCTATAATAGTTTCGAATTTTCATGACTAACATATATTTAAAAGGGGTGTAAAATTTGTAAATATTATTTATTTTCGATATGGCTGAGGAATGTTTACTCTCTTCTAAATCATTCCAATGAACAACATGAATAAAAAAGAAAATTGAACTTAGCTATTAACTGCACCACAACCATGTTAGTTAACATAATATTTGACTTTTGAAACATTTATGGTGTTCCTAATATAAATTTTTATAATAAATTACAAATGCAATCAACAAATTTCTATCGTCCAAGGTTTTTGCCTGACAGCATTTAAAAATGAAAATGTGTGTATACATATTAGACACACACACACACACACAAAAGCCTTTATTAAGACACACAGGTCTTACAGAGGATTCTCCTTGGGGTTACAAAACGGAGAAACCTATGAAAGTGGGAAATAAAAAATGGAGAAAGATTATATACATTTGGTAAATATATACAGATTATAAGAAAGAATAAAAAATAAGAAGAATAAAAAAATCAAAAAAAGAGAAAAAAAAATTTTTTTTTGGAAATATGGATGGGAGAAGTGGAGAGCGAAAAGAGGAAAGAAAACAGGTATTTACATATGGAACAAGACCATTTAAGCTCTCACACAGCACAGGTGGGCCATATACATATTAGACTATACAAGGTCTGTCCAATAATTTCCCGGAAAATGACAAAAACAAGAAAAACGGTGAGACTGAAAAAAAAAATGTATTACATTTTACAAAATACTCACTTCCCGCATCTATACACAGATTCCAATATTTCTCCCATGCTTCAAAACATTTACAAATTCCGTCTTTCGGGATGCTCTTCAATATCTTTTTCGATTCCACAATGGTTTCTCTAGTGTCAAAACTTTCCTTTCAAAGCCATTATGATTTTGAGGGATAGGAAAAAATCATTGGGAGCTAAGTCTGGAGAATAAGCAGGTTGTTGAAGTATTGGGATGTCGTTCTTGGCTAAAAATCAGCACAAATGTAGCAGTGCGTGGCCGAGCGTTGTCGTGATGGGAAACCAATTTTTGGAATTCCACATTTCCTTTCTTTTAAGGCGAATTGATTCACTTAGACGTCTCAGAATGTTTAAAAAAAACTTCCTTATTTAATGTTTACCCTTCCTCAAGGTATTGATAGTGTACAATCTCTTTATATCGAAGAGAATGACATTAGTAAAACCTTGATTTTTACTTGAAAAGACGAACTAATCATTTCCCTGAGGAGAGTGATAGCTAGTCACAGAAACATCTAGAATTAAATAAAGTACTACAGCCACTAGCGACGTAAAAAAAGCCAGCAGAACGTAACGTACTAGAGTAACTAGCGACGTAAAAAGCCAGCGGGGCGTAAAGAAAAGTACTACAGCCACTAGCGACGTAAAAAAAGCCAGCAGAACGTAACGTAGCGACGTAAAAAAAAGTCAGCGGGGGCGTAAAGAAAAGTACTACAGCCACTAGCGACGTAAAAAAAAGTCAGCGGGACGTAAAGTACTACAGTCCCAAGTGACGTAAAAAAAAGTACTACAGCCACTAGCAACGTAAAAAAAGCCAGCAGAACGTAACGTACTAGAGTCACTAGCGACGTAAAAAAAAAAGTACTACAGTCACTAGCGACGTAAAAAAAGTCAGCGGGGCGTAAAAAAAAGTACTACAGTCACTAGCGACGTAAAAAAAGTCAGCGGGACGTAAAGAAAAGTACTACAGCCACTAGCGACGTAAAAAAAGCCAGCAGAACGTAACGTACTAGTCACTAGCGACGTAAAAAAAAAACAGCGGGACGTAAAGTACTACAGCCACTAGCAACGTAAAAAACCAGCGGGACGTAAAGAAAAGTACTACAGTCACTAGCGATGTAAAAAAAAAAGTCAGCGGGACGTAAAGAAAAGTACTACAGCCACTAGCGACGTAAAAAGTCAGCGGGACGTAATGAAAAGTACTACAGTCACTAGCGACGTAAAAAAAAGCCAGCGGGACGTAAAGAAAAGTACTACAGCCACTAGCGACGTAAAAAAAGTCAGCGGGACGTAAAGAAAAGTACTACAGCCACTAGCGACGTAAAAAGTCAGCGGGACGTAAAGAAAAGTACTACAGCCGCTAGCGACGTAAAAAAAAGTCAGCAGAACGTAACGTACTACAGTCACTGCGACGTAAAAAAGCCAGCAGAACGTAAAGTTCTACAGCCACTAGCGAAGTAAAAAAGCCAGCGGAACGTAAAGTACTACAGTGACGAGCTGCATGTAATCTCGAGCCGACCGAGATAAATGGCGGCTGGAACCGCCTCAGTCTCCCGTCTGGATGCTGCGATTACAACCGACCAGCCTTCTCTCATATATTTCCTAAAAATATATTTTATTCTTAAACATACTCAATTTCTATAAACAATGCTCGGAGAAAAATAAATTGCATATGTGGGTGGGATATATTATTAAAAAGGTGTAATGTGCCACCGGATAAAGCACATGTGTAGAGGATCTAAGTTAGAGATTGGATTAAACACTGCACCTTGGAAGTAAATGACCTTACGGGAAACTACAGGAATACCACGACGACAGACTGGATATATCAGCCTTTACTTTCCCCTGGTTGAAGGAATCCATCAAAGGACTCTACCGGACCATAAATCTGACATACCATGGGCTCCATAATTGCGAAAGCAACGAGTTCCACGAACTTGGGCTGAGCTGCGTGAGTATGTAAATGTGGTATGGAATTTGTCGAAAGTTTGAAGATCATTTTCAATTCACAATTTTCCTTAGCACAGAAATCATTACATTTTTAAAATAAAATATAAATAACTCTTTTTAAAATTGGAGTTATCGGTTTATTTCTCGCAAACATACATTTTTATTCGCTATTACATAGCCTCTCTCTCTTTTAATAGCGATATCTTACGGCCTCTGTGTGCTTTTTTCTGTGTGATTACACACGAAAATAAAAAATATAATATATTATTATAATATAAAATGATATAATATCATTTTTAAAACATTTGTAAAACAAATTGCTCTTCACCTTATCTAAGACTGACCGAACTTTACAGAAGTGAGACATCGATTGTTTCCTGATTTAAATGATTTAACTCTCTTACATCAGCCACTTCGTCTATATAAATTTATGAACTCTGTCGATTAATACATGTAAATTTGTAAATATTTAATTCAAAGTTCTAATTTGTTTGTTGTTTGTTTCTCTGTAATAGGCGCAAATATTTCAATATCGCGTCTGGTTGATTAATAAATTAATTATAAATATCAGTGCAACAAACCAAGCGTTCTAAAGGGTTTGTGCTGTGGGGGAAATCGAAATCCCAGAAAAGTTTCCAATTGAACGACGACGAAAGAGTCCATGTGTGTGCGTAATGGAGTCTACTGAAGCTGTTGATAAAAATCCTAAAAAACATTTCCGTATTACAAAGGAAAAGCAATACGGAATAATATTTGTTCAGTAAAAATATTAAAATAAATAACCACGAAGTCCCAGAGAAGCGGTCTGGTGGATTAAATTGGCGAAACCGCTGAGAGGCTTCACCACTGAAAAACTAAACCCTCCCAATATTTTTTTTCATCGCAGTAAGGACAGTAGAAGTTTGTATTATGTATAAAAGAAACATTCGTGCTTTTAAATCCTTTCATTTTTATATGTATAGATGGCGCGTTATTGCTTTGAACCACGAAGTATGTCCTACATTCTTTATAAGGCAATATCTTCTATTCTGCCAATTCAAAAAACTATTTTCTCTTTTATATATGTAGTTTTTTTTTATATAAAACTTACATAACAAATATGGTTATATTCAAAATATATTTAGATGCTTGGTTTATTTCCCTATATTTTATCTATCCTTTCTTTGCTCCTTTATTATATAGTATCCTTTATTTGATCTTAATTTTGTCTTTCTCTGTAACAATTGATTAGAAGAATCAATAGAATTGTTGAAGTTGTCAAATGTTTGGTTTATTTCTTTCATGAATTGATATTTCAATAGACACACAGCACAACATCCTTTTTTTTTTTCATTCGCTAGTGCTCATTCTTTTTAAAAATTAAACAATTTTCTACTGCCTTTACGGCAATGAAAAATCAATGGAAGGGCCCGGCCCATCAGTGGTGGGCCGGGCTATATCTACCATACCATGTAAGATATATCTTATATAGAGAAAATAGAGGTAACCCGGGCTCCTGGAGCATAAATCGTCAACTACCCGGATATCTTATATATCTATTATATACTTTTAAATAAATACACCTCCTCGCCATAAGATAAAATATGTTTATTTATAAACAGGACGTAAAGATAAAAAAGCTTTAAAGAGATAACCAAGCTACTACTGAATAAGTCGGACTCCACGTAGGGGAGAAATAAAGCATAAAACAATGGGGGGAACACTAGATTTAGTCATTTTGTATCATATCATTACAGATTCAAAAATATATCCAATACTCTATGATAAATAAATTACATCTTATAATATCTAGAATTGATAGAAATTTTTATAGCTTATATATTTTTTATGTATTATAATTAAAATCTATTTTTACAGGCCTAAAAATATTGAAATGGGAGGCATTATTGGTGGAATCTCCAATTTTATATATTTTTTAAATTATCCCTAGTACACGTGGTACAAGCCATGATAATCATGGTGGGTAGTTAGCGACTGCTTTTACTGTAAGTGCACCACATGTCTACGCATGTGAAAAGCAGTTCGAATTTTGCACTTACAAATGTGTCATAGCCCTGTTTGGTTACTTGCACTAACTAGTAGGGTTAGACTTTTGCAAGAATCGGGAGACATTGGAGCATTTTTTTAATTAGAAAAAAAAAAAAAAAGCCCAATGCGGGATTCGATCCCGGGTCGTAGCGGTCGAAAACCAACGGTTTAGAGCACACTTCCACCGACCCCCCTCCAATTTCAAGAAAACTTTTTAATTCTTTTTTTTTTTTTAAGTAGAGCTAAAATGGCATTGCTATTCAGTAATCTAGTTGGAGTTAAAGAGCCCCATATATCGAGATGAAAGAAAACGCCGATGGCCTAAAATAAAGAACAGCTGATAAGGATGATTCCATCAAGTTGTCTCAATGTTTATTTCCACCCTGAGATTTGCGAATATTTCTCGAGTGGCGAGATACATGGGAGACAATTGACAGTTGAAACTGATTTATTGACAACTTGCCCATTATGTAGATGCCCAGTATGCACAATTATTATAACAATGAATATGTGAATTCAATAATTCAATGAAACAATCCCTTGTTACATTATTAAGGTGAAATCAGGCTTCCAAGGATAAGTTAATTTTTAAGTTTTTTTCCTCAAATCTTTAGCTTTTGGGCATGATAACCCTTCTACAGGTAAAACACAATATTGTGATTGGAAAAAAAAAATAATAATAAAAAAAAAAAAAAACTTTTCTCTCTCCCTGGATGCTGATGTTTTCACCTTAATATTGATGTCAATAATTAAGATATAGTGCTTTGTACAATGATTATGTACAAGGTTCTGCCGATGTAGAGTACGATGGAATAACGCCACCAGCGACACCGCGCATTTCTTGGCCGACGAAATAAACGTAAATGGCAAACTTGACCGACGAAATAAACGTAAATGGCAAACTTGGCCGACGAAATCAACGTAAATGGCAAACTTGGCCGACTAAATAAACGTAAATGGCAAACTTGGCCGACTAAATAAACGTAAATGGCAAACTTGGCCGACGAAATGAACGTAAATGGCAAACTTGACCGACGAAATAAACGTAAATGGCAAACTTGGCCGACTAAATAAACGTAAATGGCAAATTTGACCGACTAAATAAGCGTAAAGGGCAAACTTGGCCGACGAAATCAACGTAAATGGCAAACTTGGCCGACGCGTTGAATGCCAGGCAGGCCCGTATCTCGCACCGGTGTCAGCAGCAGCAAATAAGTATTCTGCCGGAGCGAGATCAAGGTCGCCGTCATGTTGCTAAGCGACCGCCGTCTAGGTCGCCCGTTCAGACCGTCTTAGGTAGGCATGTACGTACAATGTGAGGTGTGGTACATACAGGTTTGAGGGTCCTTCAGTGAATGCTTGTTTTTTCTAGGTGTCGCCACATTGGCCACAAGAAAGATTTTGATCAAAAACTAACCGTTAGCATATGGGTCAAATAAAATATCCCCGATGGACAGTCGGCGGACGGATAGTCGAAACCGTTGATTTTCGACCGATAAGATCCGGGATCGAATCCCGCATAGAGTATGGGACACTTTTTTTCTAATAAAAAAAAAAGCTTCAATGGCCCCCGATTCTTGCAAAAGTCCAACTCTACCTGCGAGCGCAAGTAACCAAACGGGGCATACTTGTAAGTACAAAAGTCGAAATGATTTTTCACATGTGTAAACATGTGGTGCACTTACAGTAAAACCAGTCGCTTACTACCCCCACGATTGTACCACGTGTACTAGGGATAATAATAAAATAATCCCGTCATACAAACGCGGGGATTTTTCCTCGGAGATTTTTTACCTGTCCGCGTTAAAAAAAAAATCAAATTGTGAACGATATTTTACGATATAATACCTTAATTTCGGGATTTAGAATAAAAAATAAGAAATAAATATATGTAGTACTTCTTTAATATCTGCTTAAATGTTTTGTTAATAATAATCTTGAAAAATAGTACGCGAAGATTTTCACAAATTTTCCCTTCCGTCTGAGGGCTAAAAAAAAGACGCTAAACTTCTTGGAATATTCCATGGGTATTCAGAGACAAATTGATCATCAGCCACACCTATATCATAGCATAAGATACACTAAACGCTAACAACCAACCCATTTGAAAACACTGCAGCCGTGCACTTGGAATAAGAAGTATATCTTGTTTCCTTTTTTTTTTAATTACTTTTAATACCCCAGTGTGACCTGAGAAGCAAGCTTGGGTTGAAAGTGAAAAATCTCAATGCAAAAAAAAAAAAAAAAAAAAGTATATGGATGAGCCAAAATTATTTTAAAAAAAAAGCTTACATCCTTGAATAATTCCACATCCATTACACAATCAACAACAAAAAGCTTTATTAAGACCTTTTAGTCAACAACAACACCAACAAAAGCCTTTATTTAGGGCATTCCGCCCCATATAGGATTCGCCGTATTTACACATCAACAAGAGGAGAGGGAAGAGGAAACATTTACAACTAATTTAATTTACAACTACATTTAAAAAAAAGACCTTTTAGTCTTATACAGATTCTCCGAGCAGAAAGATAGGGGTCATGCAGGAGAAATTGTAATAATACCAGCAATAAAAGCATTGTTATTATTATTATTTTTTGCTTATCCCTAGTACACGTAGTACAAGCCATGTTAATCATGGTGGGTAGAATGTTTACCACATGTGAAAAGCAGTTCGACTTTGCACTTACAAATGTGCCATTTGTTTGTTTTGCACTCGCTGGTGGGGTTGGACTTTTGCAAGAATCGGGAGCCATTGGAGCATTTTTAATACTAGTTTTTATATTACCTGTATGTCAGAACCTCTTTTGAAACAAGAACTGAACATTCATCAGTAGAAGAAGGTTGTAGACTTACTGTAAACGGCTTTTTCCATGGCCTCGCTAGCGGAGGATGCCATCAGGAGTTCATCTTCGCTTCCACTTTTCAGGCTAACCCCCAAAGTGGAGTTGGCATAGAGCAGCGTATCCTTGGTATAGTGGGAGTCCAGAACAACTTGTTCCATGGACTTGGCGGACTGAACAAGATCATTCTTGGATAACGTGTACTCTGTCACAGTGGAAGCTTGGACGGTGGGACAACACATTGATGTGCAGAGATGATGGGCATAGTTATACAAGGTTGTTCCAAAAGTTCGTAAACACTTGCAAAAAATTGAAATACTAATATTATTCGCCGTTATGTATAATGTATTTGTATTATGTATAAAGTAATAGTATTATGTATTTGCCGTGATAATATTATTCGCCAAGTAATAATTTAAAAAAAAGTTTTAAGAAAAACAGGAACTTTTAGGACAACCTTATAATTTTTAAAGCTAAGCACATAAAATGGTAATGTGAAATTTATATACAGGAAAACTTAATTAAGACAATCAAGCTAATAAATATTTTAGTCTGGGTAAATTGGAGGAAAAGAAATTTCTTATAACTGGATTTACCCTCTGCATATCCATGACACAATCCCTCTACAATGTACCTACACAGCTGCTACATTCTCACCACACATAACATGTCATACAATTCCTCAATCCACCCCTTCTCTCTGTCTCTCTTTTTTATTTTAACATCTTTTATTATAAGACACACTTCTTTACAAAGTCTGTACGCCCACTCTTCAGTTATAAAACGGGACGCAATGAGTTGTTCCGGGAAGTTGAACAATTACTCAAGCGGGAAATGTTGTTTTTGCATAAGAGTGTAAAAATAAGTTTAAAATATCGATTAAAACAAAAATATTCAGAAAGATTAGCGATGATATCCAATCGTTTAAGTGGCGAGCTTTCATGCCAAGAATAGGGCGGCCTAGAGGTAAAGTAAGTTTACTTAGAGGCTCAAAGGCTCTTCGCTAGCCTTTCTCAATGTGTTTTCCCTCCTCCTTCAATGCCTTCCTCTACCGAGGATAGGCCACATGGTCTCTCCATATCTCCCTCCGCCATCCTCTTCATCTCCTCGTAGGTGTGTCGTCCAGTCCATTGTTTTAGATCATCTGTGTATCCCTGTCGTCTCATTCCCCTGGAGCTTTCCTTCCAACACTGTTAGCAATGTCTCTCATGTCTAACAAACGGCAATGTGTTTTAGCAAGACCTAAGTTTTCAATTGTCTACATTATTATCTTTATAAATGTAAATAGCTTTTACTTTAAAAATTTATATAGGCCTTGAGGGACTCTCTTTGGAGCTCCTGTTGAATGAAGTGGTGAAAAACAGATCTGGAGCTTTTGCGTTGTTCAAATTTTGGAAGACGGCTGAAGAGAAGAGGAGGCTATATACATAATCTAATTGATGTAAATAATTATATGCAAATAATCTATGTCAGGATTAGAATGACGAATCCTGTATGGGACTTTGATTCCAGTAAAAGGCTTGTTGCTGCGGTTGTATATAGTCACAGTGTAGAAAATACTATACTATACCTACTACATATAGGTTTCTCTCTGTATTCTTAGTTCTCTTCTCTTACTCTGTAAACTGGCGAATCCTATATAGGACGAGAGGTCCTCAATAAAGGCTTTTGTTGTTGTTGACTTTGAAAATTTATTTTCCTTTGCAGACTCCGTGGTGAATTCGTGTATAATATTTCTTATAAATAAAGGCGCTTGTGTGTGTTTGTTGTAAAAAGACCGTGTCTGCTGTTTCAGCTAACCATGGGTATCCAATACGATGTTAAATCAGATTTGCGGGTGAAACGAACATGGTACATGATCAATGAAGTTTGTGGGGTTTGACAATTAGAGAAAGGAGTAGGCGACACAGCAATGCTTATTATTATTATTATTACTATCATCATCACCACGAAGCGGGTAGTGTAAACACGTAAAAGCAAACGAAGGCCCCATTAATGAAGTTTTAACAATTTCTGGTTCAAAATTTGGACAAAGAATCGAGATTTCGACATTCCAGAATACCTCATCCAGAATAAAGAGAAACAAACAAACCTTTCGCGCGAGCAAATAAAAATATAAATAACAATATAATAAATTCGAGGAAACATTCAAAAATTTGCCAAATTAGAAAGCAGGCGGTATATAGATAGAGAATTTACAATTTGTTATTTAAAAATTAACCCCGCTGCACGAAGATCTATATAAAGCCGTTGTTCAAGCTATAAGGAATCCAGAAACAATTCCAGATTGGATGTTTACTGCAAAAACCTTCTTGTTTCCTAAAGGAAGAGAGAAAAACCCCAGCAACTACCGCCCCATAAGTTGCATGAGCAACTTGTACAAATTAATCACGCGGATATTATCTAGAAAGCTGAACAAATACATAGATAAGACGCAGCGAAATCAAGGCGCCAAGGAACAGGTTTTATTAAACAACGCTATCTGCAAGGAATACGTAATCAAACTAAAAATATTGTAGATTGACATAGCGAAAAATTTTGACAACATCGACCACAAATGCCTGCTTCAAGATATTGGAAGCATCAAGAGTTGCGAAAGAAGTTGAACAATTCGCAAAAATTGCTCTAGACAAATGACAAGCACAGTTGCACTATGGCAAATAATGCCACAAAACAGTGAAGATTGAAAGAGGAATACTACAAGGAGATGGAATATCATTACTATTCTTCGTCATGTGCCTCGAGCCGATAACAAGGAAGCTTAATAGAGATGAGAGCGGGAGAAAAATCACTTGAAATAAACCATTTATTGTTCATCGACGATATAAAATATTTGCATATAGCGAGAAGGATCTTGAGCTATTAGCGAAGGAGATAACTCGGCTTCAAAATAAAATAGGTTGCAAAATCAACCCGACGAAAACAGCAATCAACTGCACAGAAATCCAGGACTTAAAGATACTGTCAGGGAAAGAAACGGTACAAATATTTAGGTGTTCTAAAGTATAACACAAGCGCAGTCGTTAGAGAAAACAAAGAAATAATAAAAAGTGAAATAGTAGCCAGAATGGAATCTCTAGCAGAAATCAAGCTAAACGCTAAAAACCTCTTCGCTGATATCAACGAGTATTTGCTCTCGCTCATAAATTCCTACATTGGAATCGTGGAGTTTAGTGAGCGAGAACTAGAAATAATGAACCAAAAGGTGAGAACAACGCTGAGCAGATATAAAATCCATCTTAAGCCAGTGAATAAAGAAAGATGGCATCTCCAACGCGAAGAAATGGGAAGAGGGGATTGGTAAACTTGGTTTTAAAAAAAGAATGGACCCTGCTAAGGCTCTACAAATATATATTTGGTGAGGAGGCCACAAAAAGAAAGGAAGCCATTAAAACATGTGGCGATAATACAATGCTCGCAAACATTCAGCGAATTATAGAACACAAGTATTAAAATGAAAACTAAAACCTTACAATGAATTTATAATTATACTATTACAGTGGCGTTCGAGCAAGTCAGTTAAAGCCATGCCCATACACTCACGTTTTTAGCTTGAAAAGAACGGAAGTTTCAATAGTTTCCTTTTGCGGCATCACCGTTCTGTAGACGTCCTACATGTCACAGCTCCAGGGACTTAGACAGGCTTGGTATATATTTAAATATCATCATTAACTAAGCGCCATCAATTGCTGAAAATTAGCGATACTTTTCTCTCTCATCCCTAAATCTTATTTTGTATTTAACTTTATATCATCTTATATGAACATATAAGTGGTTTCATTCTCATTAAAAAAATATATAATTAAAATATATTTCTACAAGCCCTTATCTATATATATAAAATTGAATGTCTGTCTGTCTGTTTGTCTGTGGTCTGTGTGTACTCTATAGATTCAAAAACCGTACATCCAATCGCCGTGAAATTTTGGGATATTATTAGGCATATCCCCGGAAAGGTTTACGAAAAATAATATCTTGAATATCTTTAATATCCTTAGAGTTATTTGCAGATTTGTAGCTTTAACTCGCAAGCAGCGCCACCTTGCGACGGGGTCTGCCCCCCCCCGTCCGGCCGCCGGCCAGTTGGTTGGACAGTCCAAGTTCCCACCGACCAATCAGAGGGATCAAGAGCCCCCCCCCCCCCCCCCCCCCCCGTCCGGCCAATCAGAGGGATCAAGAGGTCCTGGCGCGCGGGGGGCGGGTGACCTCCGGGAACTACGTCCATCTTCCATAAACGACCATGATTTTATTCAACTTATCGAGTATTTTTCAAGGGACCGGGAAAATATGTTCACTAGCTAAAACGATGATTTTGTAATGTAGAAAATTAGGAAAGACAAAATTCAGGATGACACGGCACACAGGGACCGGGAAAAAATAATCACTTTATCGAGAGATTCACGACCATGATTTTATTCAACTTATCGAGTATTTTTCAAGGGACCGAGAAAATATGTTTACTAGATAAAACGATGATTTTGTAATGTAGAAAATTATGAAAGACAAAATTCAGGATGGCACGGCACACAGGGACCGGGAAAAAATGTTCACTTTATCGAGAGATTCAAATATACGAGTTTCAAATTATCAAAATATATATTTTTCTTTTATAAGTTTATAGAGAATTGTTTTAACAAATGTTCGTTAGACAAACCTTTATTCGGGTAAAACCTCGGGCGAAGCCGGGTACGTCCGCTAGTATCTATATATATAAAAATGAATGTATGTGTGTCTGTCTGTCCTTTATGCCTGACCAAACCACTCATTGGAACGCCATGAAACTTTGGTAAGTTATTTAGTATAGTACTGGGAAGGTTTCTAGCAAATAAAATTTTTGAAATAACTTTTCGCCTAAAAATAATCAAGATATATATTCTAATTTATCTGTTATAATTCAACAATCTGCTCTAAATATTATCATGATGATACGATGATTTTGTAATGTAGAAAATTAGGAAAGACAAAATTCAGGATGACACAGCAATTTATTTGAGACAAGAATAATGATACAATTCCAAGGCAAGATACTATTCCTTTAACTTTCAATTACCGAGGGAACCAATTAATATTGATTTTATTCAACTTATCGAGTATTTTTAAAGGGACCGGGAAAAAATGTCCAATTTATCGAGAGATTCGTTAGACAAACCTTTACTCGGGTAAAACGCGGGCGAAGCCGGGTACGTCCGCTTGTTGTAATGAATAAACATTGAAAGAGGAAGGATATGACTCCTCAGTGGTGAACTCTTCCTCTTTCAATTTTTATTCATTACAGGATAAGGGGGCTGTAGAAATAATTTTATTATATATATTTTAGAAGAGATAGAGTTAAAATATATAATGTTCAGACTTGGTATGTGCGGGTTTGTGTGTCGCCGTTATACCGATAACTGTTGGAGGAGTTACAAACAGAGGATGCAGTCAATCAATCACAAACTTGTGACAGCACGGAGGTCACAATATTCACAGAGACTGCTCTCTCTTGGTGAAGCACAGACAAGAACTCTTGGGCGATTTGCGTACACCACAACTCAACTATCAACAAATGTGCAGTTGGATAAATACATCGTTGGTCGATCTTTGCCTCAGATATTTCAAATTCAAACAAAGCTGCCATCAATGTCCGGTGGGGTTCATGGGATCCGACGACTGACCGTTTAGGCACCGAGCGGCCTGTGACTACACTCGCTCCTTCCGTGCTAATATGTACATACTTTGTAAACTAATTTGTGGATATCCTACTCCTTTCAGGGAATCTGTATAAGACCAGTGGTCTTAATAAAATGTTTGTGTATGATTCAATTAATCTTATATATAAAAGTCAATGTCTGTTGTCTGTTTCGCGATAAACTCAAAAACTACTGAACCAATTGGTACCAAATTTTGCATGTCGCTTTTTATAAACCTGAGAAAAATTTTCGGCTACATTTTGATTAGTATTTTTGGCTATTTATTTTTTTCATTTGAAGAACTTTTTTTTTTTTTTTCACGCGGAATAAATACGAGGCAAAACAACTTCTACTATTGATGTACTTTCAGTATGAAGGAAATTGCACTCGGGGGAATTCTCGGGTCATTCGTCTAGTATTATATAAATAACCCACCCCCTGAATAGTATTCAACAGATAACAACAGGATCTGCAGATGACGGTGGTTATTCCCAATCGCTGATCCGTGGAAATATTTGACCGGTCTTCGGAGTTTTTATTTCCCCTCGTAAAAACTTATGTAAAATAAAAATTTATAAAAACGTGTATGCGATATTTTTTTAAATGTTAAATGCGCTTTACTTCTAAGATTTAGAATCAATAAATTTTAATATCTGAAGGTTGGAAGCACAAAAATGTTACAATTAACCAATGTATGTATAGTAGTTTTTTTAATACGTGATAATGTTTTTAGCAAAAAAAAACAAAAAACAAAAAAAACGGCGGTTTGCGAAATTTCTTTCTTAAATTTTACTGGCCCGAAGGCTATCAAAAATAGGAGGCATGCAGGTTTACTTCACCCAAGTAAGTCAGCCATTCAAATGTGTCAGCGCCTGGATTATTTGTATTGTGTATATGGAGATATGTGGGGAAATACGTATATTTTGTATTTAAACCAAAAATAAAACCAGCTGAGTCAGTTTCCAGCTCAAATGCTGACGTCAGTGTCCTGCTTCATATCATCACACAAACGACAATAGCAATATACTTTTTGATTTATTTCCTTTACCCAAAAAATATAATCTAAATCCACACACAGTTTTATTAAGACCAGCGATCTTATGCAGATTCACCGCACCGCGTTTTTTGATCAAGTATTTGTTTATTTTAAGTAATGGCTTATTAAAGAATAAAGGCAAAAACTTTTCGCATTTTTAGCTAGTTAGATTAAACCTCTCTTTGTATTTCATATGCTAACCTATGCACGGTGGATTCTGTGGCCACTGGATATGCGTCGTACCTGGAGGTCCATCAATGCTTCTTTCCTGAGGTGAATCTATATAGGACCGGTGGTCTTAATAAAGCTGTCTGTGTGTGTTTAAATTTATAAAGCTGCATTTATGTACAATTGAAATTGTAGAACGAAGTTTGACAATTATACCGCAAATGTTTCTTTTGAACGAAAAATCGTAATTTATTTTAAGGAGAAATAACGATTATTTCCAACCTTGGGGTATGAAGTATGAAAGGATGAATTGTGAAGGGTAATGATAAACGGCAAAAATAAAGATAAATAAAAATAAATTTCGATTTTAAAGTATTAAAAATTGAAATTCCCATACAACAATTATCATATCTTTATAGTATACTAGCCGAATGACCCGGGCAACGCCCGTGTTTTACCCGATTGAATGTTTTGATTCAAATACTATTTGTTACAATTATAAATTGGCGCCTTAATTAATTGCATATGTTAGTTAATAACTATAGCCTATGTGCTTTATCTGTCTATGTCAGTGATTCTCAACCAGTGTTCCGCGGTAATTTTGTGTGCCGCGAAATTCTAAAAATGTGCCGCCGAATTTTAGTCATATGATTATGTTCACGTTTGTATTGGTTTTTCTTTTTTTCTTTTTCATTTTTTTACTTTTTAAAATAACGAAATTAGCACAAATTGAATGTTAGAGATGTATATTACTTATATTTTGCATAGAAATATTGATACATAATTTGAATTTTCTTGCATTCAAGTTAGCAAAAGTGTGCCGCGAAATTCTAAAATTGTGCCGCCAAATTTTCAAATCTTTAAAATAATGCCGCAACAAAAAAAAGGTTGAGAATCACTGGTCTATGTACTGTTGGCTTCCGTAGGCGTCTCTTACTGGGAAAAAGAAAGAGAGGATTATATTTGGTTATTATCTAATATATGCATGTCATAATTTGTATATAATTAAATGCAACCCCGACCCACTATGTATGTACCATGTATGATTTTCAAAGACTTAATAAAGAACAAGGTAACTGGAGGAAAGCAAGTAGCAATAAGACATAGGAAGTAGGCCTAAAGCTGGCACGACTATTCTTGGCACCCCTGTGTCAATATTGCAGGGGCAAAGACCGGACGTATCTAGTGGCCGCAGAAGTTATATTAGTCAAGAAGCACTCAATACTTCCTGACAAAGCAGGTGGTATCTGGTGACCAGAAGTTATAAATGTTAAGCTAACACCCAATATTTCCGGCAAAGACAGGACGTATCTAATATCCGCCGAAGTTATAAGCGTCGAGCTATCCAACACTTCCTGACGAAATCGGATATATCTTCCGGCAAAAACAACACCAAAGGAAACCGCCGGCCAATCAGAAGACAGCACCTAAATAGGTCGACCAATAGGAAAAGATCATGTGATCATCTCTCAACCAATCAGAAAGAAACTGAGTCTTGGTGTAAAATCGAAAAGGAAGAATGGGCAGTTGTTCACTCGCTCTCGCCGAGTTCGGACCTAGTAGTGATTTCGCTCTCAACAAGGTAACATCTACTCTCGAGACCTTCCCGCTCACCCCATAGCTAAGTCAATCACCGCCATGTGATCAGATAATTAATAAGTCAAATCGCTCAGCTCTTCTCAAGCTTTCTTTCCTCCAATCCAGTTGCCTTTCATTTTCAAACCCCATCACGTGTCCTGATTATTCCTAACTGTATGCTACAACTTCCACTCAAACGACTGCGCTTCAATCAAATCTCACCATTCGCATCCAACAACAAGAAATTCCGCAACGATATTGCCACAGAACGGTTAAGTCGACAGGATAAAGAGATGGAATTAAATCAGGATCAAGATATTATGGAGCTTAATCAGGATCCCATAGGCGTAAAGTCGGACGGCCCGACGGAAACAACAACGGAAGGGAGGCAGGAAGTAAGAGAGACGGGCGAGACAACTGCGCCCCTAGCGGACGCCATCAACCAGCTATCGGCGCTCCTGACCCGGGTAAAAATTTCTGATGGAGCGGAGTCGGCAATCCCGCCTTTCGATGGCACATACAACGCGACACAGTTTTTCCAAGCATTCGACCGAAAAATGGAAGACGCATCCATGGGAGAACAAGAAAAATTACTCCGCCTGCCAAACTATCTGGCGCGACAACCCCTGGAGCTCTTCAGGAAACTTCGGATGGCCGACCGGAGTTATTTCCAGGTGAGACAAATCCTCCTAGATCTCTACCCTGAGTCAAGCGAAGCGTCCTTTGCGAAATATTTCGCCATGAAACTTACTGGACAAGCCAACCTAGAGACCTACTACCGGGAAAAAACCGCCATGGGATTGCAACTAGGACTTCCACAAGAGGTGATCCTCGAGACACTGACAGAAGGACTGCCATTCAACGACCAGCGCCTAGTCCGCGTAGTGCCTCCCGAGAACCTAGGAGAGTGGTTCCGACTTGTACAGCGGATCCACGGGCCCAGTGTACCGACAACGCGACCCCGAGAAGATCAACCACCCACAATGTCGGGTCCGTACCACAGCACACCCCGACGCCCAGGTGCATGGAATGCACCTCTTCCACCGTCCAACTGCAAGTTCTGCGGCGCGAGACACTGGCACAGCGAATGCCGACGTCGACCAGTCCCGACGACCCACGAAAAAGTCCGGACAGTGCAAACGGTCCCAAAATCACCAGTTCCGATTCCACAACAACCAAGTCAAGCCAGAGACACCCCAGCCGAGCAGCCCTTTCGAGACTGAGGTAGGCTCCCTAAACCAACTGACTGTCAAACTTTTTCTAGCCCCTAATGTATCATGCCCCTTTTTAATTGATACAGGCGCCAGCCTGAGTGTAGTGCCATATAATATTTATCATATGCTAAAAACCCACCTGCCTAATTTAACCCTTGAGGGACATTCACTACACCTCCAAACCCTAAACGGATTTGCAAAAACCATGGGTAAACTATCTATCCCACTGACAATAGGACAAATATCACGAAAGGAGAATTTCCATGTAGTGAATGCACCATTGCCATTTGGAATTCTTAGTATCAATAGCCTCCATAAATTCAGATTAACCATAGATTTTAATAAATGCACTATATTCCAGCTGGGCGCCCCATTGTCTACCCTTTCCTACCATTTTAATCATGTGTCCAATGTATGCACGTACTGGCAGTGTCAGGCGATGTCACAAAAAATTTTCCCCGCATCCCAACTTTCCGCCTATGACAACCATTGCGTGCATTCATTGAGAAAAACCCACTTATCTACATGCCCCTTTTTCACTAAAGCCAATTGCCTTTTTTACATGCCCTCAAATAATCAAACCACAACAACTTCAACTTATGAACCTGTCCAAAACGCACCCACACAGCGGGATAACTCGCATACCAAAAACATAGGTGATCACACACCGTTGCACAACTCTCACATGACCAACCCACACAACGAACTCGACACTCACACTAATACACAACAAAACCCTTTACCCCATGCATACTACAACACAACACCTAACACTCACTATACACCACAGTTCACAACACTTCTACAAAGGTACACTCACATTTTTTCACAGGACAAATTCAACGTACCATGCTTACGGATTCCACCAGTAAAAATACCCACGAATTCCGAAAAAATAATCACCATACGTCCATATCGTGTTCCGATATGTGACCAACAAGAAATCCGTAACCAAATACAACAAATGCTGGAGAACGGCATCATAGAACAATCTTTTTCACCTTTCTCGAGCCCTGTCACCCTCGTCACTAAGCGCGACAAGACCAAACGGTTTTGTATCGATTATAGGAAGGTGAACGAGCTAATCAGCTCTGATGTCCATCCCCTCCCGAGAATCGAGGATATCCTAGACCACCTCGCACAAGCCAAATATTTCTCCACGGCCGACATATCCTCTGCGTATTGGCAAGTCCCAATACACCCCGATTCTCGACCACTGTTAGCATTTGCCACCTTTGAAGGATTATACCAACCCACTCGATTACCTTTCGGGTTAAAAACCAGTCCTCAGATTTACGAACGAGCCATAAGTCAGGTCCTACAGAGACACGGACTTGACTGTGTGGCACATTACTTCGATGATTTCATCATTTACTCCAACACATTGGAGGAACATCAAAACCACCTGCGACAATTTTTCGCCTTTTGCGAAGCGGAGAAGTTACAACTTAACTTCGCAAAATGCGAATTTTTTAAGCAATCTATAAATTTTCTAGGTTACACCATCACAGCTGGTACAATTACACCACTTACACGCAATACCGACATCATCCACGCCATTAAACAACCACACAACCGAAAAACACTACAATCCTTCTTAGGCGCTGTGAACGTCTATAACAAATTCATTCCGGAATACGCTCGCTTGCGAGCACCACTCAACAATCTCCTCAAAAAGGACGTCGTGTGGAACTGGAATGAAGCTTGTCAAGAGGCGTTCATTGACCTGAAAGGAAACCTCACACAACACCCCATTTTACACCTTTACAAAGAAGGTCTGCCATGCCAAGTGTATTGCGATGCATCCACCCTCGGTATAGCAGGCATTCTCAAACAAGTTCACCCTGACGGGAACGTATATCCAGCTCAGTATTTCAGCCGAACATTGCGCCCACACGAGAAAAACTACTCCATCTCTGAACTTGAGTGCTTAGCAATCGTTGAGAGTGTGGAGAAGTTTCGCATCTATCTTATGGGCAGAAAATTTACTATATTTTCTGACCATCACGCATTGCAGTGGTTGAAAACCATCAAGAACCCGTCCGGCAGACTGTTTCGATGGAGTTTACGACTATCGAGTTACGAATATGAGGTCCGCTACATAAAAGGAAAACTACAATATGAAGCAGATCTCTTGTCCCGTAACCCGTTTTGTGGATTCTTGGACGCCACCCTTATCAAGACACACCAACCTCCTCCATCGAAAGAGTCTACTTTGACCATTGATCGTAATGGATTACATACAGTTTCCCGAAAAGGTGTAACCAAGATTATACTTCCAAAACCACTCATACAACAACTCTTACAAACAGTACACACACAATACAATCACCCCGGTATTTCCCAAATGTCACGAATCATCTCCACACAATATTACTGGCAAGGTATGTCAAAAGATATTAAACAAAAAGTTAAGACCTGTCCCACCTGCCAATTAACAAAACGTCCAGTAGGACCCACTTACGGAGAATTAAGTCAACCTCCGGAATCTAAAGAACCCTTCGACCTTTTATCTCTGGACACCATAGCAGGATTTGCCAAATATGGCAACACCAAGATATACCTCCATGTGGTAGTCGATCATTTTTCACGCTACGCGTGGGCTTTTCCATCTAAATCCACCAGTACCACCACCTACCAACAGGTACTTAAGCGAGTATTCCAGGATGGTTCTCCAAAACGCCTTCTTACGGATAGAGCCCCTGCCTTCACTTCACCCAAATTTCGTAGTTTTCTCCTTAATAGAAATATTCACCCGTTAATCACAACCAGCAACAACCCACAAGCCAACGGCCTATGTGAACGCCTGAACGCCACCCTCACGGGAAAACTTAGGTTATTACACCTAGAAAATCCTAAGGTCGCATGGACCAAGTTGGTCAAGAAGGTTACACTTATATATAACAAGACACCCCACTCTACCACAGGTTTTCCACCCATATACTTAATGTTTGGTATCCTACCCCCAGAAATCTCGAATCATAACACACCGTACCCAGATATCGACAAAGCTAGAAAAATTGCACACACACGCACACAAAACAAACATTTACAAGACAAAAACATTTATGACCAACGACACAAGCAACCACATTTCGCAGTAGGTGATCTAGTGTTAGTAAAATTATATCACCACCCAAATACAGGGAAACTTGCGCCATATTTCACAGGACCTCACACAATATTAGAAATTATTTCACCAAATGTGGTCCGCATAGATCGACCAAATCAACCACTTCAAAGAGACACTGACACAATCCACGTCAACAAACTTAAACTGTATACAGAAAAAATCCGTTATATATCACCACCCGCCGTTAGCACATATCATATAAAGCACAACCCCAATTACACGTTCCCTTTCAAACATTTAACACCCGAATTATTCCCAACAGAGTCATTAAGGTTCAAACCCACCAGCAGCGAACCTTTCAGGCATTTAGACCCTGCCATTTTTGCAACAAGACGATTTGCATCACTCTTCCCCGATGTTAAAAACTGCAAACCTGACAACCAGCTCAATCATATCACACCACTCCCTAAAGATATCAAACAGGAGAACTGCGAACCTACCAATCATTCAAATTCTACAATTAATAAGGTTCAAGCAAATATTTCAGAGTCCCCAGTTACAAAAATATGGACGAACATGGGGCAATATCCTATCTTTCATCTGATTTTTATCCTTTGTTTGTTAGTTCTACCATACAACTGTATCCCAATTTTAATCATTAATTACTTGTTTATCTATACCATGCCCGCTCATAAAATCTTCGAACTACAAGAGGCAGTTTTTAATTTTGGACAAGCATTTATAAAACTTCTCATAATTTTAGGAACCATTTTTGCAGAAAATCTAAATAAACTCCGAAGAGATAGCAGTAACTGAAAAGATGACCAACCAATGTCGGAGAAGTCATACTCCAAAAACAAGACCCGAGCCACACCCCAAAATAAATAGACGGCAGGAAATGAGAATTTTGAGACACCGCGACAGGAAGTGTAGTCCGCGGCGATAAATTCGGCCTATGCAAACAAAGCGGAGCGCCTCGTCCGATCTCCAATTTCATTCCCTCTCTTTTGCCCGACACACCCCACTTCCGTATCTCTAATTACAATGAGAAGGTCCCCTATTGAGGTCAACTGGGAACCTCGCTATGCCACCGATTTTTGATTCCAGTTCGAGTCTACATATCGATTTTTATCATCCAATTCCACATCCACAAGACAACACATAGAACTCGCTCACACATTTCTTACACAACAGACTTCTAACATTTTTTCACAACACACACAAAGATAAAAATTACACATAAAGGTTATATAGATTTCCATGTCTCCTGTACACATAGCATGAACGCACTTGAGGGGTAGAATCACGTTTTCACCTAAGTGTCGCTACAGATGAGACAAAAAATTTATAGGGCATAATTGAGCAATTAAAAAATTTATAGGGCATGTAGATACCAAAGGGTTCAAACCAATACACCTTATTTTTCATATTAATCATTTTCATTATTTTCTCTCAATTAAAAATGTAAATATTTAATCAATTTATCAATTTATTCAACTTAACATCACTTTTAATCATTAATTATCATATATTTACCACTTAGTTATGTTATCATAGTTTCCAATCAACAAAAACTCATTGATTTTCTTTCAAAATTGGATATTATATTTCATTTTGATTTACAAAAACATTCTTTTTTTTCTATATTTTTTTTTCACCATGCAACCAAGCATTTACTTTGATTTCTCCCAACTTTTATATTA
The DNA here is from genome assembly GCA_030710605.1 of Cordylochernes scorpioides. Taxonomy (NCBI): domain Eukaryota; kingdom Metazoa; phylum Arthropoda; class Arachnida; order Pseudoscorpiones; family Chernetidae; genus Cordylochernes; species Cordylochernes scorpioides. The sequence continues at coordinate 195,452,293 of CP092863.1, read as the reverse complement.
TTTTTTGATTTCCTCCAACTTTTTATTTTTAATTATTTTTTGATTTCTCAAAAGCCCTAATAAAAATCCCTCGTTTTCCATTCCCAATTTCGAGCGAGAATAGGGTTAGGCATTTTTCTTTTTTTTTTTTTCACCATGCATCAAGCATTCACTTTGATTTCTTTCAACTTTTTATTTTACTTTGATTTCTCAAAAGACCTTATGAAATTTCCTCGAATTCTTTTCCAAAATTCGAGCAAAAAAGTAACTAGGCATTTTCCCTTATCACCATGCAACAAAACAATTGTTTTCAACCAAACACATTCAATTTTGATTTCATTCAACTATTTTTATATTATTTTTATTTTGATTTCAAAAACCTTAATAGAACTCCCTCGATTTCATTTCCTATCTCGAGTAGAATTCGTTTAGGCGCATTTTCTTTTCTTTTTAATCCACTATGTACCATAACATTCATTTTGATTTCTTACAATTAAAAAACTTTTGATTTCTATTAATTATACTCAACCTATATCATCAACACCATTCTATTTTACTTTTATATCACCAGCAATGCTTGTATATAGCCCCTCAATACCCACAACTAATTTTCCCACAAAATTATTTTTCACTTTACAGAATTCTCTCAGGCTAACCCCTTCTTGAATTCTTCACATGTAGGGGGCGCATCTGTCATAATTTGTATATAATTAAATGCAACCCCGACCCACTATGTATGTACCATGTATGATTTTCAAAGACTTAATAAAGAACAAGGTAACTGGAGGAAAGCAAGTAGCAATAAGACATAGGAAGTAGGCCTAAAGCTGGCACGACTATTCTTGGCACCCCTGTGTCAATATTGCAGGGGCAAAGACCGGACGTATCTAGTGGCCGCAGAAGTTATATTAGTCAAGAAGCACTCAATACTTCCTGACAAAGCAGGTGGTATCTGGTGACCAGAAGTTGTAAATGTTAAGCTAACACCCAATATTTCCGGCAAAGACAGGACGTATCTAATATCCGCCGAAGTTATAAGCGTCGAGCTATCCAACACTTCCTGACGAAATCGGATATATCTTCCGGCAAAAACAACACCAAAGGAAACCGCCGGCCAATCAGAAGACAGCACCTAAATAGGTCGACCAATAGGAAAAGATCATGTGATCATCTCTCAACCAATCAGAAAGAAACTGTGTCTTGGTGTAAAATCGAAAAGGAAGAATGGGCAGTTGTTCACTCGCTCTCGCCGAGTTCGGACCTAGTAGTGATTTCGCTCTCAACAAGGTAACATCTACTCTCGAGACCTTCCCGCTCACCCCATAGCTAAGTCAATCACCGCCATGTGATCAGATAATTAATAAGTCAAATCGCTCAGCTCTTCTCAAGCTTTCTTTCCTCCAATCCAGTTGCCTTTCATTTTCAAACCCCATCACGTGTCCTGATTATTCCTAACTGTATGCTACAACTTCCACTCAAACGACTGCGCTTCAATCAAATCTCACCATTCGCATCCAACAACAAGAAATTCCGCAACGATATTGCCACATGCATTTATTTAGGGAGCGACCCGCTCCAACACAATAGTTACATAAATAGCGAGTGGGGGGGGGGGCAAAGGTGGCGTGACCGTAGCCAACCAATAGGAGGGCGCCATTCCAAAGAAAAAGCAAACGGTGACAGAGAGAGATGACTGATTAGGAGATGAGGAAAGACGCTCGTAACTGTATATAGAATTTTACTATCTAGCTACTACTATATATGGTGGAGAGAAATTTGACAAAGCCAAATGTGTATCATTTTTCGATATTTCGTCGAAGGAATTTAACTAGAGACTTTGCAAAAATGTGACGAATGTTTAGAAGTGATTCCCAATCATTTCTAAATAGAGTAAAACAGGTTTAAACAAACCGGACAAATATTCCCTTATAAGCCCAATATTAGCGTCACCCATTAGTGAACCAAAAGTTCAGTCCAATTGAAATTCGCTATAGTAAGGTTTTACTGTGTTTCCGCTTTTAATGAATTGACATTACAATTATACGTTGATTTAAGCCACTATGTCATATAATGTACTACAAATTAATGTTCAATTATGATCCAATCTAATTATTGTTCTCCCCATTAGCCCATCTTTTCCAATGTTTACCATGTTTTCGAAAGTACGGTTTCATAGAATAATTGTAGCCATAACTTAAAAACTTTAGCATTTCTGATTAATCATCGAAAACAATTATCCAAGTTCTTTTTTATTTATTTATTTATTTATTTTTTGAGATATTTTTGGTTTCGGGGAAAAAGTCTACATACTGATGCTGGCACATACAAAAATAAAACTAAACCCTCTTCTAAGGTATTGGAAAATTTCCCAAAATGACAAGAGTAACTAGATCTTCTCCGCTAAGGTGACCCATTTTCTTGAGAAAAAGAGCAACCAAAAAAGGATAATAAATTTCCGACCGCTCAGACATAGGAGGAAAGTGGTGGGAGGGACTAAATAAATAATGATGTTTCCCCCTCTTTGCTACAGAACCTCTGATGGCAATATATTGATATCTCGTTGGCACAATTCTTACTTTTATATAGATTAGTGAATGTGTCTAGCACATAAGATTTTTTTATAAACAAAACCTTTCGCTTTATTAACTTTAACCTCAAGCCTTCAAGCTCTCACTCTTCAATGGGCAAAAAGCAATTAGAGTGAACGTGGCGTATCGTGATGGAACTCACTATGGATTTACAAGATTAAATAAATGATTGAAGCCATAGTGAGGTCCACCACGTTCATCCTAATCGCCTTTTTGCTTATCGAAGAGCGAGAGTTCATAAGCTCGCAAGTTAATAAAAGAAACTTATTGCGAAAGGATTTAACTTTATAATATTTATTGCAATTTCTTTATTTTTTACATTCTTTTTAGATGTATAAATTCCACAAATTACATTCTCTCAAAATGAATATACTTGACTTAGTTCTAATATTGGTTTATAGAAAAATTAAATTGTTTGATCGAGTTATAATGATTAAAAAAAGCATTATTATTTTCTAAAGGCATGTGGGACTAACATCGGTTCAAAATCACATTAATAGGTACCGCTCAGCAAGAGCAACCTAGTTCATGATAATTGAAACAGTGAATAATATGTGAAGGTTGTTCACATATTAAACAAAATGTTAACGCGGGATTCAATCCCGGTTCATGACTGTCGGGAATCGAGGGTGTTACCCACTCGTCCACCGACTTTATTATGTTGTGGGACTAACATAAAAAAATATATAGCATATAACAATTTTATATTTCCAGTATATGGTCTGTAGAAATAGTTTTCATTAAAAAGAAGAACACTTATAATTTTTTCTTAATTTTCAACAATTAAAGAACCAAGATGTTCAACTTGCAAAGAGTGTTTCTGAATTGACAAAAGAGGATGCCGTTGCACTTTGTCACCGACCCGAAACCGCTAAAAGAAAATAAACCTTGACACCAACATCGATGTGTGGTGGATGGAAGACAAACGAATCTGCTAGATTTCAGAAATGTTCTATAGATGGCGTATTGGTTTTGCATATATTTTGAGACAGGAGAGCCTATCTGTTTTTGAGATCATTATATAGGGTATGAAACTACTATACCTTTCTTCTTTGACATCATTTTCTTCTCGGTAAAATATCCAGTCATCTTTATAAGCATAGACAACCTTGAAAAAATCCGACGAATTGCCCATCGAAAAAAATATCGGTAATAATAATTATGATATGCTTCGAGTCTTAGAAGAATACTTATTATGGAATGCTGCATTTTTTTCCACAACTCTGTGAATCCAAGCCACATAACAAAATATGGCGCTCTGCTATATGAAAAAAAAAATCTAGTCTTAGCGGTCTCGGGATATGCTCTTTTAATTTTTAAAACAAAATATTTGGGACAATCCAGGAAAAATGATCAAGTTTCTGAGACATCATCAATTTATCGAGCTGATCCCAGCAGATTATATCCTGTATAGAGAGAATAGGCAACAACAACACATTTTCAAGAAGATTAGAAGATACATCAAGGCATTTTATTTTTAAGATTGCCTCCATTTTTCATTTAATAATGCAGCACATGTCGCGAACATGTAGGATTACAATTATGGTTTTGAGGAATAGGCGGCTTTAACAAAACTGCAGCTAACTTCGACCAGGTAATTTTCTAAACACAGAGAACGCGTATTTTAATATTGGAACACATAGCAGCATGCTTAAGACTTCCCAAATAGAGATCACGTGATGGCAAATTAAATCTGATTTAAAGCCTGGGTGTTTTTCCCCGCAGCGGGAGTAAAGCCAGTTTGTGAAGGCCTCCTCCACCCCGAGGCCCCCTCAAGGCCCCTTGTTGCCCCTCCTCAACGTGCGGACTACTTCCTCCTCCAACTTCTAGGGACATCCTGACACCAGCAGCGACAAAGTTTGGCGACTCCTAAATTACAAGTACCTATGGTTCAAACGTTAATTCTGTACCAGATTTGATAGCTAAACACGTACTACAAGATTTCGTGTGTTTTCTTGCACGGAATTGGTATCAATAGGTTTAAATTTATAAATTCAATTGCCATCTATCGATAAAACTACTGGCAATATGTTTCTTTTTTTTAAATAATATCATCAAATATCATCTCTAATTTGGCGAAACCGCTGAGAAGGTTCACCACTGATGAGTCAAGCCCTCGCATTCAATAACTTTTATCATTGTAGTAAGGTCTGTAGAGATCATTTTCTGATATTATTAAAGAAAGAAACACATTGCCAGTAGTTTTGATGGCTACAAATTTTATCAATAACTTTATCAAAATCTTTAGTTATGCAGATTCTTCTGAGATACACAGAAAAGGAGTGGGGGAAAGAGGGAGAAAAATTCGAATCTACAATTTTATATGGGATATAACAATGGAGCTATAACTATTTTGATAGATACATAGATTATAGGTATTCTCCTGTTCTCTCTGTTTTTTTTTTTTACATACAGATTCTTGTAAGTAATGAGTGGGTTTGATTTTTATAAATCAAATCGATTTCATTATCTAATCTGAAAAAGAAGAAGCACATGCTGATACCTATATGTTTAAATACCATTTCCTACTGTGGTTGTGTAAGTAATTTGCTGCTCTTTATGAGGATATGCTCAGGTGAATAAATCAAATATTTTACACGTGGATTCTGATATTTTCGTGACCCATCTGAAGATTACTGGTGACATTCTTGCTGTCGACTATAATGGAAAACTTGAGTCTCAATCAGCAACTACCAAATACTTATTACAAAAGGTATATTTTCTTTCCTAAAAAAAATCCTAAATTGAAAAGCCAACTATTATCATTATTTTATTATAAAACAACTAACCTTATTTTATAAAAATGAAGTCAATTTTGAGAGAATTAGGAACATGGAATTCCACCATTACGTTTTCCTTTATTATATTTTCTATTAAGAGAGGTAAAACAATATATTACATGCATTGTACTGTATACAAGTTCCGTTTCAAAATTTTCAAAGCCCTCGTTCTCTCTCTTCGGCTGAGGAATTTTTGCATAAGTTGAAAGATCTTGTTGTTGTTGTTGCTTATTCCTCAAGTGGTTTAGACGATCTCCATTAGGTCTCATTGTCTCAGCTTTTCTATTATAGTCCTGGGGTTTTCCCAGAGGTATTTTTTGGAGGATTTGATAAAATTCAATAGATGTTCAGGACTGGTTGGTTGGGAATCGCATTTGGGGCATTTCGGGAATGTTTTGATTTTTCCATTAAATTTGAGCATTCTAAGATCTCCTGCTCGTAATCTTGAAATCGCCGTTTGTTCTTCCCTAGTAAGGGTGTGGAAAGAAGATTCGTTAGGAATGAGAGTGTACCAGGGGTGGTTTAGGGTGGATTTACAAAGAGAGGAGTTTTTTTGTTTGTGGAAGGAAGAAATTTCTGAATAGGTGAGTTGGGAGTTTTCAGGCTGGCCGTTACAGAGATGATGTCTGAAAGATCTTAATAAAGACTTATGTATATATGTAACATATATCCGGGTTATTAATCGAGTTTTTCTCAGACATAATACAAAATTATATATGAAACTGCCTTTGTGTCATTTTGACAGTCCAAATTTGACAATTGAATTTATAAATTTAAAGATATTGATACCAATTCCGTGCAATAAAACACGAATTTTTATTATTATTATTATTTACAGAACCAAATACGCCCTTTTATATAAACTTGTCTTAATTAGGTTTTATCCTGTATATAATCTGCATTATTATTATTATTAAACGTATAAATAGCTTTAACTTTTTACTGTTTTCCTTTGTAGATTCAGTGGCGAATCCGTGTATATAAGATTATATGTCTTAATAAAGTCTTGTGCGTGTATATTACATGCATTGATAAACCCGTATATCTTTTATATCTTTCTCTCTCACCCATTTTATTTAAGCCACACTTCATGTAATTCTAATGAAATATTATCGATATAGTCAAAAGATGTTCGCACATTTGAAAAACCATACACAATCCTATCTATATTTAATAATAAATGATTGATAAAGTCTTATTTGAACCCGTAGTACAATGATAGTACAACCCGCGGGGAAAAATTGATTAAATATTTCCTAAAACATATTTGACAAGAAATATTTTGAAATAAATATAACGATCATTTTTCGGATCACTTAACGGTTACTTTTCCAAATTGCTCCAATACGCGCCAGCTATCTGTAGAGGAATTTATTACGAATATTTGTTCCAAACAATATTCTTCAACAATTCTCGGCCTGTTTTTTATCAAATCTTATTTCCGTCTGAGTACTTCGTCACGTTGGAGTCATTATCCATAGTGGATCTCTGGAGCAGGATGTCGAATTATTCAGTGTTCATTTGTCCTGTTTTAACTTCTTCCCAATACTGGACCATTCTTTGACACTATCTATCTATTTCTTTCTTAGTTTACGCATTCCTTCATTCCTTCATTTCCACATGGTCAAAAAGCATTCTCCTGATGATCTTTGGAGTACGTTTATAGGAAGAGCGCGTGTTTCCCCAAATAATAAAAGACTTTTAGAATTCTAATAGTAGAGAGTTGTAGGTTATTGTACAATGAGTAAATGGCATTGTAGAGCAGGAAACATGTCTTTGCAGTTACAATATTTGTGAATATAGTTAGGTGTTACCAGTTCTTTCTTTGTTTTCTATCTTTTCCTTCATTTTTTTCCCGAGATGTATCCGTCTAACAGAGTCCAAAATAAATCTGATAATTCCTGAAGCACATTCATCGAGAAATGTTTCATTTTCTTTGAATATTTAGCGTTTATATCATTTTTGTTCATCCCAAATAATACCAACTAATTGGAAATCTGATGATAGAGGGTTCTTGTACAATGAGGACACTACACATTGTAGAGAGCGCGGTGCATTTACAAGGTTTGTACGGGTAATTCTGTTACTTGTGTATATGAATGAAGTTATATCCTTGATAGTCGAGGTATTTTGACAGCTTCATTTTTTTCTGTTAACTTATCAGTCACCTGCACCTTCCTGTATGAACCCATTTTGCTCCCATCAACCGGGAAATACAAGGTTGTCCCAAAAGTTCGTAAACACTTGGAAAAAAATTGAATTTAGATAAATAAATTATATGAATATATATTTGGAATTTGTTGCAGGTGTTTACGAGCTTCCGAGAAAAAGGCTCTTCAACGGACCTAAACACTACAAGAGCATTTATTCCCCTCCTGGAGTTTGGAGCCCAATATAAGGAGGGGAATTAGAGCTCCCCGTCGTAGGACGAGTGTTCTGGCGCCCGCCGTCCAGGACGCCTATTCTTAACATCCACAATATGAGATCGAATCACGCTTTTGGCACTTTTTATGAATAAAAAATTGCTTCAATGGTCGCCGATTATTATAGAAGTCCTACTCCATTAGTGAGTGCAAATAACCAAAGTTGTGTAATAGTCGAACTGCGTATAAGTTAAACGCTAATATTCATTTTAAATATAAATATTTGAAAGCAATTTCTACAGACTCCTTACTGCAATCGATTAAAATTGAAAGAGAGAGAGAAGGGAACATGGCTTACCAGCAGCAAACCCTCCCAGTGGTTTCGTCAGTTTAATCCCCAGACTGAATTTCGTATATACCTTGCATTTGTTATAGAATGTGCAGTGAATGGGAGTTTTAAAAGAACTATGGACATATGCATATAGGACTGTGGAAACTATGTCTATATTAAATATTTAATGCATCGAGCTTAACACGTTTCAAAAAGGCACCGAAGATTTGACGGAACACATTGACGGAAAGAAAAAAAAAAACGATGCGATGAGAGCCAAGTTTAACTGTCAAATTGATTCTTGGAGAAAGTTATATCCAGTATTTCCCACTTATAAAAGCTGGTGGTAAGCACACACACAAACTGTAAAAAAATATTGATTTAAATAGGCAATGACAGTTTAAAATGATTTATTAACTTCTTGCCAATTACATAGGTGCACAGAGAACTCACAATTATCGTTACAATGATAAGATGATGTGAATAATTAACATATAAATGCTATGTACAATGATTATGTACAAGGTGAGTACAATGGGATATCGTCACCAGCGACACCTCGCATTTCTTGGCCATAATGATTTAAATAGATACAAAAAACGTATTGAAAGGGTCCACATATATATGCCGTTTAGAAGAATGAGGGAAGACAAACGTAAAGATGACAAGATTTATTTTAATCCAAACAACAACAAAATGATAAGGAGGCAATAAGAGGATTGTGCTGAGTAACAAAATGACAAATTTAATAATCCGTTGATTAAAAAAACACATTCTTTACAATACACTTAAGAAAATAAATAGGCTATTATGCAAAAGATTTCAAGATCATCCAAGCGTCAATAAGAGAAATTTGCGGGTTTTGTTCTTATTCCAATACCATTATATTAAGTCAATGTGTAGACATCAACTTTCGATTACCATAACTATATTGAAAGATTATAAACTCAAAAGAAGCTTCTTCTATAGATCATGTTTATTTTGCTAGCTTTTGAACGACATCCCTCTTCAAAGGGCGTAAAGACAAGGTGTGATGTGAGATGCGTGCAATTATATAGACGTACATTGAGAGCCAAGATATATGTATATATATGTATCTATATGATATATATATCTTGGCTCTCTCAATGTACGTCTATATAATTGCACGTATCTCACATCACACCTTGTCTTTACGCCCTTTGAAGAAGGATGTCGGTCAAAAGCTAGCAAAATAAACATGTTTTATAGAAGAAGCTTCTTTTGAGTTTATAATCTTTCAATATATTAAGTCAATGTGTGCGACATTTTTTTGTTTATCGCTATTGAGATATGATATATATTCTTTCACCATTTTTATTTCCCACTTTCTCCGTTTTGTAACCCCAAGGAGAATCCTCTGTAAGACCTGTGTGTCTTAATAAAGGCTTTTGTGTGTGTGGTGTGTGTGTGTGATATGATAACTGTGCTGTGGAGGTCACTTGTGATGAAAGTTCTGAAATGAACAGATCTGACTCGGTGAAACCTGAGATAAGAAATCTAGAATAATTAGAGTGCATGGAATTTCTTTCTCGCTCTTTTTCCCCAACCCTTCTTTGTATCTCTCAGTAGAGAATATGTACAATAGGTATATAAGACTAAATGTCTTAAGAAATGTATTGAGGTAGTGCATAATGGCACTTTTGTAGTCCTTGATGGCTTTACATTATGAATAACAAAAGTTTTATGCTCTTTATTTACTAATTGTAAAAAAAGTCAAATAGGGGAAACAAGAAGGTATATTATAACAAAAGTACCACCACCATCAACAACAAATCGAGTAAATGGCGGGTCAGGCGAAACTTGGTGGCACTTTTGGAAGTCCATTTAGAAGGTTTAAAATTTATTAGACCGCAGCAGTCAATTAAGACTTAAGTTGGTAACTTTCCAACTTACTTCACGAAATGACGGTTTCTTTGTACACTCGGGACTCTACTAGCTCTCTTTGGTGGGATATCTCGGTGTGGAAGTGGGAACAAATTAGGTCTCTTAGTATTTTATAAGTTTTAAAAGAAAAAAAAAAGTGAATTTATCATTATTATCAGTGCTAATTATTCTGTTATTTTATATAAAGAAAAAAAATCGTATCTATACAGAAATCAGCGCTAATAATGCTTATAAATTCACATTTGTCAGATAGATGTGTGCTTCTGTTCAAGGAACTTCAAAGAACTCTATCTTATTTAGAAACTTCGATATTTAGATAGTATTCAAAAAAACATATTATTCTCTTCCAAGAAAAAGTATCTCCCCTGATCGTGAAACTGAAAGTTGATGGTGGTTTGTGTCATCTATCAGTATTTCTATCAACTAATCGTTGATTTTAATTTGATTACCATTCAATAATATTGGACAAATACTCTTTCTTTGATAAGGCAAGACAAAGTCAAATACGTACGTATTTTAGGCTGTTGGCTCTCATCAGCGTAGTGCAGACCAAACTCAACAAACAAAAAGGTTGCTCTTACAAACTGTCTAAGGAGGATTCGTCTTTTTTATTTCTAACTATAAATTTGTCAGCTATCGATAAATTTGTATTAATAACTTTCTTTGGCAATGTGTTTATGATTATATATATACTAGCCGAATGACCCGGGCAACGCCCGTGTTTTACCCGACTGTAGATGTTACAACGGTGATCCTTAGGTCGCTGGTTCAAATCCGGCTCGAGGGAGCCGGCAAGCACGTGACCTCCCTGTGCGCGCGCATCCGTGACAGAGGCCGATGAGGAAAGACGGTCGTGACTATATATATATATATATAATCAAATGTTATCTCTGCAGACCTTACTGCAATGATTAACATTTTCGAATAAAAGGGCTCACACACATCAGTGGTGAATCCTCTCAGCGGTTTCGCCAAATTGATCTCCAGACCGCTCTACTATTGTATTGAAATGTTTCTCATATATACCCTGCATTTACTAAGGAAGACAGCTTAGGTGTATTAAGGGAACCTATTTTATAATTTTTATTTCACCATCTCCTCACATTCTATTTTGTCTATTTCTTCATAGAATTTATAAGTTTGTTATTAGTTTAAAAAAAAAAAGGAAACATCCGATGTTATATAGTGAAGGATGTAGCGAGGTACCTCGTATCAATGTATTAACATTTATCAAAGCCAGAAAACATTTAGAACAGCGTCTTTTTAACCTTTTTTTTTCTTGCCCTTCAGAGTAACAAAAATAAAAAGAAATTGCCGAAAGTTTTTAACAAACTAAATTTTATTTATATAGAGAATAGCTACATAATTCCTTTTTAAAAATATAAATCTTCAAATTGTGGCATTAACGAAACAAAATGTTTGTTATTAATATAATGAATAAGAATTGTAAATTTTTCAATGCGTGCGAACAGGTAAAACTCTCCCTGAGAGGACTGGTTAGAATTATCCCCAGAACGGCGGTTGAGAACCACTGTTCTCGGGAATAACTTGTTTCTCAGGAAGTAACAAAAGCTTACATAACGTTTAGACAAGGTCGGCCGGCGGTGAACAACAGAATCAGTTCGTTCAATATCGAGCTTATATATAAGCTAGGAGGGAGAAGGTTTCCTATAAATGGTATCCAGCCCTTTGTTTTTATTTCTTCCCATGTTTTCCATCTAAAAGCAAAAAGTGAATCATTGAACGATATTTCACTTTATCCATCTTAGCCTGAACAACGTGGCACAACTCACTGACACGGCTGTCAAATCAAGACAAACTCGTGAATTAGTGCGAAATTGAAGAATGCCAACCTATGGTGGTTTATTACTTTAGCAAAGCCATCCGTCTCTAGAAACAGGTACTTATTGAGAAATGTACTCATTGCCTTCATGACTACAGTTAAATATTTGGTTTAACCAATTTGAAAGAGTTTGCACATCTGTATTTGACGAGGACCGCTCAGGATGCCTAACAGATGTTTGATGAAATCATGGAAAAAGTAGTATAGACCATATATGAACACGTTTCTCAATAAGTACCTGTTTTTAGAGACAGATGGCGTTGCTAAAGTAAGTTACTACCATTGGCTGGCATTATTTAATTTCGCACTGATTCACGAGATTTTTTTTAATTTGGCAGCCGTTTGTTTCATTGAGTCGTGCCACGTTATTCAGGCTAAGACGAAGAAAGTACAATATCGTTCAATGATAAACTTTTTGCTTTTAGATGGAAAAACACGTGAAGAAATAAAAACAAAGAGCTGGATGCCGTTTATAGGAACCCTTCTACCTTCATGACTAGTTAGATATTGATTTAGCCAATTTGAAAGATGTTGAACATCAGTATTTGACGAGGATCGCTCAGCATGTGGATGAAATCATGGAAAAAATTCACGACATTACTCTCTCAGATTGACGGATGAAAATGGGTGAAGTAATAGATACCATAGGTGTGTCTGTCAACGGGAATGGCTGTTGTTGTCGTGTCCAATGAAGAGCCTCAGATGTCTCCAAGCATCTCTTTCACAGTAGTCGCAATGTCCTCTACCTGCTGCTGTTCTGGGTCTATGTCAATTTTCGGCAAGGCTGCGGCCATTGCTGGGCATGAGAATGTGGGTAGGTGTTAGTTCCACACCAGGACAACAGGAATGGTATTTCATAGTTTATACATGAAATGTTGTCGACCTGATGGGTGCTAAGATCGCTCACAGCGGACAACCACAAACGACTTTCAAATGTTTGTAATAATTTAAGCAGATGTGGTTACACAGAAGAAGACAATAGTTTCTATTTACTCTTTCCAGAACCCATTAATCTCAGCGTTTTCTATCAAACTCATCTAATTCTATTATGCCTGGATTATATGGCGATATAGGAGGCGAGGATTCTAAGCATGACTTATAAAGAAGAAGAAGGAGAAAAGAAAGACCCTGACCTAACGGATGTTCCTTCGCACTCGATGACCTACTTTCTGAAGCCCGCGTCGAAAATATCAATTTAGTTCCAAGCTCCCTCCCCTTGCTTGTGCAGGAAGTTGTTAGACTTGGCTCACGTATAATTACCCGCCACGCCGAGTTAAACAGCCTCATTAATGTTTCTCCTCACATGAGGTTAAACGATATATTGAAAAAAAGGTTAAAGCAGCAAACCGAAAGTACAAACATATAATAACGTGTGAAATATAACGAGAGAGAACAGGTATTTCTCCATTTAATCTGTAAAAAATACTTTGAATTTCATCACGCACATCCTGAAGACATGTATGTAAGAAGTGCGGAAAGCCAGCTGTAAAATGTTCTATAACATCATTGATGAATAGAAGCTAGATTTTCTGTTGTTTTACAAAATAATAATAAATGCGATATAAAAAAAGTAAAAGGCATTTCCTTATACTTTCAGTTACCCGATAAGGAAATGCTTCTTTTTTTTTTATTTATGAACCTTGTCCCAGTACAATATCAAATTTGTACTATTTTTTTTAAAGATATAAAGTATTATAATCGATATATAAAACGGTATATTTTTTCCTATAGATTTCACTATATTTGACCACAAAATATGTCTCCGTGAAAAAAAAAATCTAAATAAAAATTGCCGAAAAAAAAGTCCGCGGAAATTGAAGAAATGAAGAAAACGTGAGCACTTTGGGAAGGCAATTAGAGGAGTATGATTGGTTAAACAAACAAGAAACATTACACAGGATGACAATTATATTCAATAAATAAAACAATGAAGTTTGAATTTTTAGTTTTCCTCTTTTGAAAGATTAAAAGTGTGTGATAGTACAAGGGAAAAGACTCATAAAACAAACAAGAAGAATCAAACGTCACACTAAGCTCTGATCTCACAATTAACAATTAAAATATATATGCGCGCCACTCTATATATAGATATATATAATAATCTTTACACACGCAAACCTTGACAACCCTTTTACCTTTTAGACTTGAATCGAAAACTATCCCATCCTTATCAAAGATAATGTTAACAGTAAATGTGCTGATTCTAAAACCATTCCATTTTATCAAAGATAATGCTAAAGGTAAATGTGCTGATTCTAAAACCATTCCATCATTATCAAAGATAATGAATGTTAAAGGTAAATGTGCTGATTCTAAAACCATTCCATCATTATCAAAGATAATGCTAAAGGTAAATGTGCTGATTCTAAAACCATTCCATCCTTATCAAAGATAATGCTAAAGGTAAATGTGCTGATTCTAAAACCATTCCATCATTATCAAAGATAATGCTAAAGGTAAATGTGCTGATTCTAAAACCATTCCATCCTTATCAAAGATAATGCTAAAGATAAATGTGCTGATTCTAAAACCATTCCATCCTTATCAAAGATAATGCTAAAGGTAAATCTGCTGATTTGTAAATCTTCCCAAGAGAATGCTAATGGTAAATGTGTTAATTCTAAAACCATTTCATCCTCATTAAAGAAAGTGCTAACGGTAAATGTGTTGATTCGAAAACCATTCCATCTCATCAAGAGGACCATCTTCGAGACAAGGAAGAGGGAAATTCCCACACCAACAGGATCCTCCAATTTCACATCGCGGTCTATTATAGATGCCCGAGCAAAATAAACCGGAGCCCTAGATATGGATGGGTAGAGTCGGGTTGCAGAGACACCGCTAGAGGACATGTCGCAATACTTGCCCGTCCAATGGAACAAGCGCAGTACACTTTAGGTAGTGGAAATATGAATTATAATCATTATTAGCCGCCATTTCTTGTATTTTAAAAGAAAAGAAATACAAGAAATGGTCAACACTTGCTCTACTAGACTGCTATAATTATTATATAGTCTATTTGAAATTTTATTACTTTTGTTATATAACTAAATTTCTAATTTTCCGTACAATGAAATTCTGTAGGAGCAAAGTGAAAAATAAAGGAGATATTGCTGGATCTCGCCAACTTTGTGGCAAGACCGACGTTTCAGCGAACAACTGTTTTCAAGGTGCCAGGTCTCGAGATTCTGTCTATTTAAGGATAAATGCAAAATATTAAAAACCGCGATGTGTATAAACAAATTAAAGCTGTGAATTAAAATGTCCTAAAATTGATCGAAGAGAAAAATGGCATAATGGAGACGATTGAGGAGGAGAATCAAGATCTTATGGTATGTCGGACATCTTGTCCGATACTCGGATTGGATAAATTGCTGGAGGAATGTATGGAAAGAAGACTGAGTAGAAGGAGGATGAAAATGGATTTCTTGGACAATTACGGTAGAAGAACCTACGATACCATCAAAAGACTAGTTATAGAAAGGAAGCGCTCTGAAAGAACAGGGATTCTACCAGCCACCAAACTATAGCTTGAGGAGAAATACAAGGTTGTTCCAAAAGTTCGTAAACATATTATGGTAGAAAAATATGCAAAAAAAAAATAATAATAAATGTGTAAAATTGATATAGGACCGACATCCCACTCTCTAAAAAGTCTGAAAATCAAAACTATATAAAATGAGTCACATAATACACGAAATGTGGTAAAACTACTACTATGGTTTGAACTAGAAATAAAGTATATTTCGGGAAAGACCTTTTTCAGCCAAAAAAAACAAACAGCAACAAAAAAGTGATAACCAAGATAATATAGAGAAAATAGAGGTAACCCGGGCTCCTGGAGCATAAATCGCCAACTACCCGGGAGATAATATATGTCTTAAAATATTATCCTAGACAGATTCGTTAACATCTTATCAAAGACCGTTTCAGATCCCAGGACTCCTAATTTACACAAAATGAGTTATTTAGTTTACTTTGAGCGCGTTTATAACAATTGATATGTAATAAAACACGCTTATGTGTTACATAATAAAAAGACAACCGGAAGAAACCATACATATATACTAAAACTAAAATAGATCCAATCTATTTTCCAATATATCAAATTAATTTCCCTCTCTATCTTTTTTTAAATTTTTTTCACCCTGCTTTTTACTTAGAAATAGCTTACACAACGACAACAACAACAACGTTTTTTAATGCTTGCATTATCTATATATTTAGATAGGTTATATAAAAATATTTTATATTGAAATAAGTATTTCAAGTTTCCTAAAAGCTCATGTCCATAGTTTGCTTAAATACCACAACTAAAATTCCACTCTTCTATGTCGCCAATATAAGCAGAATGATTCAATACAACAGTAGAGCTCTGAAAAGCGGTCTGGTGGATTAACGTGGCGAAACCGCTGTAAGGGTTTTCCACTGATGAGCCAAGCCTTAGAAATATTGTTTTTTCATCACAATAAGAACAGTAGAAAGTTAATTTTATTTAGAATAGAAAAATCCATGTTTAATAGCTTTATATCTTAAAAATAGAAATGGTTTAATGTAATAGACGCTATATGGGTGGAATATAATAACAATGCTTATTACAGGTATTATTACTGTTTTTCCTGCATGACCTCTACATTACTGCTCGGAGAATCTGTATAAGAGGTCCTAATAAAGCTTCTTGTTGTTATATAAGGGTGGAATATTGCGAAATGAACGCTGCAGTTAGGTATGGACGTAGAGTGGAACGGTCAATGATGATGACCAGGATGATGAAAGAAGAATCAATCAGCCACGAGAATCGATGGCCGCCAGGCTGAGCTGATATTGTCGCCACTCACAACGGACCACTTGTGCTCTACCGTGAGTGATGGCCCTAGATATACCTTGACTTATGTGGAGTTGCGGATTTTATCACGACATTTGGTTTGCTCTAATATGCATCGGTCGGTCATGCAATCTATACATACTTGATTAGGCCACTACAATCTATGAAAGTAAATGGGTGCACGGAGCTTTGGGGAAAAGGACTTATTCTTTCACATGTAATTGAATCGATAAGGTTGTCCCGAATGTTCGTAAAACATATTATGATTTATATTTTGCAAGTGTTTACGAACTTTTGGGACAACCTTGATAAAATTATAACAGAATCCTTATAGAAGAATGATTTAATCTCTGATGTACTACATCAAAGGTGGCCAATCAGCAGGTGGGCCAAGTTTTAGAATTACAAGGTTTTCCCAAAAGTTCGTAAACACTTGCAAAATATGAATCATAACCATAATATGCTTACGAACTTTTAGGACAACCTTGTATTTCTCCTCAATCCATAGTTTGGTGGTTGAAAGTATCCCTGTTCTCTCAGAGAGCTTCTTTTCTATAACTAGTCTTTTGATGGTATCGTAGGGTCTTCTCTATAAATTGTGGAAGAATTCCATTCTTAGCCTTCTTCTTCCCAGTCTTCTTTCCATACATTCCTCCAGCAATTTATCCACTCCGAGTATCGGACAAGATGTCCGACATACCACAAGATCTTGGTTCTCCTCCTCAATCGTCTCCATTAGGCCATATTTATCTTCGATCATTTTTAGGATATCTTAATTTCCATCAGTTCAAGGTATAAAGTTTTTTTTTTTTTCGCATTACCACAATGGCCACAAATACCGTAAACGCCTATCTCTGCGTTCACGCTCTAGATACCAGTTTTACACGTTGAGGGTCGGCTGAATTGTAAATAATTCTATAGTACCGAGAGTTTTTTTTTTTTTTTGCCACACCATTTTTTTCTTAACTCAATTCAACACTTTCCTTCGCTTCCTATCACTTAATTCCGGAGTATGACTACATGGGTTTATTCAGACGAAGGTTGTCATGAGGTAAAGATGGATAACAATGGATATTAAAAATTTGTGTCGAATCTACACTAATGTGTGAAGGAAACATAAATATTTATATAGAAACGGAATTCAGGTTGAAAGTTTGTCCGAAGAGCTCTATTCAGCAAGTGTTAGGTAGAAGTGCAGTGGGCAATAAGAATAAACCAACCACCACGAAGCCATTAGACCCGCAATTATAAGATGCGCTTCCATGTGCCAGCGATTTGTTGTATTCCCACAACTCTCTTTGGTTGCCGCTGCCCAGAGATATTTCAGCTTACAAATATGACTTTTTGTGTGAATCGTATAAAAGCACATAAAGGAGATTTTCTATTATTATTTTTTTTAAGAATAAAAAAAACATGTCGAGGAATATTTCGTTTACTTTTCAATATACAGTAGAACCTCCCTGTAAAGGACATCTAATTGTAGAGCCAGAGTGTCCTTTAGGGAGAGATGTCCTCTTACCGGAGAGTTGATAAATTGAAAAAATGGTAATTTTGCAAATGAAAACTGTCCTTTGTGGAGAAGTGTCCGCTAAAGGGAGGTTATACTGTATCAGAAAAAGGCAACAAATTTACTTAATATTTCCTTCCTATTTGTTTTATACATAATATCCAGCAATTGCCAACATTTAAAATATAATACTGTATTATATTATTTATTTATTTAGTTAACCCAGGTTCCTGGAGCCACGTACAGAAGTCACCAACTACCCGGGATGTCCTTCTGACCTAAGTCTTCTTGGTTTTATATACAATGCCAGTGGAAGTCTAATTAATGAGGTGATGCCAGGCAGATTTCTTTCCGTGGATATTTTCTAAGGTACTATATTATAGAGAATAAATGCGAAGCTTCATAAAAATTACAGGTTTTGAAAATGTTTTACTTGTGTGATAACGATGATAAGCCAACATAACGACGTTTTTTTGCTACCATAGTGTACCCAAGATAACTGGCTTGACACAAGCTATTTGTGTGGTGTAACCTATTTTCTATCAAATAACCTACTTATGCATTTAGAATAGCAAATTTTATACGAGAAATCGAGATACACATTTGAAGCCACATCTTCTGTGGCCGATATTAAATACTATCAAGGGAAATTCATACAGTAGAACCTCTCTTTAAAGGACACCTATTTGCAGAGCTAAAGTGTCCTTTAGGGAGAGATCTTCTCTTACCAGTGAATTACTAATTAGTCATAATTAATTATTTATTTTTACATAAATATTCCCTTTTCCTCGGATTTACCCAGATTAATCTATTAGTTTGATTGTCTTAATTAAGTCTTCCTGTATATAAATTTCATATTACCTTTATATGATTAGCTTAAAAAATAATAATAACAATAATTAAATGCTTATTACTGGTATTGTTACTGTTACTCCTGCATTTACCATATATTTCTACTCGGAGATTCTGTATAAGACTGAAAGGTCTCAATAAAGCTTTTGTTGTTGTCGTGTCCAATGAAGAGCCTTAGATGTCTCCATGCAACTCTATCACAGCAGCAGCAATGTCCACTATCTAAGCTTTTTGTTGTTGTAATAAATAGTAAAAATGATAATTTTGGCAATGAAAACTGTCCTTTGTAGAGAGTGAGTATACTGATATAGGTTCTACTAGTGAATTCCCCATTAATGGATCGCGCTATCCATACGCAACCAACATTTGTTGAGAAACTTGACGCGATGGAAAAAGATGAGCAATCATCCGCCTTCAAAACTGGTTTAGAAGGATGGACGAAAAGCTCACAGGAAGCCTATTTCTCTTCTCTCTTCTTCTTTCTTATCTCTACTCAATCATATTAGGGTAAGTTGTGACCCTTGATGGTATCTGTTTGACAACCATCATACCCTATTTCTAAAAGTAGGTTAAAACAAAAGTGATTTGTGTGTCTAATAAATGTTTGCCCCACCCTTATATACACCGTTTTTTAATATCAGATTAGCGACATATATAGATTAAAATAGAAAGTATTTTAACACTACTTTTAAATTTTTTAATATAAAGGCATATATTGGATCAAAATATCATTTATTTTACCAATATTTCAGTTGGCTGAACGCCAACCTTTATCAAGGTATTATAACATTTTAATGTGTGTCAACACTGACAACAAACTGAAATATTGGTAAAATAAATGATAACATATTTTGCGGAAGAGCTTTTCTCGATGCAATACCTTGAAATTATATGCATGTACCTCTACAGACCTATAAGCTTATGTCCACAGTTCACTAAACACCCCTAAGCTGCCTTCCATAGAAAATGCAGGGTATATAACAAAACCAGTCCAATACAATAGTAGAGCGGTCTAGAGATTAATTTGGCGAAACCGCTGAGAGGGTTCACTACTGATGAGCCAAGCCCTCTCATTCAATAACTCATATCATTGCAGTAAGGTCTGTAGAGATTATATTTGATGATATTTAAAAGAAACGCATTGCCAGAAAATTTATTTGTGTTAAAAAATTTATATGACTTTTTATTTAAAGATTTATTTATGGATTGCTCTATTTTCAAAACTACTTTTAAATATATAAATTATTTTGAAAGTTACAGCCCTGATACTGAAATAAATAAAAATTGAAAGAGGGAGAGCATGGCTCAATAGTGGTGAACCCTCCCAACGGTTTCTCAAGAAAAAAAAAAAACTTATAATTTTTAAATTCAACATTGTGAGACAACAGTTTTTTATATTAGGGTTTGTATTTTAAGTTGTTACATTGGAAAATGTAATATTATTAGAAACTCTAGTAATGTGATCTATTCTCTCTGAGAGTTCCAACAGTTTTTATTAAAATATTTTAGTCATGCACACTGATCTTTCGGGAGATATATGTAAAAAGGAGAGGGGGAAATATAGTTTTATATATGCAAATATAGAGGTCGATATTTTTGTGTGCCGAGATTTACTTGGCCGATTCTGATACGGTTGAAGCTCTATTGTAGAACATCTTTCTGAGATGGTGTACAGTTAAATCTGTCTATAGTGGTCCCTCTTGGGACTCACCAAAATAGGGTGCTATAGAGAATGGGTGCTATAGACAGGTCACTTTTAATGTAAATCGCATCATACTACGTATTTAAAATCGGGCGCTATAGAGAGGGAGGTTCTATAGACAGGTTTAACTGTATTAAAATTTGCAAATTGGGTATTAATAACTAACCAATTTGCCTAAAATTTGGTACAGTAGAACCTCCCTTTAGCGGACACCCCGCTAGCGGACAGTTCTCCACAAAGGACAGTTTTCATTTGCAAAATAATCATTTTTACAATTTAGCAACTCTCCGGTAAGAGGACACCTCTCCCTAAAGGACAGTTTGGCTCTGAAATTAGGTGTTTTTTACAGAGAGGTTCTACTGTATTACAAATGATTATTATGATGCACTAGCGCGCCATCTGTTATGAAAATGCATATAATTCATATATTTATAAATGTATGTAATTCTGCGGTCCTCAGAGCTAATGTCCATAGTTCATCTAAAATATCCATTCCAAGATTCTAGCATCAGTATCACTATAAAAGGAAGATCGAAAAATGCAATATAACAGCGGTATGGTAGATTAAACTGGCGAAACCGCTGGGAGGGTTCACCAGTAATGAGCCAAGCCAGGCCCTCCCATTAATGTTTCCATTGCAGTAAGGGCAGTAGAAATACGCGTCTAAAATAGTTTCGAATTTTCACAAATGATTATAATAATGCATGATTGGAAAGAGAACGGTTGGGCCGATGGACTTTATGGGAAGGAGAAACTATGAAGAACTAAAGAGAAGAGTTCAAGATAGAGAATACTCGAATACGCCTCTGGCAGGATGTTATGAAATCGAAGCCGCCTCTGTACTGATGAGGGTCATAGCCAGAAACCATGGTATACAAACTGTTGGCTTTGGTCTGAATTTGCCAAAACCGGTGTTGTAGCTCATTCCTTATCAGCACTAGTGAAGTTTTTTACTAGAGTTATAAAAGTAATGCATTGTTCTAATGCATATTTAGAGTGAGAGGTGCCTTATTTGGCACATATATCATTATATAATTCACTTTTATTATTTACTGAAATTTATTCCATTCAAATACATTTAAATCTAGTATACTACGACCATACTACCGTGTCATACAAAGTACTGGGGGAGTATGGAAATTGTTTATTCTAGTATCCTAGGAAGGGAAATTCCAACCTGGCGTCTCTACGTGGTGGACAACGTCCCATAGGGGCTAAGCCAGGACGGGCCGAGCAGAGATGAGTCTTCAACTCCGTCCTAATATGAAGAAGGAAACTTTTTGTCGTTGATGTTTGAAACGGTTTCTAAAGGAGGATGAACCTACTATTAGATCAACACAGCATATGGATGCGGAAGGCAAGGGGAAACCATCGCATTATTTTCCTCACGACAATCCTCCAAGAATGGACAACACAACCAGATTGATCACCTTGAAGGAGAAGCTTGATTGAAGGGACATACCGGACAGACTGGGATTCACCTGAAATGCCAACTCTCCCGTATATCAACTCAGGATTTCACCACCTTTAAGCCCTCCCAATATTTTTATCTTCGATAATAAAGCACAATTTAGATTATAGATTATAACTATAAGAAAATAAGACCTAATCCAAATGAATAGTTTATAGATTATAAACACAAGGTATTAAGTCCAAATCTAAAGTCAATCTAAGTCGGTAACAACGCTATTACCGAAACATCACACTATTTATTTAGATTTGGTCTTAATACCTTGTGTTTTAATCTATAATTCAAATTGTTCCTTATCACTTAATGATAGTGATGTATAATCATTATTTTTATATATAGTAGAAGTATCAATAGTGATGATAGGGCATCATTAATATATCATGGTTTTCATCCTTTTCCAAAGTGTGCAAATTTATCTTTTTTTTATATGTATATAATGAAAGAGCTGTGTTGTGTATGTGTTGATTTTTAATGTTAATAAAACTTTCTTAGAAATATGTGCTACGATGTAATGAAAACCGCATCTGAAATGGCCAAGTAAACCTCAATGTGTGGATATGTTCAAAAATCGACACTTCCATTTATTTATATCTATCTAGAGAGATATACATGTATATAATAACACCATATATAACCTATTGTATTTAAGAACGATATAATCACGATTTATATTTCAAATTGGTCGAATGGTTTGTTTCCAAACCACGTGGTTATGTGTGTATGCAAATAAATACCAAGTAGTATTATTACCACGCGTTTAGATATTGGCAAATAAGAGAGAGAGATAAAAATAAGTTCTAAAAGTACAGGCGGATAGCATTCCTGTGCAAAAAAGCAACGCTTATTATTATCTTTTTTTTTTTTTTTTGAGTGCATTAAAACAAAGTACAGTGGTACCTCGACATACGAGTTTAATTCGTTCCGCAACCTTGCTCGTATCTTGAATTACTCGTATCTCGAAGCAAATTTCCCCATACAAAATTCCCATTTAAAATCACAGATTAATATATTCAACACTACCGAACCGAACTCGTATCTCGAATTTCGCTCGTAACTCAAAGCAAAAAATCACTTGCTCGTCGGCTCGTATCTCGAAAAACTCGTATGTCGAGGCGCTCGTATATCGAGGTACCACTGTATCTTTTAACCTTCTCTCTACTAGGCTAAACGTTCAGATTCAAATCAATGAATAGGCCACTTTGGTAAATTCAGCCAACAACAAGCCGTATGCCATGGTTTCAGGCTATGGCCCTCATCAGTACAGGGACGGCTTTCATAACATCCTAGATTCTTGGTACTGAGTGAGCTTCAATACCCACCAGTTATCTTCTTTTTTTGCTTATCCTTAGTACACGTGATACAGGCCATGATAATCATGGTGGGTAGAAGTAGGCGACTGCTTTTACTGTAAGTGCACCATATCTCTACACATGTGAAAAGCAGTTCGACTTTGCACTTACAAAGTTGCCATCTTAAATCTTAATACAGGAGAACCCTACTACCTGATTAATAGAGAGGTGGTTTGTGATCTGGAATCTCAAATAGTTTATTCAACGACAGACTCACAAATATACACTGCAACCATTTTTATGAATAAAGGTATAAAATACAATGTTGAGTTTGGTATATGGCGTTATAGGATGTTAATAAAATAATAATAAACATCCTACGACAGGATTTAGGAAGCATTGTTTTTAATGCATTATTGGTGGGATTTGTTAAAAAGGAAGAGGTGCTTTTTTCAACAACAGAAAAAAGTTTATTTGCTGCGCAAATAAAATTTATCTTACTAAACAATAAATTTTATTTTTAGACACAACATTTAGAAATTATTAGGTAAATTGGAACAAACAGTTTTCTAATTGAGAGTCTGTTGCTTCCAATTAGATATTTGTATCTAATTAAAACAAGTTTTTATTTTTTCATGTACACATTCTTAAAAGATTTTTTTTTATTTATAGCTCTCATTTTATAATAGATAATTTTTAGTTATTCTATACGTTTATTTTATAGAACGACGTTTAACAAGTTTTACCGAAATTTTTTCGTTTTTACAGAACGAAAAATCGTAATTTTCATTATTTAGGAATAAATAACGACTATTCCTATCCTTAAGGATGAAGTATGAAAGGATGAATTGTGAAGAGTAATGATGAACGGAAAAATAAGTGTTCAGGGATGGGATTTTCGTTCTGTAAAAAAAAAAGAAACATTTGCAGTAAAATTTGTTAAACGTTTATTTTATCTCTAAAAGATAGAATCCTCTGAAATATAAATTGTAAACAAAACATTGTCTCCGTGGATAAGTTTCTTGTTTTCACACACACACACAAAAGCCTTTATTAAGACACACAGGTCTTACAGAGGATTCTCCTTGGGGTTACAAGACGGAGAAACCTATGAAAGTGGGAAATATACAAAGGGGTAAAAATGGAGAAAGATTATATACACATGATAGATATATACAGATTATTATTTGAATGATCCGGGCAACTCTGTGCTTCACTTCCATCAATAATTGACAATATGACCCAGAATAAGTATATTGCTACGGCGTTTTATGGTTTCCACAAGTCCATATCTCAGAAGAAGGCCAAGTGACACTCACTCCTCACTTTCTTACTGCTACTCTTTTTGTGTTGTTTTTCTTGCTTCCCTCTTTCTCTTTCTTGATTTTTCTTTCTTTTTCTTCTGTATATATCGTTATTTCCTTTGTCTCCCTGCTTTGTTCTTATGCATACCTCTGGTGAATCCTGTATAGGGTCAGTGACCCTAAATAAAGGCTTTGTTGTTGTTGTTGTATTTGAATGATCCTATGGAAAATAAGAATATGGATTTGGAAGAAAAAAGATAAATAAGTTTCATGTTTTATTTAAACGATCTCACGCTTTCGGATATAACCAATCCTTCTACAGGAGTATATACAACAACAACAACAAAGCCTTTATTTAGGGTCACTGACCCTATACAGGATTCACCAGAGGTATGCATAAGAACAAAGCAGTGAGACAAAGGAAACAACGATATAAACAGAAGAAAAGGTAAAAGAAAGAAAAAACAAGAAAGAGAAAGAGGGAAGCAAGAAAAACAACACAAAAAGAGTAGCAGTAAGAAAGTGAGGAGTGAGTGTCACTTGGCCTTCTTCTGAGATATGGACTTGTGGAAACCATAAAACGTCGTAGCAATATACTTATTCTGGGTCATATTGTCAATTATTGATGGAAGTGAAGCACAGAGTTGCCCAGTTTTGAGCATAAGGGTTTACAGGAGTATCTCACGATTGTGTACTCCAGTGGAAAGGTTTATGATACCCGAAAGCTTGAGAGATTGTTAAAAAAAAAAACCAAGAAACTCACTTTTGGAAGCAGTGTTTTCAAGCATATCCCCCCAAAAAAAAAAGGAATCATAAAAAAAAAATACACCTATCCCCCGATTTACACGGTTTTCCAAATATATATATTTTTTTATCGCACTATACTAAATGCTACTGTGATTGAACACATGCGCTGTGTATACATCTCACGAGGAATCCCGAGCTTATGTGTTGACTACATATTTTAACCTGTCAATGCATTTTATTTTAATTTCTGTGTACACCTATTCCCCGATTTACACGTTTTTCTCAGGAACGTATCTACCGTGTAAATCGGGCGATAGGTGTATTTAGGAATGCATTTAAATGTACAGGGTGTTGGATATTGGCAAATATAAGAGAGAGAAAGGTAAACATTTTAAAACGTACAGAAGGGTAGTATTCATGTGCAAAAAAAAAAAAAAAAGCAACTCTTCATTTTTTTTGCGTGCATTTAAACAACGTATCTTTTAGCCTTGTTGTTTGGCAGTTGATAGCACGTGTTTGTTCGGTCATAATTCAGAATGTCTTAATCGTTGCGTTTGCAGGCAACTAACCTATAGCATTCAAACACACAAGAGATACCGTCATCGCTGCAATTTGGTCAAAACAAACCGAAAGTGGGTCCACAAAGTACTAGACTGGCGTAGAAAACCTCACCTGTGGCAAACAGTTCCGTGATACCACAAGGATACATACACCTTAGTTGGTGCAGAAGGTGAAGAAGATGTCCTGGAACCTCCATAAGCTAAAGATCTGTCCATGGTGACAGTTCAGACTGGGGGATTCATGAAAATTACCGTACACATCCCATGTCAGGTAAAAAATGACAGTTTATGTCAGCGTCCAACAACGGCTACACCGCAGTAAACGCCTCCTTAGCAAATGTAATGCATGCAAAAGAATGTACCACGCGCTTAAGATTTTTCTTGACAAGAAAAACTCCAAGATCAGAAATTTATAGTCATTTGACTCTCCAGACCTTGGACTTAAGGGGTGTGGGCATAAAACCAATAAACGTCCACACCTCATTGTTTTTTTTTTTAACAACAAAAAGCTTTATTGAGAAATCGTCGTAAAGCGAGAATTGACATATACACCGAACGGATAAAATTAGAATACAATAGAACCTCCATGAGAGGACACCTCTCTATAAAGGACAGTTTTCATCGCCAATAATACCATTTTTACTATTTAGCAACTCTCCGGTAAGAGGACACCTCTCCCTAAAGGACACTTTGGCTCTGCAATTAGGTGTCCTTTACAGAGAGGTTATACTGTAATCTCTAATCTCATAGTAGAAAAACACTAACTAAGATCAGAGCATAGTTTTTGGGGAGTGCTGTCGTAATTAGCTCCGAGTAGAAATGTAGAGTACATGCAGGAAAAACAGTAATAATACCAGTAATAAAATCATTGTTATTATTACAATATCTAAAACTGATCACATTTAATGATAATATGGAACACCACATTGTTGATGTACTGAAAGCTGTCACACACACCGTAATGTCCAATTTTAATTAAGACCGCTTAATTCGGGCATGTCAACGTTCGCTTATTGAGGCTGATGGGTCGTTTTGAATAAACATATAAATGACTGAAAATGCATACACATCCTTGCCTCTTAAATAATCATTTAAGATAGCAAAGCACCCTCTTTTGGGAGAAATATTAACTAAACGTTGACTCCAGTTTATTCCACGATATTGGCCAACCAAATTTCTTTATAAATAATGTTTAAAAAGCCAATCACATTCCTTTATATCTATATAAAGTCTTATCCTTTTATTGTGATTCGTGAGAGATATGGATGGTTTTCAAACTTCAAATCGATAGCGAAAATAATTTTTAAAAAATACAAATAATATGCGTTCTTAGACCTGGTAGTGAAAATATTTTATAATATATATTAGAAAAATAAAGAGTATTTCTATTTGAATTTAACACAATCTCAATAGAAATAATCTCAATTATAAATTTGTAATTATTTTTATAATATAGCTTTCGTGATTATATATATAATCAAATATTATCTCTACAGACCGCAATGATAAAGGTTATTAGATGAAAGGGGTTATCAAAGGTGATTCTTCTCATCTAATAAATTTTATCATTGCAGAGTAAGTCATATAGAGATCATATTTGATTTTTTTTTTTTTTTTTGCTTATCCCTAGTACACGTGGTACAGGCCATGATAATCATGGTGGGTAGTTAGCGACTGCTTTTACTGTAAGCGCACCACATGTCTACACATGTGAAAAGCAGTTCGACTTTGCACTTACAAATGCCAGAGCCCCGTTTGGTTACTTGCACTCGCTGGTGGGGTTGGACTTTTGCAAGAATCGGGGGCCATTGGAGCATATATTTTTTTTTTTTAAACAGAAAAAAGTGCCCAATGCGGGAATCGAACCCGGGTCCTAGTGGTCGAAAAACCAAACGGTTTACCCAGCCTTCCACCGATATAAAAATATCATATAAGAAACATATTTATTGCCGAAAAATATATTTTAACGGTTTTTCGATAATTTAGAAGTTGTCAAGACTGGGTTATGATTAGAAAGAAAAAAAAACGGATTTACGACAAAGTATGTTTTAAGAAAAGAAATTTCTGATCCTCTAACTTGGTCGTGTAAATCGAGAATTGACATACACACCGAACAGATAAAATTAGAATACAGTAGAACCTCAATGGTAGAATGGTAGGACACTCACGCTAAAGGACACCTCTCTATAAAGGACAGTTTTCATCGCCAAAAATTATTATTATTATTTTTACTATTTAGCAACTCTCCGGTAAGAGGACACCCCTCTATAAAGGACAGTTTTCATCGCCAAAAATACCATTTGTACTATTTAGCAACTCTCCGGTAAGAGGACACCTCTCACTAAAGGACAGTTTGGCTCTGCAACTAGGTGTCCTTTACAGGGAGGTTGTTCTACTGTAATCTCTAATCCCATAGTAAAAAAAAAAAAAAAAAAACACTAACTAAGATCAGAGCGTAGTTTCTGGGGGGTGCTGCGGCAATTAGCTCCGGGGTACAAACCTAACGTTCTCTTCTTTGTTTCTTCTTTGTTAGACAAAAAAAGCAGACGACAGCAATCAGTGCAAAGCTGTGATTACATGTCGTTATTTTAACCTCACAAGGACAAGTAAATCAAATACAATTGTCTATTATAGGTCATATGTCACTAGAGTTTTGTTTTTTTAGCTAACTGACTGGTTTTCGCCAGGGTTCTCGAGATGAGAAATTACCAAACGAGAACCTTAATTTAACAAATACTATTTATTATAATTATATCTGTATTAATTTGAATATTAATAGTCGTGTTAGGTGTATTTGTGATGATGTTAGAAATTATTTAATATCATCATTTTCGAAACGATAATATGCAAATCAATTCGATTAATTTCCGTATTTATAGGGTAGAAATTATGACAGTGATTCTTTCCAGACCTACTTCTATATCCAGTTAAAATTTAATCGAGATAGGTAAAAACAAAATTGTGGATTTCTATAAAGATCAAACACACAATCCTACATTTCTATTTTTTTTTTAACTTTTATTTCATTTAGATTTAAATGTATAACTGCATGTGTGGGTATATGGAAAACACCCAACTATGAAATGTGAACAATAGAACCAAATTTCAGGATGAACAGCTGATGACTACCATCCATGTTTAAGGTTATCAATCATCAAAGAATGCCATGTAGCATTCATGAACATATATGGACACTCATGAATTATCCCCTATGTATTTGTGGCATGTAGGAAAAAATATAACGGATTTGAGATGATCAAAAATACTTGCCAAAAAAAAAAAAAAAAACTAAAAAGATATATAAAAGCAAAGAATATATCGCGCTATAAGTTTTTCGCCATATAGTTTTCACTGTATATACTTATATTTAGAAGACATCAAAACCTTTTTATTTTTACAATTAAACCCGCGTGCTAAAAAGAAAAATAAGTATACCTTTGGAAGGGTAGAATCTATATATTTCCTCTAAGTTTTATATAAATATAATTCTTTAAATAGTATAATTACAACACGCACAGTATAAAATTTCTTTAATTCACTCCTCGGTAATTTTGAGAATCAAAATGTTCATTTTGAAATAAAAATCAAAAGATTGTAAGAATAAAATTTTAAGTGAGAATTTGAAAATGAAAGTTAAAAAACTAAAGTATATATTAGTATTTTCGTTTATATTTAAAATGCAGTCATAATTTTTTTAGACAAAATTTAAAAATTCGCCATTTTATCAATTTCATCATATTTCATTGATAATCACTGATGCGGAATATTTTGGTTGTGTGTTCTGGAATCCGAATTAAAGAGGTAGTGCTGTATATATGCTGTATAACGTTATGTATAGGTATTATATAGTCCAAAGTTGTTATTAATGAGTGATTTATAAAGGCGACATTTAAATTTTATGGTAGACAATAATTCAAGAAACTGAAAATAAAAACATTTCTTTCTAGAGTTAAAAAATAAAAACATTCTATACAAGTCAAAAATAAAAACGACAGACCTTTTAAATATTTGAAGATTGTATTTTCACATATATTTAATATTATATTTGTGAACACATAATTTTTATACATTTTATGAATTTATAAAACAAGAGTAAAACTTATGCTAATTGGGTAATTTTTCTATTATTTAAGTAGATTTGCATTTAAAAAGTGTTGCTCGTTCTTCAATAGTGTGTGAGTACATATAAAATTAATCTTATAAAGTTGTCACATTCAAAATGTTTTCATTAAAGAAAACGTTGTGAATCAAGTAAAAATATATTTATCTACCAAACTGATTTTAAAATGGCTTTCGTGGAAAATTGTAAATGATGTAAAATATATTAAAATTTAAACAAAAAATAGCAAAGTATAAAAGTGTTTAAAATAAATGTTAAGTTAGAAATACCTTGACAAAAGAATGTTATAAAATTTGGTAAAGGTTAGCGAGAGAGCTATTGTAAACAAAGTTATCAAACGAGAGTAAACAGGGAAAGTTAGGGTTAAAGTCCACTTACCAATTTAGGTCTTCCGCGCTTTTTGGGAGGGCCGGCTGTTTTGGTGGCTTCATCCTCCAATTTGGGGTGTTTCCTTGGGCGACCAACAGGGCGGGATTTGGGAACCTTGGCACTTTCCTCTTCATCTTCTGTTTTAATTTCTTTCTTCAGGAGCAGTTCAGGACTTGAAGTCCTTGAACCTTCATTATTTTCTGTCATCATGCTATATCTGATGGTCCTAGGCGATTGCTTGCATCTGTAGCTCACAATACCTTTATGGATCAGTTTAAACAGAAAGTCCTTTTTAACAAGAGCTTCTAACTCATCTTTAACTTCATCTTTATCCAATTTAGTCTTTTTTGAAACCACGTGGCATATTTTTTCACTGTCCGGCCTGGTTTTGCGTTTTACAATGTGATCCACAGTCTCTAGAATTACAGTTTTCAAGTCCTTACCATCCATCTAGTTTTTCTTTAAATGGAATGCAATTTTTAAAGTGGATAAAATGGGAAAATAAACTTTGAAAACAACTTAAATGAAAATAAATAATAATTATATTTTGAAAGTTATTTAAACACTTCGTATGATAGTCGGATAGATAATAAAAAAGAAATACGAAATTAAAAGTTGGATAACGCGAAATAAAAAGTAACTAAGAAAATATAAACAAAGCGAAAAAATTCCGCGGTCGACTTGCGAGGCAAACTACAACACACGTAGAGAGACTTTACTGCGCTTGCGCGAATGACGTCACGGCAGGCGTTGTGGGATCGTTTGGGATTCTTTGAACAATCTTGATAAAATCGTTTGCCTGCGCTCTAAAGTTTTTAAACGTCGTTTGATCGCTAAATATTATATTTAAATTTTACAATAAAATTTATTTATAGTTTATTTTTAATATAATAAAGTATTTTTATTATGTTCGAAAAGTATATTATAAATATGTGTCATAGGTATTAAAACAGAATAAATACTTTAATCATTATTTTTATAGTATGATTATTTTGCAAGTTGTATTTTATATTTTAAAAAGTTGATACTTGTAATCAATCAAAATTGCATCAACTTTTTAAAGGATAATTGGTTCCCATTTTTTATTGATTTCTGATAGTTTTCTAAAAGTTCGTGCGCGAATTCTATCCCTATTTAAATTTTTTCCAGATCATTATTGTGGCGTTAATTTTTTTATTAAACGATATGCTTCAATACTCCAAAATTTGAGAGGATTTTTTTTTTATTAGACAGATTGTAAGAAGTTTATAATATATGTAAATTACTATATTTTTTATATTATTATTAATTGTATTAATATCTTATAAAATCATTTGTTATATTCGTATATATAACTGAGATAATAACTTTAAAAATATAAATAGGATAAAATGTCACCTGTTTTAAATTAGTTTATACATAAAGTAAAACAGAGAAAAATGAGTGCGTTTAAAAATTCTGTAAATTTACAAGAACAAAAATAATAATAATGAAGAGAGATGAGGGAAATGAGAGAAAAATCTTAATGATTTTTCTAAGAAAACTGAAAAAATATATATTTGAATCAAATAAAGGCAAACAACAAAATATTTCGAACTCTTAAAGTAAACTTTTGTGTTCTACAGTTGCATTTGAAATCCCTATTGAATATTTTTCAACCCATATAGACAATTCCTTATCAATACATATACTCTCATGCACGGAATAAATCCCATTAAATCCCAATATAAAAAGAAAAACGTAAAATATATTTACATATAATAATACTGATGATATACAATGGGCACTAAAAATACTTAATGTTACGTCTTTGTTCAATCTTTTTTTTTTTTTAAGGAGAAGAATCCTCATAGAAAATTATTATTATTTTAAAAAGGGAATACCAGTATATGTATTTGAATAAAGAAGTATTCAGAAGAAATTATTCAGGCAAATTTCCTTCCCCTTCTTGTATCAGGGACAGTAAGAAAACAATGTAGACCAACCTGTCCTGAATTTCATCTCCAAACAAATATCAGATTTTTTTTTTTTTTTTAGCCATCTTTCCTAAATTCTAAGTGACTTTCAGATAACTCAAACATATATTCAATAAAACAATCCCTTGTACCAATATTGGGTAAAAATATCAGGCCTCAAGGAAAAAGTATATTTTCTAAAACCTTTTTAATCTCTAGCTTTCAGGCACGAACGCCCTTCTACAGGAGAAAACTTGTTTTTCCTCTTTTCCCCAAAATTTTCCTTGGAAGCCTGATATTTTTAATAAACATTTATTTTGATAAATACCACAGTATGGATTCAATAATATGGAATCCATAAAGAGAGTAGATTTTCACCATTCAAGTTGGCGGTCACAGAGCCAAGCGGAAGTGTTATTGAAGATAACCATTTCCTAGAGACACCTGCCTTAAGTCAGAGGCCGAGCATTTGGGGAGTTTTTGTCTCCTCATAAAAGATAGATTTGTTAAGAGCGCAGAATATCAAAGATGTCTAAAGAATACAATTTGCCTCAACTGATCATTCCAATAGTTTGTACTTGTTGTTCCTATACCCGGATATATAGTTAAATATATATTCCTATATATATAGTTAACTACAGCCCAGTTTTTTTTTTAAGGCTTTATGGTCATGCAATTTTAATTCTAAATGATCTTATCATATAAATTTCACATGAATTGATTTAAATTTCCTGGAAATCAATTAAATAATTAAAAAAGGTTTCCGGAGATGAGATTCTTTTTATTTCAAATACCATCTCAAATTGAATTATATATGTTCTCCTGTGGAAGGGCAGAGATGTCTGAAAGTTTGAGATGGTATTTGAAATAAAAAGAAACTCATCTCTGGAAACCTTTTTTAATTGTTTAATGATCATATTATACCTATTCATATATGTCCATATTATATTGTCTCCCCCCGCCCTTTACAACAATGATAATGATGATAATATATTTTACTAATTTATTCTAAACAAGTTTTCGGGGAATTCCCTTATCAAGGAAAAACCGAAATATACGGTTTTTAATGTTTTTATTGTTGTAAAAACTGTGAAATTTAGATTTAGAGAATTAGTAGATTGTGATGATATAGAATGGTCTTCTATTTTCCTAACTCCAATTAATAGAAATTCCAATTAACCGAATTTTATGCTTTTTTAAATGAAATATGAATTTCAAAGGATTTTTTCAGTCTATAATTTTACTCTTTTGAGAATTTTCATTTAATTACATTTACAATACAGAATTTTGTAAAATTAAGTCTTTAAAACTATGAATATATACTCATGGACAAAACTTAAGGAAGTTGTACCTTTTAGCATGTATATCAGGATTCAGACAACTCTGAAAGATATTTGATACACAGTGACCTTTATTGAAGACATGTGGGATAACCAAGTGTAAACAAAATTGCCTTTGTCTTCTTAAAAATAAATAAATAATAATAGACGACAACAGATACAAAGGCGACATCAAAGACTTTCCACTTCCTTCACTTTTGTCCATGAGTGCAGTTTTATTATGAATAAATAATGATATTGTCCCCACAATTTGATTATTCCTTTACTTTAAATTAGGAAAACAAAAAAAAGGCATAACAGGATTTATCGGAGTAAATAAATATTTGAATCCATTTTTATAATAGTTTGGAAACAATATGTTTTTGTTCATTACGATCTGAGGCAAAAAAAAAAGTTCATTTCCAGGTAATTCGTCTGGTTTTATATTGTAGCACATTATTTATTATTCTATGAAAATATTTTTTTAATTTCGATATTTGTATTTTGATACCCTGTAAAAATTTCCCATTGCCTTTCTGGTATTTTATTTGTTTTGATTTGGTTTTACATTAAATGAAATGCTGTGTCATTCTGAAGCTTGTCTTTCCTAATTTTCTACGTTACAATATAGTCTCGTCAATGAGGAGAGACACAGACGTAGAGGGCTGATAAGACAATTAACAATTACAAAAACAACAACACAAAACTTTATTAAGACCTTTTGGTCTTATACAGATTCTGTAAACAGAAATGTAGAGTACATACAGGAATAACAGTAATAGTACCCATCAACCAATAGTTTAACTCCCGACATTTTAGTGACTAGATTTCATTCTCTTTATGGAATGGTTACTTTGAATCTTAGTTCTACAAAACCAATCCCCTGAAGAGAATGATAGAAAGGCACTGATACGTAGGGAGTTAAATAAACCATTAGTTGACATGGCTGTTTTTTTTCTCTGAATAAACTTCCAACCAAACAAATGGTCTTCAAAAGTAATCAGCGATGTTATTTACAGTGTATCAAATAAGGGGTATAAAAAGGAAGAGCTTAGCATAAACTTATATACAAGCATTTTGGCCATAGGTATTTGGCCAATTCTGGAATAATTAAAAATCAACGAGAATAGTTGATATTTATTCCGATAGATGGCGCAAGCCATCAGCAACTTTCAGTTGCACGATAAGGAGATGCCTTTTTCTTAATTTATGCATCTTATCCCAGTACAATATTACATTTGTACTATTTTTTGACATTGTGTAGCGTTCTCACGCAATTCTGGCCTTAACTACCCGTTTCATGATTTTTCAGGATGCCTTGCACCACGCTGATGAGGGCCAACAGCCCGAAACGCGTCCGTGGTTAACTTTTCTTGATTAATCAAGAATGGGTATTTGGCCAATTCTGAAATAATTAAAAAATCAACGAGAATAGTTGATATTTATTCCGATAGATGGCGCAAGCCATCAGCAACTTTCAGTTGCACGATAAGGAGATGCCTTTTTCTTATTATATACAAGCAGTTTTTTTTTCTTAAAGAACAGCAATTAGTAGAATTTCCAGAAATATATATATTTATTAGACATCTTCATAGTTTTATATGTTTTGAAAATAGAGAAATTCATATTTAATTCATTAGATAATAAAAAGGCATATATTGGATTTAATGAAAGGTTTATTTTGCCAATATTTCGGCTGGCTGAACGCCAAGCTTTATCGAGGCATTTTTATTATCTAAGTTTTATATGTGGATGGATCAAGGGTAGAGGGTTGTTTAAAGTCGGAATATAAAGTCTTAGGGGTTAATTAATATGTTCATCCCTACACCCAATTGTTTAGAAAATGAAGAGAGAGAAAATATGGTTTTGCGGGCTACTAACCAAATCAGTAATTAAACAATTATCAACTTATTAATATAACACAGCGACAACAAATGTTCTGAGCAACAGAATATAAATATTAATAATCAGTTAATTGAATAATTAATATTCTGTTACAAAGATCCTACCTTATGGGATCTGTGACCCACAGCTGGCAAACTTTATTGGTAGTGACATGGATCAGACGTGTCATAGATTCCCCCGAAGCCTTCAAAGTCAATTTTCTTGCGGCGTGAAGAGCGGCTTTGTCGTCGTATCGTCTATAGGGATGTCGTCTTCTTGGAGAAAAATTTTAGCTTTGACACGGTGGAATCAGTCGCGCAAAAATATAGACCACAGCACCTCAAGGTCTGTTCTATAATCTTCATTTTGACTCTTCCCTAAACTACCAACAATCTAAATGTCACAAATAGGAAACTAAGGAAGTCGAGCCAAAAATAATGACAAGGCAATTTATTCTATTCCAAAACAATTTCATATCAACTTTAATTTACATAAAATAATATAGATATTGGGGAAATAAGAGAAAAAGGATGAGAAGTAAAATATCAAGATTAATTATCAGTTAATTCATAATGAATCTTATATATAAGAAATTTGAACTATTTTTGACGTGTGTGATTATTTTAAAAATAAATCAATTATTCTATATACAGTTACGAGCGTCATGCGTTCTTAATCCTTCATCTCTGTCACCGTTTGCTTTTTTTTTTTGGAATGGCGCTCTCCTATTGGTTGGCTACGATCACGTCACCTTTGCCCCCCCCCCCATCATGCCCTCCCCCCCACTCGCTTTTTGGTTTTTGTAACTATTGTGTTGGAGCGGGGTCGCTCCTTAAATAAATGCATATATTAGTTAATAACTAAATGGAATCCTCTCTTTCTTTTTCCCAGTAAGAGACGCCTACGGAAGCCAACAGTACATTGACAGATAAAGCACATAGGCTATAGTTATTAACTAATATATGCATTTATTTAAGGCGCCAATTTATAATTGTAACAAATAGTATTTGAATAAAAACATTCAATCGGGTAAAACACGGGCGTTGCCCGGGTCATTCGGCTAGTAGATATATTTTAAAATAAAACTACAACCTTTCGCAATAAGTTTCTTTTATTAGATATATAAATTGAAAGGATACAAAAGCACGAATGTCTCCTTTCACACACAATACAAACTTCTACTGCCCTTACTGCTATGAAAAAATATATTGGGAGGGCTTGGCTCATCAGTGGTGAACCCTCCCAGCGGTTTCGCCAATTTAATCTACCAGACCGCTTCTCAGAGCTCTTATACTGTATTGGACGATTCTGCTTATATACGCAGCACTGAAGGATGGAATCCCAGAAATGGTTTTCAAGAAAACTATGGACAAAAGCTTATAGGACAGTAGAATTACATTCATATATTTGCATCGAGCAATGCTCTTCCGCAAACAATAATGCTTTTGTATCCTTTCAATTTATATGTATAGATGGTGCGTTATTGCTTTGTGTTAAATCAATTTTATACTGCCCTTACTGCAATGATAAAATAAGGGGAGGGTTCACCACTGATGAGCCAGGCCCTTCCATTATTTTATCATTGCAGTAAGGACAGTAGAAAATTGATTTATTTTTAAAATAATCATACGCGTCAAAAATAGTTCAAATTTATTTTAAGAGATGGCGCTCTAATGCATCAAATTAATGTTATGTTACAAAAGATGTTGATATTGTTTCTCTTCTGATTATTCAAAAACAAAAAATTCAATTCAATAACCCACAGTTTTACATCACACATTGGCGCACATAGAGCTTTTATTAAGCCTTACCACATCACTAACTTGAATACCTTTGTAGAACGACATTTGAAAATTATCCCGCATGTGTTTCTTTTGAACGAAAAATAGAAATGTATTTTAAGGAGAAATAAAGATTTTAGCATCAGGCGGCGTTATATTCCTAATGTATTGTTCTCCTGTGGAAGGGCAGACAAGCCCGAAAGCTTGAGATGATCAAAATAAAGATTCTTATCTCCATAAACGTTTTTATATTCTGATATCAGATATCCAAAGGAGATTTAAATTGATTCATAAGAAATAAAGATTATTTCTATCCTTAGGAATGAAGTATGAAAGGATGAATTGTGAAGAGTGATGATGAACGGAAAAATAAAAGTGTCCAGGGATGGGAATCGAACCCACAGTGTTCCGCTTAGCGGGCAGATGCCATGTCCACTACCCTGGACATTGAATACCTTTCCTCTGACAGATTGGCCCGACAAAGGTCATAGCCCGAAACTATATAGTATACATACCGAATTTTATAAAAAGCGATTTAGCCAGTGTTGGTAGTAGCCCACCATAATAGCGATTTAGCGAAAAGGTCAGGTGTTGATAATAAAAACAAAGAAGGCATATCCTGACCACGAGAACATGTGCTATTTTATTAAATATTTTATTATTTTTTCACATGTTAAGTGTATTAACGCAAGTTTGGCCTTAAATACCCTTTTCTTGATTATTCAAGAAGCCTCTGGGACCAAAACATTTTTGGTCGGAGTGGTACAGCCTGCCCCACGCTGTTGAGGGCCAACAGCCCGAAACGCGTTCGTGGACGACTTTTCTTGATTTATCAAGAAAATGGATTGACCAAATATCAGGAAACAGGCTAAATCAACGTTTAGTTGATTTCTGTTCCACCAGATGGCGCTCTGCCATCTAAAAATACACATGTGCTCGTGGCCAGGATATGGTCTTCTTTGTTTTTAATATATATATGGGTATTGGAAGTTTACCCAGGAGGATATTTATTTAAAAAGGTCGCCTCTCCCATCAAAATAGACGCTAAAAATTACGCGTCATATATTGACGGGATATATGTAAAGTGGAGTCTTACTTTCTATGATGGACGGCCTCTTTTGGCGTAAAATTTGCATAACAAGAATTTTGCATGCAAGGGAAATAAATAAATGAATTAATGATGGTCACCATCTCTTATCGTAAATACCACCATACAACGATGAATACACTAAGAGTTGAACACAAGGAGTGCAAGGTAGATATTACATAGTTGAAGTCGATGTATTCATAAGTAATATAGATTGATAAATTAGATAATAAAAAGGCATATATTGGATTTAATAAAATATTTATTTTGCCAATATTTCGGCTGGCTGAACGCCAACCTTTATCGAGGCATTACATCTTTGTATACACAAACTCAGCGCCACATAGTGTTATAATATCACAGTTGAAATCATTTAAAATACAAAGTAGGTGGGGGAAATTTGTGCATGAAAAAATATTCAAAAATTACAATCAGAATAAGTTAAATATCTTTAAAAATAACTTATTCTGATTGTAATTTTTGAATAATTTTTCATGCACAAATTTCCCCCACCTACTTTGTATTTTAAATGATTTCAACTGTGATATTATAACACTATGTGGCGCTGAGTTTGTGTATACAAAGATGTAATGCCTCGATAAAGGTTGGCGTTCAGCCAGCCGAAATATTGGCAAAATAAATATTTTATTAAATCCAATATATGCCTTTTTGTTATCTAATGAATTAAATATGGATTGCTCTATTTTCAAAAAGATTGATAAATGGAATTCCCTGAAAGTTCGCTGGAAATAAATAAAAGTTTTCGTAGCGTGGTTATACCTGTTGAAGGACTGTTACGTCCGAAAGCTTGATTAGCATGATTAAAAATAAAACTCTTTCCTCAGAGAATTTTCATTTATTTATAAATAAAACAGTAAAAAAGCTTATGTCCATAGTTCATCTAAAATACCCATTCGAAGAGTCAAGCATCAGTATCACTATAAAAGGAAGTTCCAAAAATGCACTATAACAGCGGTATGGTAGATTAAACTGGCGAAACCGCTGGGAGGGTTCACCACTGATGAGCCAGGCCCTCCCTTTAATTTTTCCATTGCAGTAAGGGCAGTAGAAATTGTTTTATTTTAAAAAGAATATTACGCGTCTAAAATAGTTTTGTAATTTGATAACAGATGGCGCGCTAGTGCATCGAAATAAAACAGTGTTTAACTTTTTTTTTTGTATGGTGATTATGTTTTGTGGAAGGCTGGTTAAACCGTTTGGTTTACGACCACTACGACCCGGGTTCGATCCCCGCATTGGACACTTTTTTCTGTTTAAAAAAAAAAAATGCTCCAATGGCCCCCCGATTCTTGCAAAAGTCCAACCCCACCAGCGAGTGCAAGTAACCAAACGGGGCTCTGGCACATTTGTAAGTGCAAAGTCGAACTGCTTTCACATGTGTAGGCATGTGGTGCGCTTACAGTAAAAAAAGCAGTCGCTAACTACCCACCATGATTATCATGGCCTGTACCACGTGTACTAGGGATAAGCAAAAAAAAAAAAAAAAAAATGTTTTGTATTTTAGGGTAAATCCCGAGTCACGATCGGTTCATACCGATTTTAGCCATTTACTTTGCAGACCGAATTCCGATTTTAAAAAACTGTTTTGTCCTTTTTTTTTCTGTATTCAATTAGGATTCTAATCTGATTTCCAAACTTAAACGGAGTTCAAAATATTTTTTTTTTTCTGAGAGGAGAGAACAATCTTTAATATTTCATCTCTCCCATTAAAATTTATGCGAAACACAATGTTCCATATATTGACCGTTCTTGCAATGTAACAAACTCAGGTCGGTCACAAAGACAAATCATCAAATATAGATAAAGAATTCTTCCTGAATTGAAATTAGACGAAAAAACATGGTGAAGGAAGACGAGTTTCTTTTATTGATGCATAGGTGCAAGCTTTCGGGTAAAAACCCTTCAACAGGGTTCATTGCTCGCCTGTTGAAGGGTTTTTACCCGAAAGCTTGCACTTATGCATCAATGAAAGAAACTCGTCTTCCTTCACCATGTTTTTTCGTCTAACAAATCATCAACTTTGGAAAATCAAGTTCTGGCTTAATTACTATTATTATTTTTTATAACAACCTAATATGAAATTGCTTTTTAAAAAATCTTTAGGATTAGCGTTTTTGGTTGTTGAGGTACTGTCTGTACCACGCTGACGAAGGTCAACAGCCTGAAACGTGTTTGGGTTTTCATGTCTTATCAAGAAAGGGTATTAGGCCAATATTATATATCCTGAAATTATATATACATAAAAATATCAGAATCAACAACAAGTCTCCAAGGATAAGTTTCTTCCTTTGTGTTTTCCTTGGAGACTTGTTGTTGATTCTGATTGTAATCAAAGAATTCTAATCACTTAATACATAAAAATATTCTATATACAGTTACGAGCGTCATCATCTCTGTCACAGTTTGCTTTATTTTTTTTTTTTTGAATGGCGCTCTCCTATTGGTTGGCTACGATCACGTGGCTACGATGGCGCCGCCACTACGCGAGACACTTTGTTTTTGACTTTGCCCCCCCCCCCCCCCCCCCCACACTCGCTTTTTGGTTTTTGTAACTATTGTGTTGAAGCGGGTCGCTCCTTAAATAAATGCATATATTAGTTAATAACTAAATGGAATCCTCTCTTTCTTTTTCCCAGTAAGAGACGCCTACGGAAGCCAACAGTACATAGACAGATAAAGCACATAGGCTATAGTTATTAACTAACATATGCATTTATATAAGGCGCCAATTTATAATTGTAACAAATAGTATTTGAATCAAAACATTCAATCGGGTAAAACACGGGCGTTGCCCGGGTCATTCGGCTAGTCAAAATATAACAACGATTGAAAAGGAGTGTCTTATAAGAATTTTATTCGCAAG
Source organism: Cordylochernes scorpioides (assembly GCA_030710605.1). Taxonomy (NCBI): domain Eukaryota; kingdom Metazoa; phylum Arthropoda; class Arachnida; order Pseudoscorpiones; family Chernetidae; genus Cordylochernes; species Cordylochernes scorpioides. The sequence goes on along the minus strand of CP092863.1, from coordinate 195,410,869 downwards.
ATTTCGGACGTCCTTCTACAGGCTTTACAATGACAAAAAGAAAGAAATACGAGATGAGTATTAATAGAACAAGATACAAGGTATGTCCCATAAGTTCCCGGACTGGGTCCATAAAAAAATAAATAAATGAAAAATGTAAATAAATTTGACAGTTTATTATAGAAAAAATATCTGGCAACACGGTGGTACCAATATCGAGGCGGTACGTGCGCGCGCGCCAAAGTTATTCTAATTTATTTAAAGGTTACACCTTGCGCTGCGGCGATTTTACGATGGAACAAAAATTGAAGCAGAGGATTTGCATATAATTTTGTGTGAAACTTCAAATATCAGCAACCGACACTTTTGAAATGCTTAATAAAGCATTCCCCAATAACGCCCCAAAGAGAACAACTGTTTTTGAATGGCATTCTAGATTTAAAGCTGGCAGAATTTCCATTGAAGATGATCCTCGTCAAGGACGCCCAACATTTCAAAGGACTGATGAAAATGTGCAAAAAATCACCGATTTGATAAAAGAAAATTCTCGAACCACTATGCTGGAGCTAGAGCAAGACACAGGCATCTCTAAAACAACGATTGGAAGGATCGTAACCGAAGATTTGAGGCTCAAAAAGACTCCTGCAAAATTCATCCCAAGATTCCTCACTAATGAGCAAAAACTGTGTCGGCTTGCAACCTGTGAGGACATGCTGGAAATGACAAGAACGGATCCGGAATGGAAAGACAAGATAATCACAGGCGACGAGACATGGGTCTATGGCTATGACCCTGAAACCAAGCGTCAATCTGCCGAGTGGAGAGGTCAGGGTGAGCCTAGACCCAAAAAATCCAGGATATTGAAATCCAGAAACAAGGTGTTCCTGGTCGCTTTTTTGGATAACAAGGGCATTAAAACAATAATAAACAATAAGAGGAGCTTCTTGTGTAAATTTCTTTATTACCGCAAGCTTTCGAACAGAACGTTCTTCAACGGGCGTGGATAGTAAAAACGTACTAACACGAGTTAGTTTCATCACGAGTATCTTCCTGCAGGCCAAACAGTTATTAAGGAAATGTATTTGAGCATTCTTCGCCGTCTAAGGGAAGCGATTCGAAAAAAAAGGCCAGAAAAATGGACTAATGGTGACTGGATCCTACACCATGACAATGCCCGCCCTCACACAGCGCACTTGGTGACGAGTTTTTTGGCGAAAAACGGGACAGAAATCCTACCTCAACCACCCTATTCCCCAGACATCGCACCAAATGACTTTTTCCTGTTCCTCAAACTCAAAGCAGTTCTAAAAGGAAGACATTTTGACACCAGGGAAGACATAATAGAAAAATCGCTGCTGGCATTGAAGAGCATTCCAAAAGAGGCCTATAAAAACTGTTTCGACAATTGGGAGTAACTATGGCGCTGGTGCGTTGAAGCAAGGGGGGATTACTTTGAAAAGTTTTAATAAAAAAATAAAAAATAAATCTTACCTTTTTTTTTATGGACCCAGTCCGGGAACTTATGGGACATACCTTGTATTTTGCATATGAGAAAAATTTAGTATTTATAAATATAAATGAAAGTGAAAACGTAAATTTCGTATATACAGAATTAATATGCAAAATTGTGCTGAGAAAGTTAAATTTATGAAATTAAACACTTTTTACTATTACATAAAAATAGTAGATGATAGTTATTCCCATAGGGGGCGCAAACAATCAACAACATTAAATTGCAATGTCATGAGATGCTACAGATGTATTCACTCATGCAGATTTATGAGAAAATAGGTCCTCTAAACACCCCTAAGCTGCCTTCTTTGGTTAATGCAGGGAATGTAAGAAAAACAATCCAATATACAATACTAGAGCAGTCTGGATTATAATTTACCGTAACTGCTGAGTGGGTTCACTACTGATGATCAACCCCTCTCATTTAATAATGTTTATCATTGCAGCAAGACCTACAGAGATAATTTTGGATGATATACCTCATAATAACATAATTTCGGAAATAATTACAGAGCAAAATTTCTTTTTTTTTCACATTGTTTACTTTTGTCATATCTGGTAAATAGAATATTAAAAAGAAAATGTGTTTATCAGTAATTTGTTGACAAAATGCTGTGTTATCAATGATAAGAATGGTTGCATTGATAAGAACAGGGTTGGCAGCCTTGTTATATAAACATAGATAGATATTCAACAACCCTGTTTCCGCCTTCTTCTTGCCTCCTGACCTCCGCGGACCCAATCCGGCCTAACCTGCCTCTTCCCTGACGGAGATCCTGTCCTTAGCCTCTCCAGCCTGGTCATAGTGGTTTTATATATTCCGCTTTACGCGGCCATTGGGGCTCAAAAATCATTTATTTTGGTTAGCAGCCCCTTAAATAAAGATATTTTCGCTCTCAACAACCCTGAATGGATCAAAATATACATTGACCACTTTGTAAAACAGCGCTAAATGTCCCTTGATTTTGGCCAGAGTTCAACCTTAGCAAAACCTTATAAATAAAAAGTCGAACTACTTTCTACATGTGAAAAATTAGTAAAAAATGTGTTATCGTACTAGGATAAGGTGCATAAATTATGTAAAAAAGAAAAAAGGCATCTCCTTATCATGCAACTGAAAGTTGTTGATGG